>JAKIJQ010000014.1:1162500-1232500 GCA_023373905.1 Rhizoglyphus robini
ATGTGCTTCAACCGAAGATGTTTCTGGATGAGAAGTACAAATTCGATTCACTGGCTGACAGATTGATGGAGGCACGAATGAGAATTGGCGCCAGTTTTGGGCCAATCAAAGCGATCGATTATGCGACTCTTGAAGAGGTTTGTGTGCACTCGTTGATTGTGGAATAGAAATACTATTAACTGTTGTGCATCCCTAGCTTGTGTTGTTCTACATGTTCGCCGTCTTTAGTTATCTACGCAAGATGAAGCAGTACCTAGCTGACTCCTGAACCATCGATCACCTCTAACATCTTATATCACTATTGATCAAACAGTGCGTCCAATACACTCTCTCTCTCTCTCTCTCTCTCTTTCTTACTCTTTCTTTCTCTCTCGCTTCCCTCTCGCTCTTTCTCGCTCCCTCTCTTTCTCTCGCTCCCTCCCTCTGTATCTCGCTCCCTGTCTCTCTCGCTCCCTGTCTCTCTCGTTCCCTCTCGCTCCCTCACGCTCTCTCTCTCTCTCTCTCTCTCTCTCTCTCCCTCTCTCTCCCTCTCTCTCTCTCTCCCTCTCGTCTCTCTCTCTCTCTCTCCCTCTCTCTCTCTCTCTCTCTCTCTCTCTCTCTCTCTCTCTCTCTCTCTCTCTCCCCTCTCTCTCTCTCTCTCTCTCTCTCTTTCTCTCTCGCCCCCTCTCCCTCTCTCTCTCTCTCTCTCTCTCTCTCTCTCCCTCTCGCTCTCTCTCTCTCTCTCTCTCTCTCTCTCTCTCTCTCTCTCTCTCTCTCTCTCTCTCTCTCTCTCTCTCTCGCACCACATCTTTCCCTTGTGGCTTCCATCATTTGCAAATAATGTAAACGCAAATGTAAGACAGAATCAGTTTATTGAAGTTGAGATGAGATTAATCGTGCAGTAATAATCAAAATATAGTGAATGACAAGACAAGTTAATTTAGCACATAATATAGCGAAAGTAACACAATAGAATGATTGAAAGACCTACACAGCACATCAAATAGATTAAATAGCTCACAAAAGGAGATCACAATACTAGACAAGTGATATAGTATCAATAAATAATAAAGCAAATCATAAACAAATCAAATTGACTAACAAAAGGTGTGAGTGCTTGGGTGTCTGTGAGAGTGATCATGTTGAAGGAGATGAGCATTAGTTATGATATTGTTTGTGAGAACTGATCAATTCATGCCAATCATGTTGTTTTGAATACGGTCACTGGACATTGTTCGCGAACTTGTGCTGTGTATGGAGATTAGATCATAAAGAATTGGTTCACCAGGAGCTGCTTGACGGTTGTAGTTGAAGACCAAACCAACCAGAACGCACTCGATCAATCGCGATTTCGTTCGGCCATCCTTTGAATTCGACCGTCCTGTCGTCGAAAGAAGACTCGAATACCACGAATGTTGACCCGTCTCATTGGGTTTCGTCGTCGATGGTGAACCTGTGCTTGTGGAGGCGGCGGCGGAGGTGGGACTGCTTGTTGTGGCCCTGAACCTGGTGGTGCCCCTTCCACTGGTGGCTCTGCTCGTACATCTTCTCTGCGTCGAACGCGACCGAAAAAGTTGATTATACCATCGAGCAGTGCATCTGCACGACCAAATAAAGCTCCATTTGGTCTGTTGTCATCGTCGTCATCATCGTCACTATTATCTTCGTCGAACTCCTGCTCCACCATGTCATCGTCGAACTCTTCATGAAGAAAATGGTGATGAAGGTGTCGATGGGCAGCTCGATCAGTCGGAGCAGCTTCTTGTGCGGATGGCAGCACTGTGCATATGGCTTGAGCACCACTGGCCGCATGCTCTTCTCATCAGGCCGAACACTGTGCTGGGTCAAATTGGCTACCATCTCTGGATTCTCCTCAATCAGCTTCTTCACCACCTTGTCTCCCCGCTCGAATGGACCAATCTGAAGACAGCGAAGCTGTGAACCCAATCGATTCAGTATTGCATGCAAATTGCTCGGAGCATAGCTGTCTAGTGTGAAGCTCTCGATTTTGGTGAGAAAGTTCATCTTGTCCACCTCGAATGGCACAACTCCATTGGTGTAGAAGTTGTGCACTTGTCGCAGTGTGCTTGACAGACTGAGTGCTGTCCACATTCGATTGAGATGCATGCGCGAGTCGGGCAGCTCGAGCAGTGCCACCGAGGTGAGCATATTCATGGAGCGAATCAGCACACCATGGTCAATGTCCAGTGTTTGGAGAACAAGATGCTTGACATTTGAGAACAGCGCCACGGGCACATGCATGATGTAGTCGGGCTTTTCATTGTAGAACGATCGAATGAAGATGAGAAAAATGCCTATTGTCCGACACTGATTTAATTCAATTATTAGGTGTTCATTGGCACACTATAACATAGTGTATCACTGTATTACGGTATAAAGAATGGCCATCAACAAAATATAAAAATAATTTTTCAATTATCATTACTTAACTTCAGTTCATTCCAATAACTGGAATTATTGTTTAATTGGTTTGATTTTAACTCACTAGGATTCACCACCGTCAGCGAATGTGAATACCGCTGGCACTCACAATTAGTAAGTCAAGTGCAACAGCGAACGACAATCTGTGTGCTGCTAACTGATGGTTTACTGTGCTTTCTTCTTTTCTATGTTCATGTTTGATTGCATTATTCTTTGTTTGTTGGCATAGTCTAACAAGTTAGTGCTCGAGTTAGAAGATTGAGCTCACATGCACTCCAGTTGTGCCTTACGAGAAAATGAAAAACCCTTATGGTAGAATAGTGCATAGTCTCCCACTCTCGTTTGAGTCTTGTTTCTGAGTTAAAGCAATTCTTTCAATTCGCTACGGTGCAGTCGTATGTTCTGATTGTTTTGTCTGATTTGTGAACACATTTGGTGATTGCTCGATTGCAAAGATGGTACGGTAATTGAAATTGACTCTTTAGTTATAACGCGCGATATGTGCGAAAAACAGATTGATCCATTTGATTGTGAATTTGTATTACTCTGTGTTGTTCCGATTGTTGCACGCAAACGGAGAAAACAATCCAAATCTACTTGAATATATCGAAATATAAATAGAAATTAATCAGAGGCACTTGATCGATGCCTTTAAGGCAATTTATGTACTTTCGAGTTATTAAAAAGACTTTATTTGAACACACAAGTACATGAAACAAATGATATTAAACCGAATGAATATTCTGGATCAATGATTCATTCTTGGTCTTGGCCATATCGCTCTAACATAATTGCCCTGCGAAACAAATGTAATATCTCATTAAGATTAATATTTGATTTATATTTGTGAATACAGACTTGAACTTTTGTCCACCGACAATTGCAGGTGGGACTGCTGCTTGGGGAGCTTCAACATTCTCATCCACTTCAATCTCCATCTGCACGAGTTCTTCTGGAGCTTCTGGGGCTGCAACTTGCACACCCACTCCAATTGCCATCTCTACGAGAACTTCAGCGACTTCCAGTTCTTCCACAGCACGAATCGGGTTAGGATGATCTGCCAGAAACTCTTCAATCATGTTTCGACTGAGTCTGTTCTCATTGACCCACACCGCGTTGGGCCATTCAACCCGGACCATGTTCACCGTTTTACGGTGGCGACCCCAATTATCAAAATAGATGACTGGTGCACTGTAGTGTTGCACAATTTGTCCACTTCCCCAGTCCGGTAACACGCTCTGCATGGCACGCCATACAGTTGCCCGGTGAGTGGTCGGGGCGTAAGTGATTTGAAATTCACGAATACCCTCAAGATTATTTCGCCAGGCATGAATCTGCTCAACTGGCCAGGGCTTGTTTGCCTCCTGGTGACCACAATGGGCACGTTAGTATATAAGTTAGCTAATGCATTAGGAGAAAGTGAAATCACTTACCCGTTGTGCAATAGTAGTAATTCGAACCATTTTTGGACAAGTCGATAGAACGGCAAACGCGAGACGAGTTCAAACAGACAACTCACACAGTCCGGACAGCGAGCACACAGAATGAACAATGCACCAGTCGAGAGACACGATGGCAAATACAACGAGTTGAATTTGTGCCCTTCTCTCCATCTATACACTAACACCAAGCACACTCAGAAAGGGCAATCCACAAGTAACTAAAAACAGACATGCTCATACAGCGTTCGTTTTGTATTTAATTGATGGCTCAAAGTTGAGGATGGAAGAACATTTTGCAATGGCTTTTGCGGTCGGCAAGTCTGCTTTTGTCTCCACAGCAACCGTAATTGAAAATTCCATTCTGGTTCATTTCAAAACACCTAGCGACTGACGGCCAGTCTTGTCCTTCTTGTTTACTGATCAGTGCCGATGTTGTTCGTTTATTTGAAATGAATCAAATTGGTGTCTGTGTGCACTGGTTTGCCAGTAACACTTGTGACCACTTGTGTGCACTAGTTCTGTTGCAATACTTTAAGTGAGTGGTGCATTTTACTTTCTGCCTCTGTCTTGGACGATACAGAGGTACGTAATAGAGAGATAGTGTGCACGCTGTAAATGATTTATTGTAGGGGTTGCAAATGAACTGGAACGAGTTGCCTCTTACCATGATCACTCTCGTCCACTCGCTACCTCCAATTCAATTGCAATTGTGTGTGATTGTTGTAGTTGTTCGTTTGCTTAACACAAGTTAATTAACGCTCGACTCGAGTTGAGCATGAGAATATAGTGAAAGTAAAAGTGAAATAGACCTTATGGTCACTTGTATTGCGCTCCCACTCGATCATTTGTATGTTGTAGTATGATGGTTGTGTAATAACGCGATTCGTTATGCAGTTCTCTATGTGCAGTGCACCATCGTTATGATTGTGTTCTGTCTGTCTGATACAACACATTTGAAAATGTGTGAGCGCGTTTGCAAATATGGCACACACACGCAAAATTGAATTAGACCGAGTATAGCGCGAATAGTGTTCAAAACAGCTTGCAAACACAGAGGGTGAAATAGAGTTTGTTTTCTTCTACACACACGGGGAAAACCATCAACTGAAATGAATCTTATATTAATAGAAGTGGCCAACCCGCCAAGACATCAAGCCAAGCCCTGCACTGTAAGACGCCCAAACTATTGACCAACTGACCAGTGGTCAGTAAGACCTATAACTTGTTTGATAAGATAAGATGTTCATTAATGTTGTTTGATCTAGTTTTTCTTGCTATGCTTTTTTTACTCTTATCTTCAAGCAAGCCTGTTTCCGTGTCTGTGTCCGCAAAGTAGACACCATCATCACCATCATACGATAAGTTGCATGAGAAGAACACAAGCATGCTAACTCGACTACACTAGTTTGGAGAGAGGGGTCGTATGAGGGGTAGAGGGTGATGTGAAAACTTGTTCACCTTGAGTTGTATTATGGACGATGGCACTGATGGCACAACCATCCAGTGTGCTTCGGATCGGTTTGCCCCTCAATGGATAGAGTGCGCGCATACATCGTTGCATGGATATGTGCGCGATGTTGCTTCTGCTTGTGAACACTTCGAAGAGTGAGTCAGCAATCGTGTCTGTCAGTGTGTGTCTGCGTACTCTGTGATAGCACTCGTCGACGAAAAGGCACCACCAAAACGCACACACAACGAAGCTTTTCTCGCTGTTGACTCACTGTCCTGCTCTCTCATCGTGCGATCGTGCATGGTTACTCGTTCTCTGTTCGACTTGCGCCAGCCGTTGTCAAGTGTGTTCTGTACTTGCATTTAACTGCTTTGATCATCACTTCGTTCATTGGTTCATCGATTCGAGTGCGATTCAATCAAAGTGATTGTGTGCTACTCAACTGGACAACTGTGTGTGTGTGTGTGTGTGTGGTGTGTATTCGTTCGTTCGTTGGGCTAATGTAAGTGCAATGTGTCTGTGTGTGCGACGAGTGCCCTGTAAGACAACTGTATGGTTACTGGTGGTGTACTTCTTGTAGCTGATGGTGGAATAAAGTGAACAATGTTACTTTGACCAGTAACCACACGATGTGTGCACATTGGTGAGCATGTTGCACTGTGCCACACATCGCGTCGGTTAGGCACATCACTTGATATGTGACTATGTGTCACTATTGACTAGAGATGTGGCCAATGAGTAAAGTTAGCTCTATTACCTTGATCGTTGAGCATGCCATTAGTGAGTGTAATGCAACTTGGTCATCACGAATTCTATAATCATCGCCAATGAACAGTACCCATTTAACAATGACACTATCTAATGACATCACTTTAGTACAATTTTAGATTAAACAGCGACATGGCAAGACGACAAATCGATTATCGTGCCTTGGCAGAACTCGTAAGTGTGACTTATATTTGAACAAAAAGCTGACTCTTTTCGATTGCTAACTACAAAGGAACGGTTCCGACAATTCGAAGTATTGTCAATCACCGATATGCGCATTAATGAAAACGGAGAACGGGAATTCTTAGTGACCTTCGGTACTATCAGTTATTTGGAGGAAGTATGGAATATTATCCAACGACTGTACGGTTGGCAGGCTCAGAATGTTCGCAACTATATGGGTTACCTAACGTTGAATCGGAGACGACGAATTAGAGCGGCAAAGGTTCTGATCACTTGGGAGCCTGATTGGTTAGGCGAAGAACAGCTCCAAGGCAGTCAAAGATTGGTGAACGACTTCTTGGCACGTCGTCGTGCTGAAGAAGTTGCAGCACAAGCACTGCTTGAATTGGGTGGCCATTAAGTTACGGTCCCTAAAGGGAGACTGCCATTTTGTGTATTTTCATTTTCATTTTAGCCAAAATAAAGTTAACGATTTCTATTTCTATTTCTTGTTTGTCTTGATTTATTTGCACTTGCATGATATGATCTTTATGATATGACATATAGTTTGCCCACTCGAAATCGTATTAGTGTCACATGACAACGTTAAATGTGACACCATTAACAGTGCATAGTCAAAAGACGATCGATTGCTTCACAGCAACCTAATTTGTGGGGAGAGAATTCACACGTAACGACTATCGACCTCACAATAGAAAGTCGGTCATCGAACATTCGGTGATACCTCGATAGTGTTCTCAATATATTTGTCAGGTATAATCGAATGTGATGTATAACTTGTAAAAAATTTCATCATTTAGTAGATTTTTATTATAATTTTTTTAAACGCTCCAGCGGATATCATCTCGTGTCTGGTGATGTCTGCGTATACATTTAAAACTCACACTCAATACTATTTGATACAAGGTTGAATGTGTGCATACGTGTGCACTGTGTAGTGTATGTGTCGGCGTGCTTTTGTGTCAAATCATTTTTTGATAGCTTTTAAATAGATCACTCGAACTTTGTATCCAATTTTCACCAGCCCATATGGATGAAGTTATGAATAAGCTCAAATAATTGGAAGTAACATAGAGTGCAAGTGGCACATCCACACATCGATATATTCACTTTCTCTCTCTCTCTCTCTCTCTCTCTCTCTCTCTCTCTCTCTCTCTCTCTCTCTCTCTCTCTCTCTCTCTCTCTCTCTCTCTCTCTCTCTCTCTCTCTCTCTGTTGGCCGACTCACAAGTGGCCCTGCCCGACTCTGTCTCATAGTAAACGCACTAGCCGTGGTATAGTTTTGACGGCATTCCATTAATTATCTCCTTCCTCTGCTATGGGTCTATCTGCCTAGATCCGTAACATAAGGCAACAACGAGTCCGGGACCAATAGAGCCGTGCGTCTTCTGTGATGGGTCAGGTCATTCGTATGTGCGCTGTTCGTTTGACCAAGACGTTCCTTTCGCCGATTGCCGTTAAGGTTCTCTGTGTGAGACAAGACAGCTAGGAAACCAATTCGGCACCTAGGATACAGGCAACAAGAGCAACCTCAGTTGGGTCCGAGGTAAGACATACATGTGCCACCAGAGAGTTATCCGATGACACCATCTGTTTGATCTCAACAAAAGGTGCCACATTTTATACCAGTTCCAGCTCAACCAAGACCAACGCGGTAAGATCAGTCTAAGACCAGCAACCTAAAACGACGACCAGTCGTGTGAACCAGTGTTTGGCGAACAAGTCCATGTGCGCAAGTGTTTACTAGCGACACTAAATGGTCAAAACCGATCGACAACCACTCCTGTCGATGCTCGTACTTTAACCTCCACAATTGATTAAAGTAGGTACTCTTCTTCTGGCACCTTCGACGTTCGGCCTTTAGACCTCGACATCTTGAAGCTGACCAGTATTGAACCGACCAACAGGGGGACTTGTATTCATGGTGGCCCCTTTTGCCATCGATGTCAAAAGCTGGTCCTGTTCCTGAGCATCCCCGAGACGATATGTGGGCAAGATGTCACGAGTCAAACTCGTAACTCTGGGCGATTGAACAGAACGAGCGATTAAACTCTAGCCATCAGCCAGCCAAACCTTGGCCACTGTTGACACTGCCCCGATCAGTCCAGTTAGGACATAACCATTCGGTCCTGCGTGACCCGTGAACCCGCTTAGTGCCAGTAAACCGTCAAGCCTTTCGTCTCCTTGTGACTTTATTTCTCTTGTGTGCACGTGCGTGAGCTACAGACACTATCCACTGACTCACCAGTGGCTATGCCCGACTCTGTCTCATAGTTGCACACTGGCCATGTCCGTTAATTGGCTCAACCTTCACACACCAACTCTATGAGATAAGACGAAGAGAATAGATTGTGTTTAGTAAAACTTTATTGGAACGTAAGTGTGTGCATAAGTGAATTATAAAGGAAGTGCAGTGGTGGCGGTACATAGACCACATTATAACGATATGGGATTAGAATAGCTATAAGATAAGTGCATAGATGATGATTGGTACGAGCCATTGGTACGGAGATGAAGAGCCATCATGTGGAGCTCGTTATTCTATCATTTATGTTGTGACGTGAGAGATTGGATGAAAACACACGTTTGCAGGTCAACCGGCAAGAGCAGAATGAAGGGAGATAGGTTAAATCTATGAATAGAGCATTGCATTAGTCGATAAGCCATGATAGAGACAGACAGAGTACTCACACTAGTCTAGTAATGATGAGAGCATGCTAAATAGATGAGAATGTGTGGACACAAGGCGCATTGGAGAGGTTGTGGGAAAGGCGACAGCAGGACAAGTGCAAAACGGAATAAGTTGGCAAAGGTGCCGTAGCCTCATCTCCATGACCATCGAAGGAGTGTAATTCGTTTAGGATGAGGGAAAGGTTGATATCTGTGAATTGAGCAATGCATTAGATATGGATCAGTTGGTTGAAACCATAGTTGACATACACTAATCAAGTAATGATAAGAGCAAGCTAGATAGATGAAGTGTGTGGACAGATATGACTGATGTGGTCGTGGAGAGGGTGCAACCAGACAACTGGTGCAAGAGATAGACATGTGCCGAGCAAACAACATCAAAGTGATAAAGTGATAACAGCTACATCTCCACTAACATCGATTTAGGTGAGGAATACGATTAGATCTGTGAATAGAGCATGGAATTAGTTGAGCATATGCATTCTTCAATAATAGAGTTGACTTACATTGATGAAGTAATGACGATGAAAGTCCCTATCAATTGGTCTGTGCATTCTGTGCAACCTCCGCAGCCTTTGCAGCCATATCATGAAAGCGTTGAATATTCTTCTGAAGGGTAATCCACGAATTCACAAACGCCTCATTGCCCAACTCGATAGTGATCTTCTTAATGCGGGGATACTTTTCATTGAACATCTCCAGCATTTGGCCACTCAGTGTATTTAGGCATTCGTCATCAAACGAACGATTGCGTGACTCCCCAGCTAGAACTGTGATCTCTTCCAGTCCAGGAAAGATATAGTTGATGATATAGCCAAAATAGTCTACGTCCACTATTTGATTTGTGCAGTGTTGCTTGAAACGAGTCAGCAGATCAAGTGCCCCTATGGTCAATTTCTTCACCTTCGGTAGGTGGACACGAGTAGAGACAAGGTTAATTCTTTCCAAGCCCGGCAGGGCAAAGTCAATCAAGGTGAGCTCAGTGAGCCGGTTCAGCTGGCACAGTGCCTCAAGCCAAAAATTGTCAAGTGTTGCAGTTTTTGGTTTATAGTAGGCGAGAAGTAGAGAATTGATTCGCCAAAACTGATTCAACATAGCCACCGACATATCCATTTCATGAACACAGGTGAGCTGCAGCCGTTTCACTTGTCGAAACTCAAGATTATCCTTAAACAAGTCTTTAATATCCTCGGCCTGGAGTCGAGCCTGTAAGCTCAAACTGGTCAGTGCACAGTTGTTCACAGTGCGCGACATTGCTCGAAAGGCACCATTCTTTACAGCAATCGTGTTCATTGTTTTAAGGTACATGTCCGTTGAACAGGAGATGCCAAAGTGTGTCAACAGTGAGCCACAATGGGACAGGTCAATTGACGGATGCCAATGATATCGGGACTCGTTATTAAACAAGTCGGACACGAACAAGTCCAATCGCTTCAGTTTCGGCATGCTCGGCTTGTTGAGTGCCTCACAGATTGCAGGCAAAGTAGTCTCGTTTTCAACCTCGGTCGACATGACAAATGCAAAAGTGTCCAACATTGTACAGTTGGACAGCAGCTGAACAATGTTGGCTATGTTCTGCTGAGTGTCTTGCATGTCAAAGTAGATCAGCAACACTTGGAGGTTAGCAAATAGACTGCCAAACGCAGTGGCCATTGCATCAGAATTGGTGCGACGGATAGTGATCGATGATGTAACATCGGCACTAATCTTAGGCTCAACCCAAGTTTGGGCAAACTCAAGAGCACGTAGACTCGGTTTTGGACCCCATTCGGTGCAAGTTGGCATTTTGGGACAGTACTGATTAGTGTTCACTTGCTTGGCCAATTGACAATTGTCACAATTAGGGTAGAGGCAAGCAGATCGTACAGTTGCATCCACATCCTTCGCGGCACATTTAAGTGCACACTGTGCCTGACCACAAGTAGCATCGGGCTCTTTAAAATTGAGCCGAATATAACGTATGCCAGCCAGCCATCCCTCTAACACAGACTTCCACTGGTGACAAACACCGCGAAGCTTGAACTTTTCCGGAAAATCGATTTTAGCAAAGATGAAGAGCATGACATTTTCTGGCATACTGTTTACGTGATTATGAGCAGTACGTTTGCGCAAGGGACCGATAGGACCAATGCGTTGACGACGAGTGGTTTGACGCATATTACGTGCAACAATGACCTTGGGACGACGACGGCGACGGTTGCCTTTCGGCAGAGCTTTTACCTTTCGAGCTGATGTTTTATTCGACATCATGGGACGGCGAGCAGTCGTTGATTTTACTGAGCGTCGAGTGGGTGCCCGGACACGTTGCATGATGAGGCTGGTGATGATGGTGTGTGCACTTGGTGATGTGGCGTACTGGCGAGTGGTGGCAATCGCTAAATGATCGTGATGTGTTGTGGTAGGCGCTTATTGAGGACACGCGATGTAGATGAATGAAGCAAAGACGAGCTGTAGCAGTACTTGAGTGTGTGTGTGCGTGTGTGCTGTGAGCCAGCCAGCGTGTGACGGCACCAATGCACTGAGTGCAGTTGTAAACGGTGTCCGTAGACAAAGGCAACTCGGTCGATGTATTGATGAAACAAAATTAAAGCAGCAGAGATAGATGATTGTTGAGTCAATGAATCAATATTTGTGTTAGAAATCACTCGTTGGAGAAATCACAATGCCACAATCGCAGGGCAACTCGATGTATAAATGATAGAATAATCGAGAACAGCAGCAACGGCAACGCGCTTTTCTCCAGTCAGGCAGCCAGCGATTGAGTGCCAGTTCAGTGGTGTGTTGCGTGCAATGTACTGCAATCCACTAATGCACACTGTGCATTGAGCGATCCTGCCAAACCGGCTATCAGCGCCGCTTTGGCTCAATGTGCGGCGAGCAATACAATTGCACAATGTACACGAAGCTGCCGAGTTAGCGAGAGAGAAATAATCACTCGAAACAGTGTGCGATTGCAACGAACTACATGTGCGGCTGCAGGCGGGTGATGTGTACTCGAATGGATGGATGGTGATGCTGTCGTTCAAAAACAATGACAGACTAACTCGGCTACACGACACACCGCTGAGTCTTGCTTTTGATATTTTGTTATTTATTTATTGAACTCATTCAATTTACCTGCACCAGAGAGAATTATCACAAAAGACGATTCGTAGTTTACTCGACCACTGGCACTACGCCTCACTACAGCCATCCACAGTGTACACTTGCACTCTATTGTCTTGTGAGCATATGTGGCCTTGACGAGATCGACTCGACGTGCAAACGAAAGCCGTGCCTTTGAGCATGAATTCGTTGCACAATGTGCACACATTCGCATGGCACTGATGCGGTCGGACAGAAAGGAAAACTGCAAATACACTATGCGACTTTTTGCTTGACGTGCATGATGATCGGAGCAAAGTCGCGTTTCCGTTGTCATCGACGTTGTTTGACACTTCTGTCGATTGGATCGTCTTATAGCGAAATAGTTTTGTCAGTTAGTTGTGAATGGTGTTTGTGCACCGTGTAGCAAATATTGAATGAAATAAAGCAAAAGTAATTTTATTTTGCTTTGTTTTTAATTAGATCCATTGAACTCACAGTAGGCACTACACACAATCCAATAATGGCCATTTACCGTAGATAAAAGACGTTTCGGTGGTGGATGGTCTTGGCAGACTTATTGATCACACGGTAGGCACTAGATTCAATCCAATAATGGCCATTTACAAGTAGATAAAAGACGTTGCGGTGGTGGATGGTCTTGGCAGACTCATTGATCACACAGTCGGCACCAGATTCAATCCAATAATGGCCATTTACCGTAGATAAAAGACGTTGCGGTGGTGGATGGTTTTGGCAGAATTATTGATCACACGGTCGGCACTAGATTCAATCCAATAATGGCCATTTACCGTAGATATAAGACGTTGCGGTGGTGGATGGTCTTGGCAGACTTATTGATCACACGGTCGGCACTAGATTCAATTAAAATAATGGCCATTTACAAGTAGATAAAAGCCGTTGCGGTGGTGGATGGTTTTGGCAGACTTATTGATCACACGGTCGGCACTAGATTCAATCCAATAATGGCCATTTACAAGTAGATAAAAGACGTTGCGGTGGTGGATGGTTTTGGCAGACTTATTGATCACACGGTCGGCACTAGATTCAATCCAATAATGGCCATTTACAAGTAGATAAAAGACGTTGCGGTGGTGGATGGTCTTGGCAGACTCATTGATCACACAGTCGGCACCAGATTCAATCCAATAATGGCCATTTACCGTAGATAAAAGACGTTGCGGTGGTGGATGGTTTTGGCAGACTTATTGATCACACGGTCGGCACTAGATTCAATCCAATAATGGCCATTTACCGTAGATAAAAGACGTTGCGGTGGTGGATGGTCTTGGCAGACTTATTGATCACACGGTCGGCACTAGATTCAATCCAATAATGGCCATTTACCGTAGATAAAAGACGTTGCGGTGGTGGATGGTCTTGGCAGACTTATTGATCACACGGTCGGCACTAGATTCAATCCAATAATGGCCATTTACCGTAGATAAAAGACGTTGCGGTGGTGGATGGTCTTGACAGACTTATTGATCACACGGTCGGCACTAGATTCAATCCAATAATGGCCATTTACGGTAGATAAAAGACGTTGCGGTGGTGGATGGTCTTGGCAGACTTATTGATCACACGGTCGGCACTAGATTCAATCCAATAATGGCCATTTACCGTAGATAAAAGACGTTGCGGTGGTGGATGGTCTTGGCAGACTTATTGATCACACGGTCGGCACTAGATTCAATCCAATAATGGCCATTTACCGTAGATAAAAGACGTTGCGGTGGTGGATGGTCTTGGCAGACTTATTGATCACACGGTAGGCACTAGATTCAATCCAATAATGGCCATTTACCGTAGATAAAAGACGTTGCGGTGGTGGATGGTCTTGGCAGACTTATTGATCACACGGTCGGCACTAGATTCAATCCAATAATGGCCATTTACCGTAGATAAAAGACGTTGCGGTGGTGGATGGTCTTGACAGACTTATTGATCACACGGTCGGCACTAGATTCAATCCAATAATGGCCATTTACGGTAGATAAAAGACGTTGCGGTGGTGGATGGTCTTGGCAGACTTATTGATCACACGGTAGGCACTAGATTCAATCCAATAATGGCCATTTACCGTAGATAAAAGACGTTGCGGTGGTGAATGGTCTTGGCAGACTTATTGATCACACGGTCGGCACTAGATTCAATCCAATAATGGCCATTTACCGTAGATAAAAGACGTTGCGGTGGTGGATGGTCTTGACAGACTTATTGATCACACGGTCGGCACTAGATTCAATCCAATAATGGCCATTTACGGTAGATAAAAGACGTTGCGGTGGTGGATGGTCTTGGCAGACTTATTGATCACACCGTCGGCACTAGATTCAATCCAATAATGGCCATTTACCGTAGATAAAAGACGTTGCGGTGGTGGATGGTCTTGGCAGACTTATTGATCACACGGTCGGCACTAGATTCAATCCAATAATGGCCATTTACCGTAGATAAAAGACGTTGCGGTGGTGGATGGTCTTGGCAGACTTATTGATCACACGGTCGGCACTAGATTCAATCCAATAATGGCCATTTACGGTAGATAAAAGACGTTGCAGTGGTGGATGGTCTTGGCAGACTCATTGAGTGTTCTATCGTGCCATCGACGACGAGGTAACCGTTGACCAGTATGTTACTGGCAGTAACTCAAACGGCCAGTAACATACGGCCAGTGTTGTCATTTGATAGCAGGCAATTTAATGCGTGCATTCCCTCGCCGAGTGTTGCACTAAACTCATCGAAGTTCGAGCCAAGTTGGATGTAAAGTGCAAGACACAGATTTGTGGTGCTTCCACATTGTAAAAGATACACATGAGTGCTATTTGTCCTTATCGCGAGTGTACTGATAGTCTTGAAAGGATACGAGTTTGCAAATCTATTCATTAATGTCTTCGAGTTAGTAATAACAATATCTACCTGACTGTGTAACTGTCACTCTGCGTGATCAGCCGGCCACTGGCACTCCACGCTGTGGACACACGCTGTCAGACTGTCAGTTGTCATACTTAGACTAGTCATTCGATAGACATTTGTTTGGTCTGATAATCTTTCTGGGTTTACTCATCAGTGGCCTCATTGATTTTTCGATGAAAACTAATCACCACAATTAATGTGTGCATAGCATAAAAAAATAGTTTACTCTCATAAAATGAAATTACGAGCACACATTCTCATCAACATACTTTTTCAATAATTAAATTAATTAAATTAATAAAAATTAAACATACGAAACATAAGCGCGAAGTTAGCAAGCAAAATGAGTTTAGCCTATTAAATCTAATTTGAATTAAAATGCGCACAGTCTCTTCTTCTGTCTGGCTTAATGACGGCACACAGAGGGTAGTTAAAGTGATATTCAATTACACGCATTTCGCACTAAAGTGGTCGTTTCGATAATGTGCGCTTTGATGCCCTAAACGACTGGCCATTATTCAACTACTCAAGTCAATTTTAATTTCACACAAACACTATTAGGTTCCATCACGACCAAACAGAACATATGACGGTCCATATGACATTTATTATTGCATTTTCACACAAACGAGAACACATGAACATGAATTTTTTAAATCCAGAAAAGCCCTTTCGTTTTATTACTGCACTAAGGCAGAGTGGTTTAGGCCAGATTTATTATGACCATGGATGTGTGAAGTGAAAGGACATATCCCGGTAGTAATATGTTTAAAAAATAGATCACACGGCAAGAGGGCAAAGCGTCTTCTCTCTCTCTCTCTCTCTCTCTCTCTCTCTCTCTCTCCTTCTCTCTCTCTCTCTCTCTCTCTCTCTCTCTCTCTCTCTCTCTCTCCCTCTCCACTCTGCCTTATACGCCTTACTGAAGTGACCACTCATGAGAGAACAGTTGAATTAACGCGTGTATAATGTCTTATCCGAGACTGAGGTCAACATAGGAATAAAACACATTTGCTCACTCGCCTGATGCTGTTCGTGTCTATCTGCATGTTTCCGTTTGTAATCACTCTGTGTAAAACATCTCGAAACACTCATTCAGTCACAGCAAAGGGAAGCAATTTATTATCTTGTCTCTGCTCTCCCTCAAATCGACTCCATTTTAACTTCAACTCCAATCATCGTCCCATATTGCCATATGTTGGCACTTTGATTGCGTACTCCCTGCACTGGCCATAAAAGGTTCTTCGATGACCTAAATGACCTATTTCAATTCGGTCTAATTCGTTGGAGTTCGGTTTGGTCAATTGAAAGCATAGGACTCTCAGTGATGGCAATCGAGTGGTGCAGTGTGCCTGTTCGAAGTTAATGTTCTCAAACATGTGTTGGTCAGTTCGGCACGTATATAATGTTACTTCAATAGTGGAGAGTGCTCGCTGCACTGTCCCGCTCTGATCGGCCGCGTTCCAATGGTCTCATAAAACACAAGTTTGTCATTGAACTTAGTTTTGCTCTGGTCGTTAAGGCCAATTCGGTGCCTCACCCCGAAAGGCAATGAATCTCCTCTTTGACACTTTATTGCTTTCGGATGGTGACTTTTCCTGCTCATAGGCACTACAAGTCGCGCACGGTTCTTGTCTTCGATCGCCCTTAACTGTGGTGGTATGTGGGAGATAAATTAACATCCCCATTTTCCTCTTCTTCTTGTCTTGAGGCTCATAGAGATCGAACGTGCGTTCTCTTGTTGAGTTTCGTGAGAGAACAGACACGGTCATGACAGGCCACACGGCACACTGAACAGAATGGACACCACGACGAATGACCGAAGGAGCGGATCGCGCTGGACTTTTACGAGTCTCGATCAATTCGAGACTGACGCGGCGACCACTTTGCCGACATCGACTGGTGAGTGATCACTGATCAGTCTATAAGTGTCCACTAATCAGAATAGTATGTACCGAAAAAAGTAATAAAATTTTGAAAAGCAATAAAAATGTGCAACATGCAGTGCTCGGCAATGCTCTATTTCGATATGACCTCTGAGTGGAAGTTTATTTTTCAATGCACAACTAATAACACACATGTGATTCATTTTTATTGTGAAATATATTAGTTATTGATTACTGCCACACTGAGCCAGTATCAGTATGAGCCAAACAACACCTGTGCCAATGCTATTAATTGGATTGTGCCAGTTGAAATTTTGACAATACCTACCTAGGCACTGCACTATCCATACATTCCACATTTGATTTTTAGTTAGCAGAAACAAAGAAAAAATTTGATCAAAACAGAACAGCCACAAAGAAACAAATGGTGGCCGACAACGCGTCCACTGCAATGAGTTTAGGCATTGTACACGCAAAGCTCCCGCTCTCTCTCTCTCCCTCTCTCCCTCTCTCTCTCTCTCTCTCTCTCTCTCTCTCTCTCTCTCTCTCTCTCTCTCTCCCTCTCTCTCTCTCTCTCTCTCTCTCTCTCTCTCTCTCTTTCTCTCTCTCTCTCTCTCTCTCTCTCTCTCCCTCTCTCTCTCTCTCTCTCTCTCTCTCTCTCTCTCTCTCTCTCTCTCTCTCTCTCTCTCTCTCTCTCTCTCTCTCTCTCTCTCTCTCTCTCTCTCTCTCTCTCTCTCTCTCTCTCTCTCTCTCTCTCTGGCCAAACCAAGGAAGACAGCACGACAGTGCAGAGCACCGACACACGACGAACGACGGTGCTCTTTCTCTCATACTTCAATTTTGGCCTAATGGCGACCGTTCTCACACTGCAGAAAGTCCTTCACTCTCAGTTTGTCTCTTTCGGTTCCCTCGCCCCATTTCTCTCTCATTGCCTTAGCTTCTCTTTTCGTTCTCGCTCACAAGTCAGTTGTCAGTTGTGTTTGAGCACTCGCTCTGTGCAGACCAGTACTCGACACACGATCGGACTGTTCATAGTGAGAGAGCCATTGCGTTCATTGGCAGATTGTATTCACCAAATCATTTCTTTAACCATTTTTATCTTGTGTTTATCTCATCATCTTTCATTTATCTTTGTCGCGACAACCAGAGACCATTTCTCTGTTATCAAACAGCTTGATAACACTTCACCATTTCGTTGTGTCTCCCTCAAAGCCAACTTGCAGTGATTTCGTTCGTTTATCTTTGCACTTCAATAACGTTTTTTGTAGTAGTAAGGGCACGCTCGCATAGTGCTGCTATTCGACGTTACTATCGGTCATTCAGGGTTGGTGTGCGTTCGTGTGACGTTGCAGACTGTGGCTGGTTTATCTTCCACTGTGCTTCTATCAAAAAATGGCCGACTGAGTAGTTGTGAGTGTTTTGGTGAGTAACGATGAGTTTGTGTGTGTGTGTGTGTACGTGTACTACTGCAGTGAGCTCATTTGTGCTATTTCGTCGATTCACTTCAGTCGTATCGTCTAAATTTCTTTCGTTTTGACGTTGTGTTCTGTGTGTGTGTCCAACTCGATCAGAAGTTGATTGTAATACATCTCGTGATTACCGTTGAAGTGTTCTGTGTTTGGTCCTATCCACTCGTTATGTGACTGGGCAGTGAGACAAATGCTATGTGCCTTAGTCGACACTGGCGGTGGTGCCTTCACTTACACTTATCTGACTTTGCATTGAACTCTTCTCGAAGAATTTATATTCAACTCTTTTTGAATCATACATCATAAATTATCGTGACTGTACCCGAAATATCAAAATTCCATTATCCTCATCGATTACAACAGCGACATCGTCAATCTCAGCTCTCGGCAAACCATATGGTAAGTCAACGCATGAAATGACAATGCGCCCGTGTATTTTTTTCGATCGGTGTAGACAGACACATCATTTTGCATTGCTATCTAGTATTCGCATAGTAACAGTCACATAGTCATTCCACTGCACTGTGTGCATTAATGGCAAACGCATTGGACTGAGTCGGTTGCTATGCTTCTTGTGTGCCTCGCTGTGTCGCACGATCAATCAAAACGGCGAAAACAAAATAAAGAACACAACGATAACTGTTTAATACATTTATTGATTATCACTAATCAAATTATCAAAATTAACGCGACACAGGACTCACTTTTTACTTTCCACAATTCAAAGTGTTTCCTCCCTACCGTCAACTGACTAGTCTCCGCGCTGTTCTCAAGTGCAATAAAAGTGGTTTGACGTGGTTGCGTCTGTGTGTGCGTGTACGCTTCATTGCTAGTTCTATTAATTCGCTCTTACAATGCGTGCGTGTTACAAGAAGGTGATCAATGAATAATTATTAATCCATAATTAATAAGCAATAATTAAAATATTAAACATAGGCATGTGATATATCAAAATGCTCATAATGACGAGTAGAATTGATGTGTCACTGCTTTTGACAGTAAAATTTGAGTTAATTTAGTAACTAAAGATGTGAACTAGATATTCTACTTTTGAATTGTCAACAGCGACGCATAGAACAAATCCTATACCCTCTTAAAAATGGTCGCTCTCTCTCTCTCTCTCTTTCTTTCTCTCTCTCTCTCTCTCTCTCTCCCTCTCTCTCTCTCTCTCTCTCACTTTTATATTTTCTGATGTTCAGTCTCACTTTTTGTAGTCTACACTATTCTAAACTGTATTGCAATATTGTCTTAACAGATTAATTAGTATGCTGTGTCTAAAGGCAACTCACTGGTTTAGTGAGCAGCTCTATCTGTATTATATTTTGTATAATAAAGATTGTTTCTCGCTCCCTCTCTCTCACTCGCTCTCTCTCTCTCTCTTTCTCTCTCTCTCTCTCTCTCTCTCTCTCTCTCTCTCTCTCTCTCTCTCTCTCTCTCTCTCTCCCTCTCTCTCTGCAATATTGTCTTATCTAGATTAATTAGTATGCTGTGTCTAATGGCAACTCACTGCTTAGTGAGCAGCTCTTTCTGTATTATATTTTTATGTATAATAAAGATTGTTTCTCACTCGCTCCTTCTCCCCCTCTCTCTGGCCACACTGAAGTGACCACTCATGAGAGAACAGTTGAATTAACGCGTGTATAATGTCTTATCCGAGACTGAGGTCAACATAGGAATAAACACATTTGGTCACTCGCCTGATGCTGTTCGTGTCTATCTACATGTTTCCGTTTGTAATCACTCTGTGTAAAACATCTCGCAACACTCATTCAGTCACAGCAAAGGGAAGCAATTTATTATCTTGTTTCTGCTCTCCCTCAAATCGACTCCATTTTAACTTCAACTCCAATCATCGTCCCATATTGCCACATTTTGGCACTTTGGTTGCGTACTCCCTGAACTGGCCATAAAAGGTTCTTCGATGACCTCAATGAACTATCTCTATTCGGTCTAATTCGTTGGAGTTTGGCTCGGTCAATTGAAAGCATAGCACTCTCGGTGATGGCAATCGAGTGGTGCAGTGTGCCTGTTCGAAGTTTATGTTCTCAAATGTTCTCATGTGTTGGTCGAGAGCAATAAGACCTCTGCCAATGCTATTAATTAGATTGTGCCAGATAGTATTTTGACAATACCTATCTAAGCACTGCACTATTCTACAGTCCACATTTGATTCTTAGTTGGAAGAAATAAAAAACAAATTTTATTAAAACAGACCAGTCACATAGAAACAAATGGTGACAGACAACGCGTCCTCTAATTCAAGCAAACTCTACAGCAGAGATCGATGGCAATGCTCGGGGGCATGAGGAGGACTTGGTGCACTGTGATCTGTTTGTGTGCGCTCAGTGCGTAGCGCGTAAAGGCCAGATAGTTTGCGTTTTCTTCATTAGTAGTTCTATCAATTCTCTCTTACTATGGTTGAGTATTACAATAAGCTAATCAATGAATAATAATTAATCCATAATTAATAAGCAATAATTAATAACTAATATTAAACACAGGCAGGTGATATATCAAAATGCTCATAATGACGAGTAGAATTGATGAGTCACTACTTTTGACAGTGAAATTTAAGTTAATTTAGCAGTTAAAGATGTGAACTAGATATTCTACTTCTGAAGTGTCTACAGCGAAGCATAGAACAAATCCTCTACTATTTAAAAAGAAGTGGTGTTTCTCTCTCTCTCTCTCTCTCTCTCTCTCTCTCTCTCTCTCTCTCTCAACTCTCTCTCACCCCCTTCCTCTCCTTCTTTCTCTCCCCCCCCTCTCTCCCCCTCTCTCTCCTTCTTTCTTCCCCCCTCTCTCTCCCTCTCTTTCCCCTGTCTCTCTCTCCCTCACTCTCTCCCTCACTCTCTCCCTCACTCTCCCCATTGTAATCGGATCTTAGTCAGTGGAGTGTAACGCATTTGCTAATCCAAACAGGACACAACAATTTCAACCAAACAAACGAAAAACAGTCAAAAAATGCCGCCTAAATTGAATCTTGAAAATGTACAGATTTGCTATAACGTACAGTCAAATAATCGACATTACAAGTGTGGTGCCTGTGCAGCAATTCTGATCGATAGAAAAGCATTGATATTTCACATTCTTGCTGAGCACAAGGAACAGCCTCCCTGTGGGAGGTGTGGTAGATTGATGAGATCGAATGAGGAATTAAAGTCGCATCTTAAAGCTCACGCAAAGACTGGCTACTGGTGCATCATAAAGGGATGTGGTTATTTTTTTCCTCAAGAGAAAAGTGCAGAATCTCATGCGAGGAGTCATCTTAAGGGCGCTCTTTTGGGCAAAAAACTCAAAGATTATTACCAAAGATGTGAACCGAGTGCACATCTAAGTATACCAAATAGAACTCTCAACAAGCTCACAGTCAATCATCCAATGAAAATCGAATTACCCATGTCTCAGGCCACCAAATATTGTCACAGTGAGAAGCATAGACTATCGAGCTACCGTTTGGTGCCCAGTGCTTGTATGAGCACAGTTGAAGAGATGGGATTGACTATTGCAAATGATGCCCAAAGGCAACAAGACATGCCGAATCGAAGATTGTCTTCATCATCAGCATCCAATGATAAAGGTCCAGAAAACTACTCAGCGGAACAAATTCGAAACGTTATTAAACGCTTGTGGGACGTTGAAAATAAACAAGAAAATTCGCCAAACCAATCGGAGCAAAAGCGTCAGAAAGTACAATCATCAGGTGAAGTTCTGAAACAAACAATCCAGAACAAAAAGAGTATTGATAAGGCTTTGACTGATAATGATCAAATGGAAGTCGAAAATCCGTCTGTTTCATCCGCCAATGCAGAGAAACCAGCACCTCTTTCAGCTTTTAGTAAAAGGTGGCTTTCAGAACGTTTTTGCAAACATACGCGTGTATTATTTGAAAGTTTCACAAAACAACCAAATTCACTAAATGGTTCGATTGAATCCTCATTCTTAGAAGTGTCATTGTCGGAAGATGATAAAAATAAAACGATTGCAGCAAGCGATTTAACATGCGAAGAACTAACCAGAAAAGTCCGAAATAAATGCATACAGGATGATGAACAACGAGAGAGAACAAACCAAGCAAGTGAGGATTTAAAACCAACAATCCAGTTGCTATCCTCAGAACCAACTGTTTCTTCCAATTGTGCCGAACCAATACAAAGTGGCGATGAGACATTGGAAGCCGAGATTCGGTCTGTTCCACAATTCCCAAGCACAGAACAATCAGCAACTGTCTCAACTTCAGGATTAACTTTTGCTGATAACAAGAGCGATTCTAACATATCCTCAGATGATGATGATCAAAATGTCCCTATTACTGTCGCTTCACCTTCAGATGCAATGGATTATGAGGAAGAGGAGAAAGGACAAGAGAATGAAACTGAAAATGATGAAAAAGAGATTGAAGGTGTTCTAAAAGAAGAGATAGAACAACAAGAAAATACTAAACAGATTGAGCAGATGAAAAATATTTCAAAGCAAACTGTCAAAGTAAATAATAAACTCCAAAGCCAAAAACTTCCAGTAATTCATATCCCCAAACGCGTCAATCTTGATGCATCATCATCATCTTCGATTTCAACTGCTTCACGTGAACAACAGAAACAAGCCGATTCCCATTGTTTTGAATGTCACAAAAAGGTGGAAGATTTAGACGAGTCACGAAACTGTAGTCTTTGTACGCTCAACTATCATTTGTCTTGCGTTGAAAGTGGCAACTTATTCAAAAAGAAACAACACGCAATTGAACAATACGATGCACTAGAAGAGAAACCTGAAGGCGATGATCACAACAAACTGCGCACACCGAATGAGGTGTGTGACGAGTGTGTCTTGAAGATTGTTGGCAAATGCTTCAATCGCTCAGTGGATGGTTTCGACCGACCCAATGTGTCGTACCCCAATGATGTCAAGACGACCTACGAATACATTGCAAACAGATTGATTTATTCTGCGAACAAGTGGAAAAAAGAGAACAAACATGTTCGCAAATTGGAATCAACTGCAAAACTTCTGGGTGACTTGAAGGAAATTGAAAACAGAGCAGAAAATTATCGATCTATCGATGAAATAGTGTTTGATGTAAAAATGGTAAGTGGATGAGTTAATTACGAAATTTTTTTTTTAAACTGATCTTGCTCTAGATCAAACACAACAGAATCATTTCCCGCAAATCAAACTCAAAGTCTGAGTTAAAGGTCACTAAATTTTGTGCTCAACTGTTGGACAAAGCAATCGAAGAAGTACGTCACATCTATTTATGTGACTCCTGTTATCGAATGTTCTATTCGGAGAAGTCAGAAAATGTGCCAGAGATAATCAATAAAGGATGGACACCCTACGATACGGTGTTTGGACTGCCCTGCCAGAATCCTCACATGGTTGTATGGGTGAAGATAGATGGAAAATGGTATCCCGGAAAAGTTTTCCCGAACTATGAGAAATGCTCGTGGGAAATATCTACGGATTCGGTACAGGTGGTCACGTTCGGTCCTCAGACAAAGTAAGTAAAATAAAACTTTTATCTTTTTGCATTGCACACATTCAACGTATCTTAATCTATTCATTCTCCTACTATGATAGCGTAAAGGTAGATCCGAGCGAACTGTACGACTATTCGATTGAGTTACCTGACTGCGGGCGAATCTTAACTAAATATCAACAATTAGCTGTCAAAGAAGCCAACGATTACTTGGCTAGACTTGATAAACACATTTATGATATCGTCATTCCTGAACGTGCTCGTCCTTATGAGCAAGGAAACTTTTACATCAACCTAAAGCCAGGTAAATGCGACATTATACATATTGTCGTGTACTATATTATAACGTTTGATTACATCTCTCAGGTCAACTTTCAATGGATTTTGTGTGTGCTGTTTGTGATCGTCCTGGTAAGGGGTTTTAAAAAACGAGAACAATCCTCTTTTGACTTTGTTATTCGTGATATTTAACGTTTTTTCTTTCCTGTCCTTTAGCTGATACCAATCTCGATTCGTGCATCAATTCGTATTGCAGCGATACCTGCCGAAATGCGTTCCTTGGTCGATCAAGTTCGAAGAAATGATGTTGCACCAACATTGTCTGGACGGTTTTACTAATTCAGACTTATTTTATTTTTTACTTTACAACACTAATCACTTGTACTTTTGATGTATTTGCATTGTGCGTGTGTGTGCGCTTTTGTCTATTGATGTTTGAATAAAATTTGATGAATTAAATGACACAAACAAGATAAAGTTTGTTTTGATGCAGTTTATTGGGTAACAAAATAGTATGAAACAAGAAGCACATTTCAGGTATTAAAGCAATGTAGCTAGGTAATGCCAATATTGACCAGTGTACCGCGATCCCACAGTCAATTCTGTAAGAGGCATCACATGCTGTGCTCAGTGGACAACTCTGGGCCATCTCCCTTTGCGCTTTCGGTGAGCGTCTTTCGAGCTCTTCTCGGTGACCCTCTTTCTTTTTTTCACATCCGTTTTAAACCAGGTGTTCTTACAATTTTTGTCTTGTATGTGTCCACTGGCTTATATAAAGTTCTCCGACAATTTGATCGAATGATGAGTTAGTTTCGTTGTGGTCGTGGTGGACGCAAGGTGGTGATTGAGCAATTGGGTTCCAAACACTGTCACGATTATTGTTCGGGGTCCAGAGAGTGTGTGTCATATATGATTTGTCATATAGGCTGCCATTTCAGACGGGAGCGCGTTCATCAGCTGATGGTGTTTGTCTTCTTCGCCGATGTCTGCCGAAATGCTTAATCGTTCTAGCATTGACCGAAAGTTGAGCCACGAGGCGGCGTCATCTTCCTTAACCTTGGGCAACCTAACTTCCAAAGGTTTGATCTTGCTGATGTTCTTCTTTGGAGCATCAAGCATCCGAGCCACCAGATTCGCTATCTCAGCATGCTTCTCGAGATCCTTCTCCGCATCGCTGAGGCTCGTTACCACGAGATGAGGTCCCAGTCTCGCTTGAATTTCGCACAACCGATCAGACTTCTCCTTAAGCTTCTCGTAGTTGATCGCTGGGTTCATCTGAAAGTTACTATAGACCATCTTGACATAGTAACGTAGACTTGCACGCTCAGTCGTGAGTGCCTTCACTTCTTCTCCGTCGAGTTCGGCTTCATCTTCAGACATCCTTGTTGAGAGATGAGCTGGCTTGGTAGAGTAGCACAAGACGAACGGGTTAGGCTAGAGTGGGTTAGAAACAACTATGCCACCATGTAGGCCAACCGCAGTCGAGGAGGTGATCGTCACAAGTGAGTTTTATTGTCATAGAAGGTTGGTTATATACAATATGTACAGACAAGAGCTGATGCATGGGCAATCAGCACGAGGGCGCCATGCTACGTGAGTCATAGACGAGCGTAGTCATGCCCCTTACATACGTCTATTCATTTTTATTTTATATCAAGTCCGAAAGTACATCGTGATACACATTAGCATTAAGCCATAATTGCCATGCAATGTGACACATACGTTGTATGTTGCACGATGCAATCGGCTTCACCAAAACCACAAAGTACAATGTAGTGATATTAAATGACACTAACAGTGGAATAAACAAAACGCGAACTATACATGTTAACCAGAAATGATATATTTAATATCGTCCTTGGTTAGCCAGACAGAGACAGACAGAGGATTGCAATCGATTAATTGAAAGAGACAAATGCATATATCCCTCTTTGTTTATTCCAGACAGTGCAGTCATTAGTGGCGACTTGCGGTTTGTTGTCTATCATGTTCGTTGTGTTTCGAAATTGATTCGTAGGATAAATAAGCTATTAGTTACATGATGCGACTCACATCCGATTGCCGTTAGTTGTGGTTGCTCAATGTGTTCATACTAACAGGCCAATTAAGTATACGAAACCACAAGTGCCTCACCATCACCATCCGAATCATTTTATGCCACCAAACACAGAAGCAATTAGTCTAACACGAGCGCGACTTGCCGTTCGAAATGGGACATTTTTTGTCAGTGAACCATTTCAACAACGAATCTTGTTGCACTTATAGCCAAGCAATTAAATTTGTAATTGCCAATTATCCTTGGTTTGTTTTGCTATTCCCACTAGTCAGTTATTTTTGGAAAAAAGAGAAATCCTCCTGAACGTTTGAGTAAACAATCAAGCGAAAATCATAGCTACTACTAGGAAAAACACAACCGAAACAACCAACTAGGCAAACAATTCTCGATAACAGTTCAATTAATAAAGCAATTAGCCTGTCCCCGTTTGTATTGAATTTGGTTAATGTATTCACATTCATATTGTCAATATGTTGAAAGACAGTCGTCTCGGTTTATTTTGCAAAAATTGTTTCAATAGTTCATAAGTTTTGACTGAGCGAGACGTAATTGGATCATTTTTACTACTAAAATTATTTTACAGTTTATTTCGACACCATAGATAGATTAGAATGCTTGCTGTAGAGTTGAAAATACGCTTTAAATCAGAATAATTCTAAATTAATACTTATAATAGCATTCCAGCTCAGCAGATGTCGCCACTGCAGCGTAATTTAAAATTTTCTGTTTAATTTTCTCGTGAGTGTTTGAGCGTCTTGGGGAAAAAATTAAGTGACTGTCGGGATAAATGATAATTTTCAAATGAGTGTTTCGATTAGAATAAAAATGATTAATTTCGACTAATTTTAGTTCCAATACGCGCGATTTTGCTATATATTAACGTCGTGTAGTATTTCACGTATATTTATTTGTTGTGTGTGTGTGTGCACACGAGAATGTGTGTGTTTGTTTCTACGATGAGCAGAGACAAAAAACTTAACCAAACTCATCCACGTTCTTTAATTTTTGACTAATTTGTCTTTCAAAGCGAAACAAAGGAAAAACGTCATTTGTCGAAAAAAACAACAAACGAATTTCAAAACGAACTAAATCCGAACCTATTTCAAAACCAACGCACTTATAGTTATTATTAAATATGTGCAAATACAAAATAAATTTAATTAAAAAAAATAAAACAAATTAATTGAACAAATTATACAACAAAAAAACATAAAAATGTGAATGTTTGTGTAAATACTAAAATTCGTTAAATTCTAAATAAATTCTAAAGCAAATAAAAAAGTTGGACCGAAATTCAATTTTAAAAATTTAAAAAATTTTACTGATAAACGAAAAATCATGAAACTTTTTGAAAAGCTGAATGTCCAATTATAAAAGTTTATTTCCACCAAATTTTATTTTGTTGGACACACACACACACACACACACACACACACACACACACACACACACACACACACACACACACACACACACACACACACACACACACACACACACACACACACACACACACACACACACACACACACACACACACACACACACACACACACACACACACACACACACACACACACACACACACACACACACACACACACACACACACACACACACACACACACACACACACACACACACACACACACACACACACACACACACACACACACACACACACACACACACACACACACACACATTATTATTACGACTAATAAGATTTTACGTATACGAGTGTGTTTGTGTTTTATTTTGGGTTACGGGAGTGTGCACACGGTCTTCGATTAAAAACAAACATGATAAGCAAAATAATTTTGTTTGCTTACGCCTCAATGTAAACAACATGAGGGGATAATCAGGAAGAAATACATTACTACCATCATTACTACCAACACCGAATGAATCTCATCTATGTCATCAATACTAACCGTAATGGTCTGTTTTCAATCTTTTAATAATTAATTAGTAGAGCCAACGTTGGTGTTTGTTTGTTTATAAAAGCAATCAAATTACGACAACTTACACAATAGACTCAAAAGCAAACTCACAAGCGGACAAGTCATAATGCAATCAAACGAGAGAGTTTGTATGTGTTTTCTCTACGAGAGAGGAGCGTAATGTGCAGTACAACAACACGCGTGTAGTTAGTACACAAATGTGTGTCAGTCAGTCGATTTCCTGTTATGCTTTATGCCAAGTCTCCATACAAGACCTCTACAGGGGGGCCCATAAAGATCGCTACACTTTTCAACTATGGCTTTTTGAACCAAGATGTAATTCTTAAATATTGCTTTTGATGTAAAATGATCTATAAAATGTTACCTTTAAAATAGACTACTCCGGAGGGCAAAATTCATTTCCGGTCCAGAGTAATTGGACCGGAAGTCAAAATGACGAATTCGGAAATTTGTCGCTTTTTTAGTTAATTTATTTTATTTGATATTATGGTCTTTTAGTGTAGCTCAATACCTTTCTAAAACGGTATCACACTTGAACATCTGGGCATTCGTTCACAAGTTACAGGCAAAAACATGAAACTATATTTATATTTTTCGAATCGTTTTGTCAAAGCTATTCAAACTTAATTAAAGAATTTAGTGCTTTAGGACAGTAAATTGAATCTATATTTACTATTTCCTAATTAAAATTCGGTTTCTAAGACATCCAGATGCATAATATATTTACAAAATGCTTTTTTTGAACAATTAAACCAAATTTGAAAGTTGCTCTACAAAAGTGATTTTAAGTGATAATCATTTTTTCATTAAGTTTGCCTAATAAATTTTATATTTTGCGATTATAAACCTTAATCAATTGATTTTACATACAATTTGATTATCTAGCTAAATGTTCTGAGCATTTAACCTATTCAAAATACCAACTTTTTAAATTTTGACTTCCGGTCCAAAATTTCTGGAACGGAACTTCATTTAATCAATTTATATTAAAGAAAATTAACTTATATAATCACTTAAATTGATTTCAGAAATCCAAAAGTTAGATTATCACAACAATTCAATTTTTAAAACAGATATATGCAAAATACTGTACAAAAAATATTTGATGTCTCAAGTATGGCTTACATTTTGTATCATAACTTTTGAATGGATCGATGGATTTTCAAGAATGGATGCGTTTTAGAAAGCTAATAAATAGTACTAAGAGGATTTATTGTTGAACAAATTAATTTAACTTAAAATATGGTAAATTTTCAGCATTGTCATTATGACATCCGGTCCAATAACTCTGGACCGGATGTAGAATTGTCCATGTTTAGTAATGCATTTTAAAGGTAACACTCTTAGGAATAGTTTATGTGAATTTAAGAAATTTAAAAAATTGTTATGACATAAAAATGATCGATTGAAAGTGTAGCGATCTTTATGGGCCCCCCTGTATGTGAAACTCCACGTATGTTTTCGTTATTTTTAATTGGCTTTATTATGTGTATGTTATTATATAAGGCTTCTATGAAGGAAAAGCAAGGATGTCTAATTGAAATGTAACATACGCACACAAAAATAGTAGAAAAACTACGAAACGTCGAATCTCCCTCATTTTCCTCTCACTGATGCTCACCCTAACTCACTTACCATTTTTACCCCTCCACTTTTCCCGTACTAAGCCTCTCAAGTGAACTTGAACATATTGTGTTATCTCTCTCTCTCTCTCTCTCTCTCTCTCTCTCTCTCTCTCTCTCTCTCTCTCTCTCTCTCTCTCTCTCTCTCTCTCTCTCTCTCTCTCTCTCTCTCTCTCTCTCTCTCTCTCTCTCTCTCTCTCTCTCTCTCTCTGTCTGTGTGTGTGTGTGTGTGTGTGTGTGTGTGTGTGTGTGTGTTCGAAAGAGTAGGATTATTATTATTTTAACGAGGGTGCACCACTTGGGCTTTTACTTTTTAGGTATAGAGAGAAGGAGAGATATAAAGCATGAAAATTGAGACATCATGTCATTATTGGTGAAATTTAAAATGATTTTTCCGTTGAATTTTAATCCTACAAACTCTTCTGCTTTTATAATCAATCTCTCCTTTTCGCGTTTAATGAAAATAAAAAGGAGAATGAAAATTAGTTTGTGCGTTCGTGTGCAAAAATCTCCGATAATTTTAATGATGTTCGGTACATATTTGTGCTCGTATGGTTTCATATTATTTGGTTATATGAAATGTATGCAATTTGGTGTATAATCTAATCAGTGCAAAGCAAAACAACATTATTTGTCTCTCTTGTCACTCACTCACTTTGCTCTCGCCCACTCTCCTTCACTGTATTTGCCTTCATATTATTGAGCCTCGACAACTTTTTAATTAACAAAATAGACTTTTGCATTTCGCGTTTCATTCAACGCTTGAATGGTTTCGTTCGTTTTAGTTTTAGTTTTCATCATCGTGATGGTTGCGTAATAAATGGAAAAGAGATGCGGTTGCAGCATCAGTTGCCTAGCGCTCACTCCGTGCTAGTAATACTCCATCAACAGTGTTGTTCCAGTCTGACATTAATTGCTCCATGCAGTGCACTACTACGACTTTAGTCTTGATTTGGAACACACATTATCCTGTTTATTGTTTTGTCTGTGTCTTTATTGTTATTTGTTATTTGGTTGTATCGTATCCGAACAAATTAGTTTCAAAACCCCAAACAAACAAGCTCGTTCATTTATTTATACTGCAAAAGGATGCACAGACAAAGTGATGATCATCACTTTGTGCCTTAAGTTCCACATGCTAAATTTTGCCAAATGTAGAAAAGTAGGAGTGTTTGGACACCCAGAGCTTGACTTGTTTGATGCAGCGTAGTGGGAGTGTTTGTGCACACTGCTGTTTACTGTGCGCGGCGGACTCGGAAACCGTGTTGATTGGATTCTACTGTGCAAAAGTAGGAGGTACTTTGCATCACCAGAATATCTGATCTAAGGCGTATTGAGATTTTGTAATGATGATTCTGTGTGTGTGTGCAAATTGTCTGCAGAGTTTAAAAGAGAAGGGAAGATGATGAGGGGAAGAGAGGTAGAGGGGTAGAGAGGTAGAGGAGTAGAAAGATTGAAAGGAAGAGATATAACGGGGAAAGAATTACTAACGATGACTACGACTTAATAGATTGACACACGCCAATTCCGAAAACACGAAAACAGGGAAAGACTTTATGACGAGAGTTATGAAATCCTCTTTTCTACTTGACAGTCAATTTGCCTCGATAATTGAGCTAGCTCACACAAACAAACACCATTAGAACAGATTTGGGCACAATTCTCGGACGGTTCGGTGGCAACCGAGAAACGGTCGCTAAACACAGTTCGTTTTACGTACACTTATTGAAGACTACTACTGTTTTAGTTTCGAAATTGCTAAGTGAGAAAACTTGCATATGGAACTAATAATCCAAGTCTCCCACTCCGCGATAATCGATTCTGATTGCGATTCGCACTCTCGAGTCCTCGGTTGGTACTCGATCGTCCATTGAGACCCATTTTGTAGTGTAATTCAATCAGTGAGTACGACTACTATGATTGCTATGAGAGGCCAATTGAATCCGAACATTGAATGGAACGGGCCGCCAGGGAGGCCAAATCGAGAGAGGAGAATGAAAAGGGAGAAGGGAGAGAAGCCGTGCAAAAGGTACACACACACACACACTACACAAATCCTCTTACTCTAAACACAATTCTCGAGTGTTTTGTGTTCTCAAGTGTTTTGAAATTTTCAAAAGCACTTATTATTGAGTGGGCTACTTATAAAATAAAATATTAAAAATTTTTTTTAAATATTGAGAATGAAAACTTAAATTTTTGGAGGCACTAAAACAGACAAACTTTAGTGTACCATTATGAATTATGAGAGTTTTAAAGGTTCAAAAGTTCACAACAGGTCAAAACAGGGAATTATTCCCTTGTCACAAAAATCAATGAAAGAATAAATTAATGACTAATACTAGAACTAAGAATAGACAATAATTATTATCCAACAGAATAAGATCATTAGAAAGTGAATTATTATGAAAAATCACGCGATTTGGAAAAAGAGAATATGTGCGTGCCATAATAATTTACCGTTCAAAATGAAAAATCGAGGTCGGTGAGGTCCTTAAGCTGTTCTTACAGTTGTCTTTACAAAAGTCTTGACAAAGGTCCTTATAAGGGACCCGATTTATAAGGACCCTATTTAGACGCGGTCAATTTGATTTTGACATTGAATTTCCATCATGTAAAAAGTCTCTATTATTGTCTCTTTGTTGTCATCTCATCTCATGTACATGACTTGATCCCCCCTAGAGAGAGAGAGAGAGAGAGAGAGAGAGAGAGAGAGAGAGAGAAGAGAAAGAGAGAGAGAGAGAGAGAGAGAGAGAGAGAGAGAGAGGGAGAGAGAAGGTTTTTTGTTGTATGTTAAACTGGCAAACCAAACAATTGAACGGAGCTATCAATCGGTCGGTGGGTTGCCCGTCTCCCTAACATTGAACATATACAAAGGCTCTTTGTATTTCACCGCTCGGTTTTATGCCTGATCGCGCGTGTAATACTAAGTGGTGGTGTGTCACACTCAATTGACTGTCTGTCAATTAGACCCTCGTCAATCATCCGTGTATGACTCTATTTGTGATTCTATTTGTTGCACTAGTCCCCTAGTCATTTACTAAAAAGACGCACCTGGTATTTGACATTTTCTCTTGTGATGAGTGACGCACTTGAAAAGTTTTACACACAAAACTGTCTAGCCTTAGGGACAGTCTCAATGATCATATCTCAATGACAATTATTTAGTGAACATATTGAAAAACCCATGACCCTTGAGACAGGAGACAGAAAACAGAAACTCACAAATAAACAAAATTTAAATTAGAGAATATATTCACTTAAGAATGAAAAGCTTAACTCTATTTATATAAGCGAATTTTGTAAATGCCACCCGTGTTGCTGTCCGTGCCATTCATTTGCATAAAAATTTGCCTTACATACAGTGCGCCCCAAATGCTCATATAACTTTAATTCTGAGCGTGTGTGTGTATGCAATAAGATTCAAATTACATAAAGCTACCCTGGAGATAGTGAAAGTCTACGTCGCAGGGTCTTTTATGATGCAAAACGATTGTGTTCGAGGAAAATCGTATTCGTTATGTCGTTCAATAAATCTGACTACTTAAGCCTACTATGCATATGGGAGTCATAAATTTGTATGTTATATGTTTGCGTTTGCAAAATTCTAATTAGTTTAATAGTCAGACCACATCATACACAATAGAGATGTGTGTGCACGGAGAGATGTAATTTGAGAGAGAAGAGCGAAATTTGATTTCGATTCAAGTGTGCAACCCATTCACATTTATTGCACTCTCGCATTTAATGACCATCAGCAAACTAAATACGCAATAACAAACAAAGCACAAACTCCACTACACTAAAGTTCCTATTAGCGCACTCGAATTACGTATGCAAATTAGATTGAAGTAGACGGGGGAATTAATAACGGTTTTAAAAGGTCATCATCCCCGAACGCATCTACTCTCTATGCATGCAAACCCTCCCTGTGACCCATTCAATAGTCGATCATATGACCAACAACGCACACACACACACGCAATCTAATTAATTTTGCTGTCTAGTTATTTGTCTGGTAGCTGTCTGGTTTGTTTGGCGCCCCACGTCTGGACATTATTATAATGACTGTCCAGTGGAGCGCGAATAAACCCAAAATGTCATGATTGTGTTGTAATATGAGATGCGAGATGTGTGTGTCTAAGTTAACCGAAATGCATACGAATAAATAAATGGAATAATAGAGACATCACGCAAATAATTTGTCTGTTAGAAAATATGAAGAATACATGCAGAGTGGAGGGAACGAGTAAAATTGAATGAATGAGACGTCTGAGGGTCAGTCGAACAGAGAACGCAGTTTAGTGTTTTTGGAACAGAAAGTTGGGGTGCCGTGATTGAACACATAGGCTAACAGACAGACAGAAATAAGTGGAACAAAACAGAGGGCACATAATAGATGAGAGGGGGGATAATTGGCGAGGGAGAGACGGGTGCGGGAGAGAAGGGAGCGGGAGAGAAGGGAGCGGGAGAGAAGGGAGCGGGAGAAAGGGAGAGGGGAACTGGAACGAAGGGAGAACGGGAACGAAGGGAGAACGGGAGAAGGAGACAGACGGGAGAACGGACACAACAGATTCAAGGGCGACAAAACATGACCACCACATCAGACAGTCACGTCTCTCACCCCTCGACCACCGTGTCGGGAGACAGATCACAGAAGCCTACGGCAAATGCACCCTCATCTCCCTCAGCACCTTGCCTGTTTTTCTGTATGTCTGAGTTAACGACATTAAGATTGATGATGATGATCGTGTGTGTTTGTTCACACTTGAGAGATAATCATTTCGCACATTCAATTTTCTGCTTATTTAGACTCACTTTTTCATTCACTCAATAAGCGATGATGTACAAGTCAATTTGTGTCGACTAACTTTTAATTGATTAATGACTCTAAACAAACCACAAATTGCTATCGAATGAAGTAAATAAATAAAATAAAATCAGTAAAGAGGGTTTAATGTTATTCAATTGAATTATAATAAAATCGTCCTAATTAGGAATTAGTTTACATTCTGCGTATTTATATTTATTTTAACGGGAGTTCAGCGACCGTGTGATATGTCCGTTTGGAACAAATCTAGGATTCACTTTGACGTGCACGGTGCAACTAAACCACAAAAACAACACACAATGCTAAATGCGAACTCTCATTTTCATCTGTCAAAGTTGGACAAGTTTGCGTGTTACACACAACATACCTTTTTGAGTAAGTGACAGGTTTAGGTACGTACACAAAAGAGGGGTGATTGTGTCACAAAAGTGAACATTTTGTCCGTTTAATTCACAACCCAACTAAAAGACTACCACAAATGAACAAATCATGTTTTAGATATGACAACTAAATCAAAACATGTCACAAAAGTTAATCTTTTGTGCGAATGTGTAAATTATGATTGACCTGTGACATGTCTAAACAAACTTGTGCGAAACAGTCAAAAGTCAAGTCACTTCAGTTGACAATTTTGTGTGTTGTGGTGCTTGTGGCCATCTGCTTTTGATATTTTGACTTTGCCCGCTTGTTTCTTATTTGTTGTTGCTCTTTGACCGTTAAGCGTCTTTGGTTAACGTCTCGATAAAAATGGGCACACACCAGCGTTGAGGTTCGCATGGGGCATCCAAGAGCGAAACCTTACTGTTTGTGTACTAAGTTAACACTACGAGTGCAGTAGTGCATTGCTTGCTTGCCGAAAGCATACGTGTGAGAGCGTTTCGCTCTTGGCTGCCCCAAGTCAACCTCAACGCTGGCACACACACAACATATCATGACATTTGTGGGAATCATGAAAATACATGTTGTGACACTCGTTTGAAATTTGTTTGCTAGAGAGAGAGAGAGAGAGAAGAGAGAGAGAGAGAGAGAGAGAGAGAGAGAGAGAAAGAGAGAGAGAGTAGAGAGAGAGAGAGAGGAGAGAGAGAGGGAGGGAGAGGGAGAGAGGGAGAGAGGGAGAGAGAGAGGAGAGTGAGAGTGAGAGGGAGAGAGAGAGAGAGAGAGAGAGAGAGAGAGAGAGAGAGAGAGAGAGAGAGAGAGAGAGAGAGAGAGAGAGAGAGAGAGAGAGAGAGAGAGAGAGAGAGAGAGGGAGAGAAACAGTCTTTATTATAACAATATATAATACAGAGAGAGCTGCTCACTTATCAGTGAGTTGCCTTACGACACAGCATACCGATCAATCTGATAAGACAATATTAGAATACAAGTTTAGGATAATGTAGACTACAAAAAATGAGGGAGAGAGGGAGAGAGGGAGAGTGAGAGTGAGAGTGAGAGTGAGAGGGAGAGTGAGAGAGAGAGAGAGAGAGAGAGAGAGAGAGAGAGAGAGAGAGGAAGAGAGAGAGAGAGAGAGAGAGGGGAGAGAGAGAGAGAGAGAGAGAGAGAGAGAGAGAGAGAGAGAGAGAGGGAGAGAGAGAGAGAGAGAGAGAGAGAGAGAGAGAGAGAGAGAGAGAGAGAGAGAGAGAGAGAGAGAGAGAGAGAGTGATTCATTTTCTCTATTTTAATATCCAACTCGCGTCTTAATTCACACGGCCTATCATCGTTCACAATCGTAAATGATCTTTTTGTTGACAAGTAGAAGACAGTAAACCGAACAACATGAGCACATTCGAGTGTATATCATGATCTAAACACTCAACTTTTTAATAAGGCAAATTGTACAAACAGATCGATTCCCTTTGTTCCTAATGATAATAACACCTCGGTGGCAATCCATTTAGTTGTATACGAGACTTGCGTCAAATAATGCGCCAAATTATATTAGTAAATGGGAATTAATCAAATAAATGAGGACAAAAGTTCATTCGGTCGTTCTCTTTTGATTTTGGTTTTGCCAAACTCACAAGTCGAATTTAATCAAATCAAAGACCGAAAGAAAGAAAGTTCATGTTGAGTTCGTGTTTGTGTTTTTGTGCTTCAATGAAAGAAAGTACATGCTAATTATGTTTTGAAGTGAACCGTTCGAACTTTCTCTAATTCTATTGAAAAACAGGGAGAATATTCTATGCCTTTTATTATTATTTTTCAACTTTCATTTTAATCTCGAGTGTGTGTAATAAAGTTTCCAAGGCTAATTTGAATTGAATTGGAGCGAGAGAATGAACGAATGAATAGATTTGGTCGCTCCCTGACTGTTTTTCTTTCTTTCGCCGAGCGTCTCCTTTCAACGAAAATCAAACTATTTAATTATGTAAGTTCAGTAGTTGCACTGTAGTGTTTTTGTTAATGCAGTTTCTTTGAAAACACGAAAACTCCACACTGATTAGTTATATTCTGGCTATGCAATAATAAAAATAACATAATTCAAAGCACACATACACACAATTCTGTTATTACGACACAAGTCAGTGCCCAATTAGTTTGGATAATAAGACCGAGAGCGAGAGAAGATGAGTCACGAACGCATTCGCATCACTAAACACTACCAAATGCTACCATATTCACAATGTGAGGGTAATGAGAAATATTCCCTACACATTCAAAATTGTGTTCCTATTGGAACGTTAATGTAGTTAAAAGTGAGAGAGGGATAGAGAGAGAGAGAGAGAGAGAGAGAGAGAGAGAGAGAGAGAGAGAGAGAGAGAGAGAGAGAGAGAGAGAGAGAGAGAGAGAGAGAGAGAGAGAGAGAGAGAGAGAGAGAGAGAGAATTTTCGCTCAGGCCAATTATAAATTACTTTAAGCCTCAATAACATGCATCGGAACAACCATCGTAAATTAGATTGATGTTGATGTTATTGCCGAATTCATTGGAACTCATTAAAGAATCAATTGAAAAACTAAAAAGTGGCATAATTCCTATTCCAAGAGACAATTCTACCTAATTGGCAAGAGTCCCTACTTAGCATGGAGCGACAGAACCTGCTGTTACCATCAACGTACTCCCAGAGAGGCCTCCGCGATATTACGAAGCACTCTCTCCCAATAGATTTTTCTTTACTCAATCTCTTCTCATCATTTATCACCTCTCTCGTCTTCTTCTTATTATTGCGAAATTGTCAATTCATGCGCGACTAACTCGTAATATATTAAGCTAAACGTAAATAAGCGTGAAAAGTGGCGCATCCCAAAGGAAATGATGAGACACAACAACAACAACAAAACACGAATATGTGAGCCCACCAAGAAATTGAACGAATCCAATGACTGTTTGTATTCGAGCAAAGTCTAGCATTTAGTTACTAAAAAAGATCACGAAAACATACTCTAAACTTACCCATTTATGCGTTTTTTTGTGAACGGAAAATCGCTCTTTAATTTTTGGTCTCTCGTGTTTCGGATCCAAGTTTCCGAATTCGACTTTTACAAAGTAAAAAAGTACTTACCTTTTTACCATTTTTCAAACTAGTAAAATTGCAAAATTAACCCACGATGTGTTCAAGTAAAATGCTTCTAAACTCTAAAATAGACTTAACACGTTTAAGATTGCTTTATTATTATCAGATTAGATTAAAATAAAATATCTGAAATTGTGATACAGAAACAGAAATTAAAATAGAAATTTCAAATGGAACAGATAGATTTTTGTTGCTTTGTTGTGTAACAGAAATCAAATCAAAGTACATCAAAGTTGTTATGTTATCAAAGTTGGACTGAGAGAAACCGAGGTAAGACAGAATCAGTGAATGTGTTGTTGGTGTGTTGGTTAACTAGTGCAAACTATGTCTGTGTATGTCAAAGACGACTATTACTATTTGTATTACTATTTGACTATTATTACACTCAAAGAATGCGGCTTAACTGCGCTCGTATTGAATACATATGTGAGAATACATATGAATAGTTTGATATATAAAATGCATTGCTTGTAATATAAGGAGTGGGATTAATAAGAAGGGGATATATAGGAAGGTAGGATAAAACTTTAATTTGGGAATGAAATTCTGGGAATGCAAAATAATTGTAGATTAAGATAAGATAAGCAGATGAAGGTGTATAATGTATATGTATTGGTCCGTACCCTTTTGCAGCTCATTCGGCTCATGTACCTTCTCTTATTTTCTATTCTTGGATTTTCTTTTGCATCGCTTGTATTTCTATGTTGCCCTTATTCCAGTAAATGGCCATCCACCCGGTCCATAAGGGCAGTCCTTCTCTCCAGTGAAATATGCAATCCTTCGATAGGAAAAGATGCGCCGTCGCCCATTCGATGCATTCTCCCACTCGGTCACACTGTCATTCTCGATCTGCGGTAATCTCACCGACGGTGCCCTAGCGCCCCTTTTCTTCAGCGCTTTCTGGTACTTCTGGTAGTCCTCCAGAAAGCAACGATAGGCGACCAGATTGGTTCGATACCAGGTGCTTTCCCGCTCTTCCCGTTCATCTGCAGATGCTCTGGGGTTGAGGAATCGTTTCTGGAAGGTTTTGTACAGTTTACTCTTCTTGGCATTCTCAATTTGATCCACCAGAGACTTGACTTCCTTGATTTGTTCACGAATGTCACAAGTTTCGACTTTCTTTTCACGTAGAAATCGCTCAAAAGCATCTACTAATGCTCTGCAATTCTCCGTTTGTATTTCTTCTAACCATTCGGCATTACGATGCCACAGCTCGCCTTCGAACACAGCCTACATGAATGAATGAATGTTGATTGACACTGTGTTCGTTTTGAACAAACAAACACGCAACTTACCAGATAATAAGTATCGTCCTCATCGTCTAACATTTTGCTACAAATATCTAAAACATCATAACTTTTATCATCTGAAGCACTTGGAGTAGCAGCAGCGGCCGGTTCGGGTTCTGGTTCTGGTTCGGGTTCGGGTTCGGGTTCGGGTTCGGGTTCGGGTTCGGGTTCGGGTTCTGGATCATCCCAACCTACAAAGTTAACCGGAGAATTTCCCTGGTAGGCTGATCTTAAAATATCTTGCATTCGCATATTCTTAAGCGTTTCGAACGTTATTTTGTCTAAAATGTATATAATGGCAAAAAATAGAAAATATTGAGAATGTGAATTAACACTCACACATTCAAATTGCATTGCAACGCGCTCAAATTGTTTACAAACTTACCTTGTCCGAAATTGGATTCGGAACGTGCAATCTCGTTTTCCAATGCTGCCTGTTCATCATGACCCTCATGTTCGACATCCGATATCGGCGCTTCCTCTCCATAAACCTCCTCTACTTCGTCTTCATAATCTTGACCATCCTCGTCATCTGATGACTCTTCATGACCCTCATCATTTGGAACAGACTCTTTCTGTCCCATTGATGACTCTTCATGATCAATTGACTCACTACTAGTAGTGTGAATTGGATTCTATATTACAAACGAGAGACAATAATTCCCATATTTAGACTCTACATCTGCGATAAACAAAACAAAAAGAACGGCAAAACTTACACTGTTCGAATTTTCTCCATTTTCTCCGTTTGGTGCAACAGACTGGTCGTCAGGTTTGTCATCAATTGAATCCACTTGCTGCTGATTAAGTTCTTTGGGAATTTCGGCTACAAATTGAACCGAATCAGGACTACTGCTGCGACTGCTGCCTGATTGCAATGTAGTGGTGGACTGATTCGAAGAATCCGATGAGAGGCTAGGTGCCACCTCACCAATGAAAACTACCGATTGTTGAGAGTTTTCGTTTGTTGATGATTGCTTCAATGACAAACGATTGAATGAGTTTATGAACTTGCGAAGAAACCTTAAACCTCAAGACTTACCGGGGATGGGTTAGCAGCAGGAGGAGATGGTGGAATAGGTGTAGCGATTGGCGAATCTGGAATTGGTGATTGGATTGGTGATGATGAGGTAGGTGATTGAATAGGTGAAATTTGGATAGGTGATTGGATTGGTGATGCTTGGATAGGTGATTGAATATGCAAAATTGGGATAGGTGATTGGATTGGTGATGATGGGAAAACAGATTCAATAGTAGAAGCAAGTAGAGACACTGGGTTAGATTCGACATTATCGGAGAAGTCCATTGGTTCTACGGGCGCCAAAGGATGCGTTGGTGAATTTGTTTTCTCGGAGTCTACCATTGCTTGTTCCCGAATAAAGATTTTTTCCTCCACTATTGTCGGGATATTTGAGATTCGACGTTTTTTAGGTGGGCATGAATGTGCGCATCTGTCACTCGGATTGCTCTGAGTTACCACAGTTTGTTCTGACATTATCTCTACAGTAACCGATTCTGCAGGCGATCCTGCACTGTTCAATGTGTTCTCTTGTTCAGTGCCTTGTGTTTGTTTAGGCGTTTTGGTCTGTTTTGTTTGTGCTGGAGTCTCAATTTGATTTGTTTCCGATTGGGTTTGGGTGATTAGTTGTGTTTGTTCCGTTTGGCATTGAGTTGTAGTTGCCAATTTAGATACCAATTTAGGTTCAGTTGGTATCTTAGAGATCTTAGGATGATCTACTACTTGTTTCTGAACGAACGAGCTTGATCGAGTTAGTATCTCTTTCGGGGTGGGAGTTACTACGGGCTCGATTTGCACAAGAGAAGATTTCTTAGGCGCCTGTGCTGGTATCTGAACCAATGGCAAATTGGTTTCGCGTGGCATTTGCGAGGCAATCTCCGGTAACGGTTCTAGCAGTTCAAATAGCAATCGTGGTTCAGGTACAATCGACCGATAGAGGGGCAATCCATTCATCAGTTGCATTGTAGAAGTCTGAACAAAATCACTCGACTCAAATGTTCGTGCTCTAGCTTGTCCAATTGATGTAGCACCACCGATTGGATTCAGTTGCAGAACCTCTGAGTTCGAAACTATGCTAGCATTGCTTTGCTGTGTAGACTGCTTTCGTGTTTGCTGTACCACGAATTGAGTAGTATCTCTTTGTAGAGCATTTTCCGATTTATTTGCCCTATGATAGGGAGTTCCTCGATTTAGTGCACACATTTTGGGCTGACTCAAATCAATTGGAGCATTTTCTGATCCTTGAACAGTCGGAGCCACTGTTTCATTAACGACTGAACGTGATGGTGGAGGCTGTTGGTTGTTATGATTGAATAATGGATTTAGTACCTTGAAATACCTCGAATAACATCGACTTACATTGCTTGGAAATGCTGATTGCCCTGGGTAGGAAAGCGATTTTACCTGATCATCAACAGCTCGAGCACTTTTTGCTTGTTCGTCGAGTAATTTGGCAATTTGCTCACTAGCAAACAAGTGCCCCTTTTCAAGGAAGTCTAGATTCCCTCGCATAGGACCAGCGTTTGAAGCCAAATTAGGATAAGTAGTCGGGACAATATTTGGCATCGTAACCAAATGATCCACTGACGGTTGCTGCAGGCCAAGTGCCGATCGGATAACCTTTTTGTATGAATGCAAATATGATAAGTGTGCTACTGGTACTGGAGCATCGCTATCCTAACGCAAAATACGCAAAAACACAAAAAGTGGAACCTACCGTATCACGTTTAGTGTTCGGGTCTTGATCTTTTGACATTTCCATAGGTCGTACACTGAATCGGTCGCTCAGTTCCTGGTTTGATTCGTTGATTGCGGTTGTGTTGTCGATTCTCTGCTTTTGTCTGCTCTTTTCGAATGCACCGGGCAGATTCTCAACCAGTGGTGGAGGAGAGGACACTGGTACGCACTGTAGTCGGTTATCGAAGGATGTTTGATTCGATGATGAAAACGATGATGATGATGATGGTGATGATAATGTTGATGATACAGCCTGTGCTGGTGAGGATGATGATGATGATGCTAATGATGATGACATGGAATGAGATGCATACGATTGGGAAGGATGAACGAGTTGATGATTATAACCATAGTATGGTGGAGGTTCACCTCGAATGTCGCTAGTTGCATTCCGTTTCGCATCGAATGCTGAACATTGCCGTTCAATGTCTTTTGCAGCTCTCAGCACGACACCCATTTGTTCCTCATTGAGCTTATTAGCAGCCATAAACTGTTCTATGGGTATGTGTCGCAGCAGCGAAACAAGCACTGGGCCCAGTTGAACACACTGGGCAACGGTTAGAGGAAAATAAATTGGATGATAACTAGCCAATTGATTGATGAATGGGTTTGGTTGGGTGTGAGTAGTAAATTGTTGCTGTGTTGGATGGGGTGGATTGAATGTTGGTACAAATGGCATTCGTTTGGATTGTGGTGTGAGGAGGGGTTGGTAGGGATGATGCTGATGAAAATGATGATGCGTGTGTGTTCTGGGATGTATGAATTGGGGTTGCTGATAATGAAGCGGTCGTATGGATTGTTGTTGTGTGGGTCGGAACTGGTGTTGGTGTTGATGTGATTGCGGGATAGATTGGGGTTGATGATTATGTGGTTGTGAGTTAAGAAAGTTATCGAATTCATTAAGAAGGCCTGGATTATTACATTTTGGACAATAATAGTCCCACTGTACGGGCAAAGGATGATTGGCTTTGAATCGAAGTTTGGTTTTCTCTTCAGATATTTCAATGCTTTGTGGCATTCTGGCATTTTCGATTTCGTGTTCATTACATAAACGCGATGCCTGATTGTTGAATTCAAATGATTGCTGCATGTTGTTTGTGTGATCATGAGTTTGTGATAATGGTACTGATTGGTTTTGGGGGGTTGGGATAATAGATGATGGTGGAATAGTTGATGTAGAGGATAGTGAAGTTCGAGCTATTCTTTGTGATTTGGACAAGCCAATTCTCTGCGATTGGGGTTTTTTGAAAATTGGTGGTTGTGCAAATGATGATGATGCTAATGATAATGCAAGCATGTTCTGGGGATTATACATATCGATTCCTGGAAATTCGAAAGTAACTTTTTTCGATGTTTTAGCTCGGGGTGAATTCTTACGAGGCTTTTGGACTTTGGCTTTTCTAGTAGTGGGTGGTAGGTTGGGGTCCTTTGGTTTGTTTTTTGTACCTTTTGGACGACCGCGTGGTCTTTTGGGAGCATTAGCCATTTCGGTTACTGGTGGGTGTGTATGTTGTGTAGATGACTTCGTTAGTCGCTGCAATTGCGACTCGGTTAAACCTCCTTGGGTTTGAGCTTGGTGCGGCAACATGATCGGTTTTGTCATATTGGATTCACTGTCTGTTAAGAGTAGTAGATTTGAAGATGTTTGCATTTAACGCAAAATATTAGCAGTGATTTTTTGCACAAGAGAGTAAGCAATGCATCAAGTATAGTGAAGACGTGTTGCACTGCATTTGTGACACACAAAGGATAGATTGATGAAGCTCGACTCTCGCATTCGAAGGCCTTTTATACTCAATTTCAGCTATCACACTCGATTGCAGTGTGAGTTCAAGAAATAGTACTTTATACTTTGCGCAACAATTTTTGTTTGGCAAACATCGAAGCAAGATGTGATGTGAACGCGCGATAAATATATTAAACTTACTACTACTATCTATTTAAACTAAGAGTACGAGGAGATAATTTAGTGAGTTGTGAGATGGCCAAGTGAAGATATGATTTGAGTGAGTCAGTATGAAACTAGACAAAACTAAGCTGATTTGTTTGATTAGATTTGTTTGTGTATGATGTGACAAGTTTGTGTGTACTGAGTCACTTACTGGGTTAGGAGTGGTGTGAAATGATGAGTGGAGTGATGGGATGAGTGGTTGAAGTGGAGTTGAATGGTGAAACAGTGGAGAATAGTTAATCAAATAGTGGAATGAAGATGTTGAAAGATGAGAACACAGAAACAAATGACAGAAGATGTGGTTCGATGGAGTGAAGTGGGAAGATGAATGATGTGATGAAACGATATGATGAGAGTTGATGATGAAAAATAGTAACACGCAATGAGAGAAATGAGATGTGAATCGATGCAGTGTCAATGAGCGACAATCACTGACAGACCGCCAGCAGCCGCTGGACTTAGTCTTTTTGAGAGTGAACAAACGCAAAAATTTTTCAAAGTTCAACTCGGCGTTGAGCGAAAACGACTATGTCAGAGCGCGAGGCGCGCGCTGTGTTTGAAACTCGAGGAGAGACGGTCGGTTGGCTGTTGCCCGTCGTCTGGCTGCTTTCGGACTGAATCGACAGTTCGGTTTGAGTGCGAGCGCAAGACTGAGTGGTTGCGAGTGCGAGCGTACGACTTTTATGTGTAAAATACATACAGCCAATGCATGGATTTAGTATGAGTGCTGCTGTCCGTGCGCGCGGTATTGTTTTCAATACCGCTCCGTCTCCCGTCGAACAGAGGCAGAAGCACACCAGAATGATATACTCACACATGAAGAGTGAGAAACAGACATACAAAGTGAGAGACAGTACACTACTACTAATGATGAATTGGTTATGTAGAAGAAGATGCATGCATGCAACAGCAACAACAACGACACCAGATTTGCCTGGTGCTGTATGCTGCGGTATTAGGGAAACACGAACAAAACTAAAACCCAACAGAAAGAGATTCGATTGATATGTAGATTTTTGGTAATAAACTCGTACAAAATCAATTTTGTTTTTATTTCTTTTAAGTTTTAGTTTTATATCGAGCAGGTTAATGAGTCGGTTGGTAACTCATCTCGCTCACGATACTGCATCAAGGCACATCTAATTTGGCTTATTTTATTGACAAATGTTTTATCCTTTACACACACACACACAAGCACACACATTCCATTGTTCTTCAACCAATGCACCCAATCATCGTCGTGTGAGGTGATGATAGCAAACTAAAATGCGAATTAGAAGTTTGTAAGTGCAATGAAATTACAGAGTCTGACCGAGCCTCAATTAGTTGCACATCTCTCAATGCGGGAAGTCTCCACTGTCCATCACTAATTTTTAATAACACAGAGTGCAAAAATTAAACTCAACCATCACCGACATAATCAATAAATTACGGATTAGAGGGTGATTTTAATGACGCGGGTACACTCTGCCACGAAGACAAATAAACAATAAATAACATGATTTGCTACTAAAGGGTGAGAAAAAGAGAGAGAGAGAGAGAGAGAGAGAGAGAGAGAGAGAGAGAGAGAGAGAGAGAGAGAGAGAGAGAGAGAGAGAGTGAGAGGGAGAGATGGGTGAGAAAGGAACACGAAGATGAAAACGCCTAAAAATTGACATCTTTATGGGTCGGTAGACAAATTTACGACCGAAGGGTTCGAGACTGCACAGACGGCACAAATCACTACCTAACCGATGATTTTACACCGATTAGTTTGCTCATTATTATTATTAGGGTAATTGCATAAATATTTAAGCACTCGCACACACGTCAATCATGTATGTCGTTTTGTATGATTTGAAGAGTTAGGGTGAAGAAGGGTGAAACAAAAAGTTTCAAAGCGAGGCAGCGAGGAAGGGATTGGTCCGGGAGACATGGAAGTACTGGCACAATGCATGCACACACGACTACTAAACCTTTTTGACCTCTCTCTCTCTCTCTCTCTCTCTCTCTCTCTCTCTCTCTCTCTCTCTCTCTCTCTCTCTCTCCCTAAAGTGTGCTTAATTGAATTGAACCTTTCAGTGCAGTGATGCATTGAACAAACACAAATAGACAGGGACACACGCTACTACTATTCATCGATGAAGGTATTATGTTACCTAGTTACGCAAACTTGTATGGATTCGGTACTCGTTCGGTGAACTCGCTCTGCGAGTACGTTCATTTGGATGTAGTTGCTGTTGTTAGTGAATATGTCCTCCCATCTTTACAACAGATTTTAAACCTGTACCAATGGACCCACTCCAAAACGAATCTTTTGTGCTGCGTGCACTAACGAATACTGACACGATCATCTATCGGGCGATCCACGTAACAATCACGTAACTAGACGTTACGTAACGTAACACAAAGCCGAGTTACATTACAAATGAGTTCGTTCGCTTGTCGCGACGACGAAGGCTTTTGTGTGTATGTGTTTGTCAGGGCAACAATCACAATCGACCATACATCATATTTAGCCAGAGTCAAGAGTTAAAATTAGCCCCAAAATTAGCCATTGTTTTCAGTTTTTAGTTTGAGTTGGTAGTTGGTAGTCTAGAAGAAGTCATGTGAGGCGAGACCGACTCAAATTGTGTCTGCCAATTAGACGAATCGATTAAAAAATGTGCAGTGCTAGGCACAGACGTACTCGGTAAACGTTGTCCAGTACCTGTGTTTGTTTGCATCAATTCATGTGAATCGAATGTGTGTGTAATAATTTTAGCATCACAACCCCGCACACTCATGCACACACACATGCATCAAATCGAATTAGTAGTCGGCACTCGACAAGCCAAAAAGCATGCCATTTTATCTCTTTCTTCTTGCATGAATGGCTAATCGGATTCAGTGCGTAATTTACGACTTTTTGTGAGAAGATTCCTAATAACAAGTCTTTTGGCCAAACACAAGTTGCTTGTAATGGCTGTATTGTCTTTTCGTATTAGGTCTGCCAGTGAAAGCCACCCATTGTTGTCTCGATTATCGATTATCGATTCCAATGTGAACACCTGTGAGATGACCATAGTCTCACGCGAGTTGTTGATGCGTGTAATTGATGGCCAATTTAGCTACTGCATCAAATGGCGGAATAGACATTTCTTTGTTTTATGGCTTTTCTCCCGTAGTCGAAGGGGTTCTATTTTAAGATTACCAATGATAATTGATGTTCTAGTAGACTCTACCGGACCATCTGTGTTTGTTATGTAATCAAAAGATCAATCGGTCCGATCATTTATGGGCTATTGTGTCTGGCAGAGCCTTGTCCGTCTTCAAGTCTCCAGACGACGAAGAACAATCGCATCATAAAATATGTCAAAACCATAGTTTCATAGGTTCGAACTCCAACTAATAATAAGCTTACATCTTTTGCTAATAACTACTAATAATGCACGTCCGTTCGCTCGCACACTCATCATAAATCAATAAATTATGTCCGGTGTGTGTGGTCGAATACAATAAGAGGCCAAAGGGTAAAAAAAGACTTAAAATAGCTTGAACTCTCTCACGATCGAGAGATTTTTGCTTAGACAAGGCAAGACTCGCGCGAACGTTTTATAGTCAGACTGACGAAAATGAGCGGTCAGTGGGAAATGCACCTTAGGATGGGACTGTACGATTAAAGATAAAGTTGAAGGCCATCCCTCATCCCTCTCGGACTCCCGAAAGTCGAATTCTGAACCGTCGAACCATGACTGCCCAGTGGCCATCCCTCATCCCTCTTCATTGGGCAAAAAATAAATTGTTTCCCCAAGTGTTTGCACCCGTAGTCTCTCCCTTCCCTCTTCGATCTCGTTGGTATTGATTCGCAATTTTTCTCTGTCTATGTATGCCTCATAGACATAAGTAGTTGTATGTCCAACTCATAATTGTTGTGGGTTTCGCCTCCGAGCTGTGTGCACTGAATAATAATGCCCACTCGACGATGTCCATATGGTTTGGTTACACATGGAGAGATTCATAAAGAGAATATGTTTCACGAGACCAATTCGAGATGATGATGATGAGAACTTACAAGTGTGGTTGCAAACTCTTAATTCAATGAAACCAACGCTAGTTTCGAATACAAAAGAAGGTACAGATGGGCGAGAGAGGACTAGATCAAGTGCGGGTTGTAGCGTTAGCGTTACTTGTAAGAACGGCTCAATAACGGGCCCCCTCATTTCCCCTCTATTCAGGGACAGCTTGGCATTAGGTCTGCATTAGTCAAAGCACTTGAAAAGCTCCCTTCGCTCAATTTCAAACTCAAACTCCGTTTAGCATCTTTTCATGTATATTTTTAAAACATTTTGCAGATAGACGACATGTGTCAACGCAATACAAACCAAACGGCCAACTCTCGTGGTTACGACAAAGGTTTTTTGTGTTTTTTCCTTGGCAACAATAACCATCGACCTTATCCGTAAAATTAACTCGAAATTGGCAATTGTTTGCAGTTTTTAGTAGTTAACTAGTGGTTGGTTGGTAGTCCTGACGAGAGTCAGCCGACTGAATCGAATTACATGTGTTAGCCTGTGTCGGCCAATTAGAGCAATAAATGCAGCACTGAGACAATGGTGCCATCAAACGATGGCTTCAATAATAGCGTTTACCCTAAATGTGTCCATTGTCTATGTACCTATGTATGATTGTATGCCTGCATTGGGAAAGGGGGCAACGAAAAGTCTAAAGAATGTGCTTAGAGTACACAGACAGACAAGCTAGGCAAACGTTGTCTGGTGAGTGTGCATGCATCAATCTATGTGAATCGAATGTGTGTGTGCAATAATTTTAGCATCACAGCCCGGCACACTCATGCACACACACAATCATGCATTAAACCAAATTAGTAGTCGGCACTCGACAAGCGAAATAACAAGCCATTTTATCTCTTTCTTCTTGCATGAATGCACAATCGGATTCGGTGTTTAATTTACGACTTTTTGAAGTGAGTTCTAATAATAAGTCTTTTGGCCAAACACAAGTTGCCTGCTGGTTGTATTGTCTTTTGGTATTAGGTCGGTCAGTGGAAGCCACCCATTGTGGTCTCGGTCGATTATTCCAATCGAATTACTTACGTGAGCTGGTGAACACCTGTGCGATGTTCAGAGTGGTTGAAGAGTGTAGTTGGCCAATGGCCAACTTGGCAACTGCATCAAATCAAGTGGCCGAATAACGAGTTGTTTGTTTTGGGGCTTTTCTCCCGTATTCGAAGGGGTTCGATTTTATGAATTTTCTTATGCCAACAAAAAAGATGATAATTAGCGATGGTTTGGTTGTACTGTATGTCTGGTCGAGTCTGACCACCTGTGTATGTTTGTTATGTAATTAAAGGATCAATTTGATCAATCGTTTTATGGGCTTTTTGTCTCCCTGCGCCGTGCACTGTGCAACTCTCCAGTCGTCTGAACAAGATCAATCGAATCATAAAAATAGCTATGACCATAATTTCATATGTTCAGACTTGAACTAATCGACATATAAGACTTTTTTCAATAACTAATAATCACACGCACACACTACTTAAATCAATAAATTGTCTCCTGTGTGTGGGCAAAGGGTCAAAGAGTCTTAAAATAACTTGAACTCTCTCACGATTGTACGAGCTTCTTTGCTTAGACAAGACAAGACATGTCGTCACGGAAGGATGCTCCTCGCTTGAGCTTCCTAATTTTTATAGTTTTACTGACCAGTCACGGTCGCGGTCACGCAGCGTTCAGATGGCAATGCAAACACATCTTAGATGGGTGTGGGGGAATTAACGATAAAGTCAAAGACCATCCTTCAACCACTCTGATACTCCAGGTCGTATCTTGAACTCGCCAACCGTCGGACAATGACAGACCTTCCCTCTCCTACTGCCAAAAATAAATCATCATGTTGTTCGCCTCTCTGCGTTTTCACCCTCAGTCTCCTCTCCCCGATCTCATCGGTAGTGATTGGCTATTGTTCTCTTGCCGTGTATGCCTCAAAGTAGACATAAGTTGTTGGATGTCCATTGGACATTATGTCCAAATCATAATTTTTATGGCTTTTGTCTCCGGACTGTGTGTGTTTTCAATTTTGCATTGCACACTCGACGATAATAATGATGTCCAGATGCTGGTTTGTTTGATAAACATGCTATTTTGAATAGCAATCGACCACTTCGAGAGAGCTGAATGAGAACTTACCAATGTGGTCGAAAATCGTAATCGAGATTCAAATGAAACGGACGACACTTTCGAATACAATAGAATAGTCAAAGTGGAGAGAGAGAGAGAGAGAGAGAGAGAGAGAGAGAGAGAGAGAGAGAGAGAGAGAGAGAGAATTGACACAAATGCAGAACCACTCGAACAAAAAACGACCCCTCACCTTACCATTGAGGGAATACATAATAGGAGAGCACTTGAAAAACTCCCTTCCGATTGCCTCAAACCAATTTAGCATCTCCCTTGTGACCATTTGAAATGAATTAGACAGATGAATTCACTTTTGGGAGTGATAGTTCGACCACTTTTGGACACACCCAAACAAACTAATCTTTATTTGGTTATTTATTGAAGCAACACACATGGATTATACATTAGATAGTATAACATTGAATATAAGGGATATGCAGTGGTATAGTAAAATTAAAGAATATTCTGTAGTATATTGAAAATAAAGAATGTGCATTTGATAGTGGGATATATAAAAAATAGAATTTGCACACATTAAAATCACCCAACTCATTCATCCAGTTGGAAAGTCCTCGATGCTTTCCTTGTTACCAATCTGTTCACAAATTGTTTTAAAATGCTCATACCCGTAGCTAGGAGACGATCCGTTCACCTTTCCGCCAATTCCATTGCGACATTGGAGATATCGTTTATAGCAGTATACATGCCATCGGTGCAGCTCTGGTACGTGGTCAAATGTTGGCACCTTGATGCGATATTCATCACTTAGCTTTCGTGCATAAAAGAATCGCTCTATGAATGAGCTATAAAGTGGGTCTGTACTAGTTCGAAGATTGTAATGGCCAGCCATTGATAGAATGCTATTGAGTTCATTTTGATAGTTTGTGGCCTTTTTCATATCGCTAACCCATACGTCATGGTAATGATCATGGGTTTCCTTATGCATTCGCAACACTTCTGGTGCTTTGTTGATTTTGTCCATAGTAGTTCTTGTGGGTTCTCCTTCCCATTCCTTAGGGTCCCACTTCATCTACATTGATTTCGGGTAATTGTAATATAAAATCATGCACAATCTAAATGGTACTTACCACCACGTCATCTTGCTCTTGGTAGACGATCTGTTTACAACCCCAATCTTCTTTAGTTTCTGTGCTCGCCTGTGCTGCAACGGTATTTTGTCGCTTTGCATTTTTGTGTACTAGATCAGACTAATAGTGCAAATGATATACGATAAGTTTGATTTGTGAATTCCTATCTAAAAGAAGCCAATAACTTACCACAGCTTTGCGTTTTTGGTTGAACCCGCGGAACATTTGTCCTTGGTTTACAACTGGAACGTTGTTGTTTTGTGAGGGATTTGTGTCGTCTTCGATTACCTTCGATTTGTTAGAGCATTAGAGCGTGTTAATGGTTATCAAATATAACGTATACACTTACTTGTTTGTCGACATTTTCAACATTTAAGTTTGCATGGTCTGCAGGCTCATCTTCGATGGTATCATCATCGTTATCAGATTCATTAACCGATTCAGTCTTAGCGTCTGAATCAGGCTGGTCATCTTTGACAGTCTTCTCATCAGACTTGCCATCTAAATCATCATCTGGAACGTCAGATTCAGTTGGGTTTTTATTGTCAACCGACTCAGGCCTATGAATGCTGAATTAGCCTAGAATGCGAGTGTGGTGCGTGCCCTACATGTCGAGTGTAAAAGACGAAGGTGTGCAAACACAAGTCAAGTCAGTTGGTGATCAATAAGCCTTCGTGGCAATCAGTTGGCGAGACAGTGACGAGACACAATGAGAATAGTGAAACAGAGAGAAGAAACAGACCAGCATGAGAAAAATTGTTCTTCTTAGGTGACGAGATCTTCAGTGAAGTGACGACTCTCGAGATGAGCTCACTTCTTTTATACCCTAAAGTAGATAGGGATAAGGCACGGTGTTAGGCCTGGTGTGGTAGGTGGTTGGTGATCACCACAAGCAACTACCGAATGATGATGATGATACCGATGATCAACCACTGGCAGAATGGCAGTCGAACAAAATTTCAATTCACAGTTGTCTTTGTACTGTGTTGCTGCTGCTGCTGCTGCACACACCGCGCCGCACAGAACATTTATAACACAAAACGAGACCGACGAGACGAAATTGCAAGTGAGAGGCATAGAGAGCACTGATACCAGTTGAGAGTGGATCCACTCACATCATACACAGTAGTTTGGCTAGTCGAGTGTGTTTGCATGTACTGTCGTGTGTGAGCATGATGTTATACCACGACAACGAAGCACCGATATGAATGCGAAAGTCTTCTGCCTTCTATCTGCTTCAAACCCCCGAAGCCACCGACGACACGACAGACAGACATACAGACGCACAGACAAAAGTTTAAGGCCAAGAGTAGAGACGACACAAAAAGAGAGAAAACAAACCGAACTGATTGTGCATGATGGAAGGGAGAGTTGCGTGTGCCTACCACCGATCTACATGTGAGTGAATTGTGTGCGGCGTAGAGATTATGCGATGCACACACAGTGATCATTCCCCCAACCGAGTGAGCAGAGAGAGACAAACAGAGAGAAGCGTAGAGATAGCGAAGTGGTGGCTTCGTTTGGCAAAACCTTCTAACTTTTGTTTTTTACCCAAGGTCCATTTTAACAAATGTCAAACACTGGTCAAACGTTTTCCTTTGACCAGTAATCATGAGAAATAATAAAGCTAACAGAATAAAACATCATAATGATCCCAATGACATGGAATTTCATGCCATTTGGATGTAGTCGGAGCGTGAGCTATTAATACTCAATTGTTAGTATTGTTGTAATTATGAAAATGTGAATAAAATAAATTAATAAAACAGATATGATAAAAAATTCAGTTGATGAGTTGATTATGTGCCTTTTGATCGAAGGCGTTATCAATGCTTGATGTTATTTTTATGAAAGGAAAACTCCTTGAAACAATATTTTTTTAAGTCTTTAACCCGATTTAATACCACCTAAGTCATTCTTTTCACTATTGCCTACGTCCACACTCACCTGAAGAAGAGTGAGACATTTGCATTCGTAAATGGTGAACCCGTACCCAAGTTTAAATTGCAACCGAGTCCTCAAGAAAGTTCTACAATTTTTTGCATGTTTTGGCTGTAGATTGATGTTGAAAATATTAAAGGCAAAATATAGCTTGAAATAAAGAGAATTACGCAAAAGACACAAACGAGTAGATCTGGATTGTAAAAAGAACAAAAAACAAAGAAACCAAGGCTCAAGTTATCACAAACCATGGTCACAGCAGCAACAGCTGACAGCACAAAACAGATACAAACAAAGCAAACAGTAAACAGTAAACAAAGCACAGATGTACTGCTGTCGGACACTCTCGTTCACAATGAACTTCACATGTAAGTACGACAACAGATACGCTCCGACATCAAATCAAGATTTTTTTGGATGCGTTTCTTAGAAACGAGACTATAGTCCAAAATAGCCATTTTGCAAACTATTACACATATCATGTTACTCATAGCAAACATTTCCGTATAGTTACAAAAGTAACCACTAGGTGGCGCCACCCGTCTTATCTTATCTTTGAGTTTTGGAAGATGCCAGGTATTTATGACACACCTCTACAACATTCTAAGGCTATTCCTAAAATCTTATGCAAATCGGTTCAGTCGTTTTGGCAGGATAATTCGGGCAAGGAACGCCAAAAGCTGTGGTAAAGTCTCCGCTGCTTCGCACGCTCCGACAACTAATAACACGCACACACAAAACGAGAGCGACACACATTCGTGTAGGCAACAACTGTCTCTGCACCGCACTGTGCATGCGCCTCTCTTAGAGGTGCATCGTGAGAGAGTACGGGTAGTTGTTCAAAAAGATCTAGATGATGGAGATACTTCTACGTGCGCCTTCAAATCGATTCTTGGAAAAAAGAGCGCGCTCACATAGGCGACCTCTTGTTACCAACCGTTGGTCTATGTGAGCGTATACGGAGAGGGAATATGCACACGATAGTGAGGGACAATGTCCTCGCGCAGCATTGCTTTAATATCGCGCTACGCTCTCATTATATCTCCTTCTTTACAAAGGCAAATGCGGCGCGCCACTATTATTGGCGAGTCTATCAATTGCCATCACACAAAAACGAACTGACAAATTGAACTAATCGAATTCGCATAAATCTCCATTCATATTTAGATTAGCTTTTTGACACTTTCTCTTTGTGTTTGTCGCCATGTCGCCACATAAACATGATAACACCAATTGCACCCAGAAAGTGCAAAGTTGGTTTTCCCCGTTAAATCGAGAGCGCAGAGAAGATAAGAAAGTAGGCAAGTGTTTATGATTGGATCAGATTACGCCAATGATATAACTTGAAGACCAAACATCGAACCATAATTCGATACTCTGTATCTGATAGTGGATGATTAATTGCCTGTGAGTGTCTGATTGACTGACTATTTGTGGCGATTGTGTCGGTTTGTGTCTGTAGAGCTGTATATCTTGGCAATCGAAGCCACGAATTGCGAAAAACAGTGTATCGAATGTCAAAGCGGTGAGTTTGGCTTTGTCGGGTTTGAAAAAAGAGATAATTTTCCACTTGCATTTAGTGCCATGCTTGCAATGTCAAATAAAGTTCGTCCATTTATCTGTTTCATTTTGCCATGCATCCTAAATCAGAATTCCATACACTAAGCGCGTGCATTAGATGCGTTTTTGCCTTGCCCGAACCTTTCAAGTACATAATGATTGGTTTATGTATGTATGTGATTGCATGCATGTATGGAAAAGTGTCCACTTCCATGTAATTCCAGCCTCTGTTTATGGCAAAGGCAAATCGAAAGTTCGAGGGATTATACTTCTCCTCTCTCTCTCGGACAGCAACCAATTCATCGGAACAATTAATGCTCGAGTGTACTAATGACTAATTATGCCTATTGTACTTGTATGGTTGCATGCTTTATGTTTGTTTGTTTGCCGCCGTCGCGGTTCCCAGTAAAAGATGGCCATTAAATGAAAAGTGTTTGAGTGGTGGCGGTGGTTTGGCTAATTGCATGTCATCTGTCTCCTCTCCGATTGCATCCCGTCGAACTTTTCCAAATGCTTTCATCATTCAGGTCATAGTGACAGCGATCGGGTGCAATTAGATGTTTTTGTGTTTGTACATTTATGTTCTGATTCCACTAACTGATTTCATGTTTTTTTTATCAGGACAAAACAGTCAGTCAGACAACGTGAAATCTAGTAGTGTTGAAGTGAGACGAGACAAATGGCCATTAGGAGATGTATAAAGTACGACTGTCTCTCTGTGTATGCATCTCATGACACGAATTGTGTCCTTCAACCAAATCGAGATCATGAGACTCTATTGAGTTTGGCTTTTACGTCTACCGCAAATAACCAAGCGATCGAAGACAGCGCGCCAAATGCTAAATGAACCGTCCTGGCTGTCTGATTGTATAGCCAGGGCAAATGTTACATGACAATGCATTGTGCGTTTGATTCTACCGACACAATGGTGATAGTTACGGCAGCGGTCGTTTGTTCGTTAGCAACAGTTTTAAATAAGCCGAGTAGAACATTGCAGCAGCCAACAACACTACTAACTGCTCTAAATTAGTTTCTACGTAGGAGTGCGGCCACTTATGCACAAGAACAATACAATCATGAAGCCAACACGAACACAATCAAGATTTGACCCTTTCTGAACTTACCGACTCGAACGAATGCAGACTCGGCGCGGTGCCTATCACATACTGACACTGACAAACAGAGAACAAACAGCGTTGACCAGTTGGCCAGAAGAAGGTCGTTGTTTAAGGGTTAAAACTAAAACTAGTTACTAATAAGTCGCGCATCTATGCATCGTGTGTGAACGTATTCGTTCTCACGGTGCTGATAATTCTAAAGAATAGACCACCATGAACTGACCTTAGCACTACATGATTCATAAGACTTACACAACACACGTCGTCATCTAGCGGAATAAGCGCCTAACTTTAACGAATATTTCAATTAAACTCGCTTGTTCATCACTAAAGTATACATTAAATATCACACTTATTACTCTCGCCTCCTTATACATAAGGTGGTGGGCTTGTTGGCTGTTCTATAATTTTGTATCTACTTAATGTTAAGGTTAAGGTGACTTTGATTGTAGTGAGACGCCAATCACGATGCAGTGCTCGATCAACACAAGCACACCTGTTCTACCTGTCTGCATGTCTGCCTGTCTGTTTGTCTGCTTCTCTTATACGATATATTGTTTTATAACAAATAACAGCAACTTGCTACATTGTTGCATGCTTCAATGATTCTGTCATTATTATCTCCCTCTCATACCTTAAGGCAGTTGTAGCTAGCCCATACATAATGAAAAAGATACACTTACTTCGCATCATCATCATCATCATCACGATACAAGACAAGATGACAGGTAGAAAAAGGCAATCGAGTAGGAAGGGAAGATAGTTTTGTGGGCAAGTGAGAGATATAAGGTGGAATGATGTTAATGTGCAGTGTAAAAGAGAAATCGAGACTGACCACTGAAGCTAACTTTCATTCAAAACTATTTATGGCAAGAAATCAGGAACCATTGGCCGTTGGCCATTCATTAAAAAATCTTAAAAATACATCAACATAATAAATAAATAAAAAATTAAGACATCGGAAGACGGTCATCTTGGAGCACACACATGCACGAATACACAAACTGCGACTCATCATTTTTGTAGTTGTTCTTGTTTGTCATTTTCCTAATAACTTTCATTCGGTCAACTAAGTAAGGTCGAAATCAAACTTGATCACATCAACTTTATGCATTCTGTTTTGTTCTCTTAGCACACACACACACACACACATGGCGCTCACACATGTGCTTAATATTCTGAGCGCTAGTTTATTTATTTTGGTGGCTTGCCACCGACCAATTAATTTTGCCTGTGCAATCAGACACATTGTCTTATGATTGCATAATTCAATAAATTGTGTGTGTGCACAGAAGAAGACAACAAAAACAAAAATCAGGCAAGGACAAAATCTAATTATCCATCTAAGAAATTAGATTATGAGAGTGATTCGGGATTAGAGAGAGGGAGAGGGAGGGAGGGAGAGGAGAGAGAGAGAGAGAGAGAGAGAGAGAGAGAGAGAGAGAGAGAGAGAGAGAGAGGGGGAGGGAGGGAGAGAGAGAGAGAGAGAGAGAGAGAGAGAGAGAGAGTACAGTTCTGTTGTGATTTGTGTGTGTGTGCTACGATCGGCGGCTGTAGTGCGAAAAGAACAAAATCGATTGTGTTTGCCCGTTTCGGGGTGCAATGGTTATTGTCATGAGTGCGGTGTGTTCGTTCGTGTGTGTGTGCAGCAGTCATAGCACAATTAAGTTATATGCAAATCAGTGCGCAAAAAATATAAAAGAGAAATTGTCCAATTACTTACCAAATTAGGATGCCGATGGACAAGATAGAGTGGACTGTCTCGAAAGGGACTTGACTAGACCGAGGGTGGAAAGATACTGGACAGAGACTAGAAAGAAGCGATGAATGGAGTCCTAGTTTAAATACAGCTGACAGACCGAAGGAACAGAGCCGTGATGGTAGATGGCTTCCGTTTGCAGTGGCGTTCGATTGAGTGTTGAGAGAGAAAGAAGATGTTTTGGCGTTACAACTGATTGACGACACTCGGAAACTGTCATCGCTCTCGATTCTCTACTATCGAGACACTAAAGGTCTATCGAGTGATCACTGACCAGTTAGAGTTCATTGGCGTGTGTATGTGTGTTGACCTCAGGCACGGGCCTTTGACACATTTCGAGTACCTTCTCGGCTCGAAGTAGGTGTTTGATGGTGACGCGTGTGTCCGTGAGTAACTGAGCCGGGCCGCTATGTTCTTTCTTGTCTTGTGATCTGTGTTTAGACAAATCACTGAAACCGCCGGTCACATCGCCCCTCCACAGACATGGCTCACATATGGTCACATGACCCTTGACCTTTGTTACACATATGTCACACAGATCTGTTCTGCTCGGGCGAATAGCGCACTAGTAAATCGGAACACATCTTTACCACTCTCTGGCCACTCACGATGGCTCGTTGAACGCCAATTGGGCTAGTGAGGGTATCATATTTTTCTTTTGGACTCCATCGACGGCAACGGAGAACATATTAATGAACACATTCCATTCCGTTGTCGTCTTCCTCGTCTTCGTCCGACGTTCGTTGTCGTTAAGGTCCAATTTGAATTAATGTGAATTTGACTTGGGGTCCGTGCACATTAACGAAACGACCCCGAATGGCCATGTGTGGCACTAAATGTCTGTTTGCACACACACACACTCTACTTAGTGCGAAGTGCAATTAAAGATATAATTACTCTGTGTGTCATTAAGCCTGAGAGGAGAGGAGAGATTGTGTGTGATATGCAATGCAATGCAAATTAGAATGAAAGGCCTGAACCAAGGGTTCGGGCCTAAATTTGTGCAAACTCATTAAATTCGTTCGTCTCATTTTACACACTATTCGGAATTATTGGGAAAATGTGCAAATGAATGTGCTGGTCGTAAATTAGTTTAATATAAGTGCGAGTTATTTGTGCACACACAAAATTCGCCCAAATTTATATAATCTGTGATTTGATTGGGCATTATAAAATGATGTTCTTCTAGGAGCGTGCTTGTGTTTGTTTAATTATGGCATTAAAGTTGAGAAAGTTGAAGCACCAAAAACTTGTTGTTTTTAAACTTTTAATGATATTATTTGATGGGTGGCTTTTAAAGGAGGATTTATTCTGATGTTCCAATAAGTTTAGGAAAGCGAAACGATGCGTGACTTAATTTATCCCAATGGTGATTAGTGACAAATTGAAAATCGTTTTTTACGAAAAATAATTTTAAGATATCCTTTTGAGAATTTAGTTATGTGATGCAATTTGTCTTTACTTAAATGGCCATTGGCCAATCCACATCATTGGCAAAAGAAATAAATTATATCCGATATTAGTTTTACAATCATTTTATATTTTTAGATTGTGTTCACAAATATTTTGAGTGTGTATAACGAAAAATTAAAGCATGCATAAAGGACTTCACCTCTCTGTGCTCTTGTGAACATGTTGATGTTATTAGGTCGATTTGAGTTGTATCGGCTTGTTTTCGGTAGTTGTTGCTGTCTATTATCGATCAGGAAATGACATTCCACACGCAATTTGACGTTTGCATTCTGCTGTTTTTGAATTTCACAATTTGTGCACTTTCTAAAAAAGGATTAAGAAAGAATAATAAGTTTGAACATACATATTTGATGAAGTTGTACAATTATTTTTTGTTTTTTAAAATTAGATTTAATTACTGCACTCAATTCTGTAATCGCAATCTCAAACATAGTTGGAAATTATCACAAACCAACTCGAACAAAATCGATTTAGCAGTGGTCACTCGGAAATGGCCAGTGGACAAATAATCGTGCAAGTAAAAGTAAAAAAGAAAAGAAAAGTACGAATGGACTCCAGAAACACACTCAAATGTGCAAATGTCTGGATTTAATCAAAAGTGACGGATTTCGACATTAATTTTGGGCAATGTTTGTGTTTTTAAATTCAAGAGACAAATATATTTCTCATATATAAAAGGAATTTTTTTTCATAGTACATTTTCCGTTCCAGATTATGAGAAAGTGAAAGTTGGTTAGGGAGAATTAGTCAAAGTGTGCTTGCCTTATTTCGTTGCACCTTTGATTGCCCAACCTAATAAGTTTGCCACTTTGAACTTATACACACGAAGTGAGAATTCACACGAACGTACTTTCGCTAAAGATGATTATAAAATTGTGTGTGTGTGTGTGTGTGTGTGTGTGTGTGTGTGTGTGTGTGTGTGTGTGTGTGTGTGTGTGTGTGTGTGTGTGTGTGTGTGTGTGTGTGTGTGTGTGTGTGTGTGTGTGTGTGTGTGTGTGTGTGTGTGTGTGTGTGTGTGTGTGTGTGTGTGTGTGTGTGTGTGTGTGTGTGTGTGTGTGTGTGTGTGTGTGTGTGTGTGTGTGTGTGTGTGTGTGTGTGTGTGTGTGTGTGTGTGCTGTCTGTGCCGGGACGGCACGTGCACGGAGATTGGCTCACTTTTATTACGAAGGCACAAATGTGAGTTTTGGCCTAATTTTACGATGCAGAAAGTGCACAATATTCCCTAATTACAAATCCCAATGACACTTTACCTTAACAAACTAGATTAAATATTCGAGAGTTGAGAGTCAATTTGTGCACTCCGCTCGCGAATTTCTTAGAAATATGTAAACTGAGATGCAAAATAGTGAGTTCGAATAGTGTTCAATAGAGTTGGAATATAATAGAGAGTGGGTGAGAGTGTTGGAATTTGTCAAGGGATTAAAGTTCGAAGTGGCAAGAGTGCCACTTTGGGTGCCAACTACTAATAAGCGAGTGAACACTTTTTGTCGAAGACGATTATAAAATTCAATAAAATTTCGTGCACACTTTTGTGCAATAAATGTCAAGTACGATTTATTTTAATGAGAAAAATATGAACGAACTGAGGTAATAAAAAAAATTTGGGCGCTATCGAGAGAGACCAATTTTCACTGGAGGTACAGTGAGTAAGGGTTTGCTCTAAAATTGAAAAAGGACATTTCGAGTGCAAATTAACGAATTTGACTGTATGCTCTAGACAATTTGGACATCTGCACTTTGTGTTGTCTCGCGCTGAGTTTATTCTTTTCAATCACTTGCTACCCTCGCGCGAATCGGACAATTACATGGCTATAATGAAGTTATAATGAAGTTCGATTAACCAGTGGTAAATCATCAAACATTATACTAATAATCAATAAAGAGACAATAATACCCCATACGCATACAAACATAAGTACACACTCTCATCATCATTAATAAACATAAAAGGCTTCGGGGGAGATTTTCCTCCGAGTTCGATTCACCCCTGAACAATCTTTTGTAGTTGCTGCAACACAAAAGCTCCCGTCCTGAGTAGTTGGGGAGTCCTGCTCCCCTAAAATCGCTCACCCTGTGTCATATAATATCAGTCACTAAGTAGAGTATTAATAGCTCTATTATTGCACACACACAAACACAATCAGATCTCATTCCCCACTCCGGAGAGATGAAATTACCCATTGATTGAGTTGCACACACAGATGGACATTTGATTCAAGTTTCATTCGATTGCGATTGATTGAGCTAACAAGATTTGAGTCTCTCTAATATTTTCCCCTCTCTCCCGCTCTCGAGTACTTTCAATTAAAGCGAACTTGACTTGTTCATCTGTTTTTCTTTTTATTGGAACATGAAACTTCAATATCCATGACAACAACCGTCTGACTAACTAAGTTCGCTCTATTTTTGTTTTGTTGTTTTCTCATTCAAAGCTCGTCATTCAATCTCGAGAGCTAATAATTGGATTCAAAACTAATGAACAAAAAGAGGCTGATAAGAAGAATAAGAGGGTAAGTAGGATTTCATGCAACGCTTATATTGAAAAGGTCTTAATAATGAAGTTCGTGTGCTTTTGGATTTCTATGATTTCTCGAAAGGGGCTAATGAATAAGTCGAGTAGAACATGTTGACCGTGAATAGTCAACTTTTATAATATAATAACACAGAGGTTTAAACTAAACTTTCAGAGTCCTATTATGTTGAAGATATCATCCTGACAACCATTTAAAAAGCTCAAAAGTTCGTGTGTACACTCGCAATTGAAAGACATTTTGAGGGGAACTTTTGATGATGAACACCGAACAAATGTCATAATATGTACTTTTAGACTGTTGGTAGGGCAGAATAGAATGTATGATAAGGTACAGGGTTTGAATGAATGGGATCTGTCATGCATGTAAGTGACTTGTCATGTTGTTTGTGGCTTTCAAATGGGTTGTCAGTCATTTCGAGTTGACAATTGACATGTCATAAGACCTCTAACACACTACAACAACAAAGGTCTTTATGGTAATTGAATTAGGATTATGGCTTTGAAGGTTATATGATCATGAAGGAGAGAGAGAGAGAGAGAGAGAGAGAGAGAGAGAGAGAGAGAGAGAGAGAGAGAGAAAAAGAGAGAGAGAGAGAGAGAGAGAGAGAGAGAGAGAGAGAGAGAGAGAGAGAGAGAGAGAGAGAGAGAGAGAGAGAGAGAGAGAGAGAGAGTGAAAATGACACTCAGAATGGAATTAGTCGGACATAAAGTTAATGAACTATTTTGTAATTTTAAAACCAAACGGTTATGAGTAACCATTGTCTGATTTAATTAAAAACATTTTTAGAAACAATAGAATTTCAACACAATTGAAATCCGTTCAATTTCTATGCCCCTGATACTAGATTCTCCCTAGACAATGCATGCAAGATAGATGAAAGCATGAATGAATCCTATCCGAAAAGTAGCTTGTAAAATACGTCAATCAAGTTTTACTACTAAAAACATCACGGTAACATTGTGTAAGTATGTTGAACAGAACTTAAACGTTGACGGAAACGTTTAAAAACACTTTGATTGACGAAATAACATTTTGACTGACTTGACTAAGCTTTTTTTACCTTTGTGTGTTCGGATGTGCGTTCTTATCGGATAGTACAAAGTAGATCGGATATGCTGTAACGAACCTAACTTATAACATACAATGTAGGAGTTCTATGTACACACACAACGACTTTTTAGTAACAAAAGTCTCACAAAACACGGGAAACTCGTGATACTTTAAACGGAAATTGTTTTAATTAATACACATCAGAAGGAACAAAAGAACGCCCGTACCAAAACTCACGTACTCGTGGTATTTAACCAAATCTAAACTCCATATATTTTTTGTATTTAAATGTCTAAATGAACACGAGTGAAAAGAAAAAAATTATTCTGATGACGCACAAAGCGAGTAAAAATTAAAAGGTACAAGGCAGTACAAATCCGTTCATATATTTCTGAGTTTTTTTCTATTTAATATAAATCTAACATGAGCAATTAATCGCCATCTAATTTGTAAAAAAAACTTTATATTTAACTAAAGGTTTAAAATTAAAACATTTGAATCTACTTTCGCCATCTAGTGATTGCGCTTCAATGTGGGAGACCTTCTATTTCTCTCTCTCTCTCTCTCTCTCTCTCTCTCTCTCTCTCTCTCTCTCTCTCTCTCTCTCTCTCTCTCTCTCCACCTCTCCTGGTCCGTTCGTCCGTTTATTTCCATTTTTGAAAATGGCCGAGCGAGATTTTCTTTTCCAAGAACAACAAAATACATGGGATTCCGAAAACTAATTAATTAAACTAATTGGCTAAGACGAGGACGACCGTAATCCGCGTCACTTTGGACCAATTAAAACTTGTTCCAAAAGTTTAGTAGATTCTCTCTCACTAATCACTTGTTCCAGTAAATTCCGTACAATTCTCTATTACAATTCTCTTAAAGTATACTGCTTTTCTTATTCTACTCGAATTAGAAGAAAGTCAGATCAAATTGACCAATCTATCTCTAAAATGAATCGAGTTTTGTGACAGACATTTTAGTTGTTGCCAGAATAATGAGTCAAACTCCGTTGTTATTACTAAACCCCAGTTCGTTTTATATTATCATTCATTAAAATAGCTAGGCGTCATTTGACTGTGTGTGTGTGCAAAGTAAAAAGCAACACAAACTGTGCCAATTATATTGAATTATTATTATCGTTTTTAAAAAAGTTCTTAATTTTCAATTTCATTTAGCAGTTCTTAATTGCCCAAAATTTCATCCGAAAATATCGAATGTACATTTTACAAAAATAGGACGAACTGTGCAATTATAAGAGAATTAATTTTCTCTCACTGCACGGTCTGACGCACATTGGGGGATTTGGCGTGTGTCAAGTTAATTTTGGTTCTGACAGATTTCTGGTGTCAAATTCCAAATGCGCAAATTTCCCTACTACTGAAATTAATTTTCAAACGCATATGCAAATCAATTTAGTCTGAATTAATTAATTTTCTAGGTCTCATTAATATTCCCCTCCTAGTAACATTACTTCATTGCATCACCATCAACAGCATCATCATCTTCACATTTCTCTCACTAAGCTCTACGATATATTTCGAAAAAGAGATTATTTGCACTTGAATAATTCGGGCAAATTAAATTTAGTCAAAAGTTAAGAGTGGCCTTTTGCCTTAAGCTTTTTATCTTGAAATTACAAACGGACTCACATCACATTCTATTACTAATTGTAGGCCGACACAAACACACTTTAAATTGTCCTTAGTGTGTTAGGCCTAAAGAGTAGAGATAGAGAAGTATTATTAAATGTGGCCTAACTCTTAGGCAAAAATCGTTGTGAACTTGTTTCCTAGACAACAAATCCAAAAGGCCTAACAATATTTTGGTTGTTTTCAACTGATTTTTTATAAAATCCGAGTCTCTAACACTAAAATTCTGACTCAAATAAAACACAAACAACACACAAAAACGATAGTATTTGAAGTCTAGTTCATTTGTGCTTAGACTAGAGTGGTCTAGTTTGGTTAATTAATTTGTTTAGCACGTTTTGTCTAATAAATTAAAAGTTTAAGTGTTATTCCCAAACGGCATCTAAAAAATTGCTGCACTCACAAACTAAAACACAAATTGAATAGTAATAAGAGTCCACAAATCAATTTACTTGACGAGTTTTATCTCCATTTTTTTTCATTCAAAGCAAATACAAATACAACACCATCATTCTGGTGCAATTTACCAATAGCAATTTCATTCTCTGATTTGCTTTTTATTTCTGCCCTTCTGGTGCAATCAATTTTGATTGCACAGTTGTCCATTTTTATTTTTTTGCCTGTGCCGTGCATACACATCATACCCCATACCCATTCAAACTTTACGAGAAAACAAACACGGAGTGGCTTTTATATTAAAGTCGATCGTGTACCCACAAAACTTTTTGACTATCAGAAACAAGAACAAAAACCATTAAAAATTCATTTTGACATTGTGTTTTTCTGTTTTTAATTCATTAATCAGCAGATCACAGGCAAAATGGCTTCCATTTTCAACCCAGTTCTCGGATGTACTTGCCAATCGATGGACCAACATTTTGAAAGATTTCCGAGGCTTTTTGATTCGCGAGGAAATATAGTGGTGACGTTGACAAATCGCCACCCTTTGGTTTGCAGGAAATCCGAAGACATGATTTTTCCTGATACATTTTCTACACTGACTGTACAGTACTGTTTCAGCTGGATAGGCCGATTGAAATATCGATTCGATATGAGATATATCAGATTGGATAATGCCCCAGGCATCCCTCTTAGTCAACATCAGCTCGATACAGCTGTGTATTATCAAGAACGCGAAAAAATCAACCAAATTCGTTTCGAGAATAGTTTTATCTACTATGTAGATTCTACATATACCTTTTGGATGAAGGAGGTCTTCGACTTCATGAAACTTTTAAATTTGCATACCCAATTGCAAACGTAAGTGCGCCTGCTTTATTTTGCTATAATATCTAGTCTTTATATATATATCTGCTTTTGCTTACCTTTTACTTCTAATTGTTGCAAATAGTATGGAATGGCATTTGCCGGTCGGGACCCTATCGGTCGCTTTCTTCATGACCGTGACTGCTTGCATTGCAATCGACTTGAAGGTCTTTTCTCGACTGATTGTTTGGGCTCACTGAACTGGACATTGATTGGGATGAAGTTCCAGTTACCGAAGTGGAATTTGTTGCAGATGTTGAGAACGGTGAAAAGGCTGAGCAATGGAGCAATCAAGTGGATGACGAATTAAACGTAGGTGAAGTTGGAGATGTCGGAGGAAACATTGGAGGTGGTGATGCCGTTGCAGGGCCGATCGAAGAAGCAGGAGATGAAGAGCCAGAAGGTGGCCTATTTTTTATGCTTGAGTATTGCATATCAATTGTATTGATTGACAAATAAATCATCAACTTTGGGATACTGAGATACGTTTGTGGTTGATTAAAGTAATAAATTAAAATTAATTAAAATTAAAAAATTAAAAGTACATCGTACTTTGATTAGTAGTTTCAAAATCAAGTAGCCCCAATTTATTATGACCAATAAAATAAATACAAATAAATAAATAAAACAATATAAATTAATTATATAAATTAATAATATATGCAAATAATGTCCATTTAATAAAAATAATAAATTCACCTAAAGCACCCAAATTCAAAATCAAAATGCACTCCGCTTCACAGAACACTTCGAATCGTAACATCTTCTGTGTACGCCCCCGTTCCCCAAAATCGAACGCGAAACAGTGCGAATAGTGCTCGCACTTCTGTGTTCTGTTCTCATTCTCTGTTTGCACCTCCTTGTTGCAAGTCGTCTATTATTGTTTGATCGCTGTCTCTTTGCTATCTCTTTGTCATCACTTTGTCTTTTTACTTATCTAATCGCGTTATCACACTATCTACACTCGAAATAATGTCTGCAAATGTTCTTAATGGTAGGTAACAGCATTGGTTGGTATTGTTTTGAGTCAAACTCTGCAATTCTCAATGTCTAGATTTGTGTGTGTGTGTGTGTGTGTTTTATTTGATTGATTGCTTTATTTGATTACACTTATCTACAGGAATTGGCAATTTTAAGGTACTCGGAATTTTTTGAGCTATTCTTACAGCATTTTTTACGTAGTATTCGATTATAAGATATTAAGATTTACTATTTTACTCGATTTTTAAAGAAGTTAAAACGATAAAAAATTGAATAATTTTTATCAGGTCATGAAGTTTATGAAGGTGATTTTTATCGTTTTACCTGAAAAGTATCATCTTTAAAAATCGAGTTTAAATAGTAAATCTTAAGCCATTTTGACGTTATTGGGCTTAAAATTTTCAGAAAAACGAGGAGATTTTGAAAATTAGTTTTAAATTTAAGTTTCGAGCCTAGAAATTCGAAATTTGGACAAAAAATACTCTTAAAACTTGAATATCTCAAAAACTGAAGTCAAACGGTCAATTTTGACAATACCATCGATCTTTACGTCAAAAATTCTGTAAGAATCGCTCACAAAATTCCGAGTACCTAAAACTTGACAATTCCTGTAGATAATTATTATCATTTCACATTTGACACTAAAACATTAAAATAGGATTGAGTGAAATGATACGCTTTTGTGTATATTTATGTTACTTTAATGTTTGAGTTGGATGATGGTTGAATATAAATATAAATGAACGCTATATATTAACAATTTATTCATTTTTTTTAATGAACCAATAGAGACGAATAGTGAATGTGAAAATGTGTGATTTTGTGAGATTACTATCGAATTATACAATTCAAACGACAAAATAAAATTACATAACAATAATGATCATATAAATCAATCAATCACTCAATTCGATATTTTATTTCAATTCGTATTATTTTTCGTTTAGACTACCCCGATTTGGTTCACTTGAAGCCAGTGTCGACTGAACAATTGAATAGTGAAAATGTGAACATTCGAAACGTTGGCGGGGACGAATCGAATTCTGCTATTGTTCAGCACCAAACAGCACACAATTTGTTGTTGCAATTGACCTCTGGAGACATGCTTCAAAATGCCGTGGCGAGCATTTTTGCACCAGAACATGAAACTGCTGATGTAGGACTAGAACGTACTGGTGGACTTGATTCGAGTGCTCAACCGGCGAATGCAGTCATTGAGGAAATAGTGAATGTTCCTTCACCTCAATCGAGTCAATTTAGTGTTCAATACGAAGTGCTACAACCTGTGGTTGTTGAGCATTCAGTGGCGAATCAAGAGCAATCGGTCCAAATCGGGCATTCGAGTATTGAATCCTTTCGAATATTCCGGTGCAAATCCAAAATTCTGTACAGATTGTGCAGTTGGTGACACTTCCAGCAGTGACATCACCGGTCGCTGCACCGTCGAATGCTTCTACTGCTGCACAAATAATTGAAAAATCTCTGCCTCAACCGAAGCGATTTAAATCATTAAAACCAAAACCAGCTGTATTCATCGAACCACTTCCACTCCACAAGCCAAACCAAATCGTCTCAATGATCGTTTCTATTGTCACCATCCAAACTGTCCAAACTCCTACTCAACACGTGGCAGCTTGGGGGGGATCACATTAGTGCCAAACACGAGATAACCAAGCAATATCGTTGCACTTGGGATACCTGCACTCGACTGTTCTCCCGTTCCCAACACGTCAAAGAACACATTCGAGCTGTTCATTTGAACATTCCAAAGAATGTTGTGCAGCAGAAACGTAGAGGGTTGATGATCGACAGCTGTCTAAACCTGAACGACTATTATGTGATAGTTCATCAACTTTAAACATTTTTTGTTGTTTCTTTATTTAATCTACTTTATTTATACATTTTCTATGTTTATGTTACTTTTTATTATTTACTGGCGTAGAATCCTTGTGCTTGTCCTGTCCTTTGTGTGTCTGTGTCTGTGTATTCGAAGTTCGATTGTGCAGTACTGTATTTATGGTTCACTAAGCCATCTTTATACACAAGCGAAAGTACATTTTGCATAAAATGTCTTTACAGCATTAATAATGAAATTAGAAATTCATTTTTAATATCAAATAGTGTAATTTTGGAAAATATTATTGGAATAAGAGAACATTACCGAAATCTAGTGGTTGCGATTCGAAATAACCCAATAATCAAAATGCAACTGTGAGAATGAACATGATCGGTTGATCTTAGTCACAAATACTAATTCGCCACCTCGACTTGGACACACACACACACACACACACACACACACACACACACACACACACACACACACACACACACACACACACACACACACACACACACACACACACACACACACACACACACACACACACACACACACACACACACACACACACACACACACACACACACACACACACACACACACACACACACACACACACACACACACACACACACACACACACACACACACACACACACACACACACACACACACACACACACACACACACACACACACACACACACACACACACACACACACACACACACACACACACACACACACACACACACACACACACACACACACACACACACACACACACACACACACACACACACACACACACACACACACACACACACACACACACACACACACACACACACACACACACACACACACACACACACACACACACACACACACACACACACACACACACACACACACACACACACACACACACACACACACACACACACACACACACACACACACACACACACACACACACACACACACACACACACACACACGCACACACGCACACACACGCACACGCACACACACACACACACACACACACACACACACACACACACACACACACACACACACACACACACACACACACACACACATGCTTATCTGTATCATTCACTCAAAGCTCATTCAATCACTTGCAAAGCAATTTTCTCAAAGTAAACTAAGAATAACCGTGGTCCTCATTCAATTTTTGTGTATTATTTGCAAACTTAATTATTTATTTTCAAACTGTGGAGAATATAACAATAACAATGCAATAATTTATTAGTTTTTGTAACAATAGCATCCTGGTCCTTGAGGCTATCATAAGGGTAAACATGTGTAAGTAATGTGTAGTGGTTTATTGTTCGGGAACGTGATCTGAAAATTGTTCAATGTTCTCCTTCTCGCCGACATGGCGACAAATTCGCAGATAATCCAAGTGCCCATAAGACCATGCATTGCCTTCTGGTCTATTCGACATCTTCTCTCGGGTATCGAGAAAGCGTTTAAAGTTGTAGATGTGCCAGGTATGCCACAAACGCTTCTCCTCAG
>JAKIJQ010000014.1:1237500-1332500 GCA_023373905.1 Rhizoglyphus robini
GAGTGCACTGTGAAGTAACAGTGTGCTCCTCTCCTCTCGACCGTTGTGTGGTCGATGACGCGCATCTTTCGTCTGATATCTCAGTTTAATCTTACTTTTTCGACTATTTCTACCTTGTGATCAGATTTGGTAGACATTGGGGCCAGGCCAGCGCCATTATTCTGTTTCTTCACTACTTTGGTGAGTTGTGCTCTTTGTCTTAATGTCGCTTTCGTGTTTTTCATTAATTCGATGCAATTCTTGGGTTTATCTCGGATTTATTTTCGTTTTCTTTGTTATTCTTGTTATTTTTTTTGTTAGCTTCGTTTTGTATTGAGTCCATATTGTCGTAGTTGTGGTACTTTCCTGTGGTGTTGATCTTTCTTTCCATTTTCCATCTCGGTCAATGACAGTATCAGGTATGACTCAAGATGATGAGAACGTACAAGTGTTGTACAAGTGTAGACAGAGAGAGTGAGAGAGAGAGAGAGAGAGAGAGAGAGAGAGAGAGAGAGAGAGAGAGAGAGAGAGAGAGAGAGGGAGAGAGAGAGAGAGAGAGGGAGAGAGAGAGAGAGAGAGAGAGAGAGAGAGAGAGATGGAGAGATGGAGAAAGTGAGAGAGAGATGGAGAGAAAGAGAGAGAGAGAGAGAGAGAGAGAGAGAGAGAGAGAGACAGGCAGAGAGAGAGAGAGAGAGAGAGAGAGAGAGAGAGAGAGAGTGATGACTAGCACAAGTGAGGGGTTGTAGCATATTAAGTTAACATACCGTATGAGCCAACTGTCTACCTCCGTCAATTATCATCTCCTTTCCCAACTCTAGCAACATCAACACCTTATGCCCGCACTCACACACTCATACACACACTCCACTCTGCATCATCGTGGTGTTGTGACCATCGATCCCAGTGCCCGCTGACTTGTATCCGTTCAGTGGTTTGATCTATCGAAGGTGGTAAGGTGTCCTTTGCTACCTGACCTTGAAGGCGTCAACAGTTAGATTGCCAGGTACGAGTGTATCATTGTGTGAGCCTTCGTTTGTCGATTACCACATCTCTCCCATCCTAGTTACCTCGATTCTGCAGGCACACATTCAAACACACTCAGCATCATTGTGGTGTTGTGTCCACCGTTCCCCGTGCCCGAAGGCTTCCTTTCGTTGATCCGCTAGATCTTTTCAGTGGCTTCCTCCGTTGACCACAACTGAGTCTCACAATCAGGTAACCACCTCGAATCTAGTCTTGTTCATCTCTCATTACAAACCGCCATTCTAATGACACCATCGACAGCATCGCCTCTCGCACTCTCGACACTGCATCAACATCTTTCTCGTCTTTGACTATTATCACATTGTCCAAACTCACAATCAACCATTTGCGAGTCGCACTTTCACGTGTGTTTCCTCACTCTCACACTCCCACAAGCATCTCAGTATTTGGCGTGTGTTTGCTTTGATGCCCAAGCCACGTTCCGTTGGGCCTGTTCGATTTCATCTCTTTTCCTTCCATTGAAGCTTTCACTCCACTAGCTGTTCACTTGCTCACTGTACAGTGTACACCACTTTGCCTGTTTGTGCATTGACACAACCAAGACATTGCCCTTTGTCCCATAAACACCATCAACAAGGTGAGTGTGCAAACAGTTTGCTCTAATCGAAGCGCGCTCGTTGAATCTTGCCTACCTTTAGTCAATGAGTCTTTTTGTAGTTCTGTCCGCTTGTTCCTATTATCACCAATTGAGTCAGGCTCATCGTTCTTTTCATTTCAATAGAAACATTCACACTGTCAAAACGCTCCCAAAGCAATCTGTCCACTAGTTTGAGCCACCCTCTATCAATCACCACTTGCAAGTGTCACCACATCAGATACTCGAAGCAGGAATTATAGTTCTTTCCATCTCCATGCAGAGTCTTAAGATGTCACATAAAATAGTTCCCAAGAAAAGACCCTACGTTCCTGCAGTATCTCCCCCGGTAGGCTCAATGCAAGCGCCTGTGGAAAGACGATTGCCAGGGTCGGTAGCGCCTAGGTCGTCAGGTAGTCTTATTGCGAATGGCGTAGTTGCATCAGTAATCGAATTGGAGGAACGGAAAGTAAAAACTAAAAGATCTGCCGAAAATGACTTGCCTCGATCGAATGGTCACCGACCATCCAAACAACCAAAAGTGACTGCTTCTGTCTCCACTTCTTCGGGCCAAGCTGAAACCTCACAGCCTATTGGAACTGCTTCGATGAGTTTGCGATCAAACAAAGATGCAAATCGCCAGAGTGCGAGACCCGCAAACAGTCAATTGGCAGGAGCTAGTTCCCATTCATCGAGACAACAACGGAAACAGTCAGACAACACTACGGCTTCTAAGTCTACTACTCGAACCAATGGTCCTCGACAATCTCAGACAATCGATGATGGAACTGCCAATTCGGCTCCAGTTCCAGAAGACAATGCAGCAGAACGAGTAGAAGCAGTTCCTCAAGCAAACGAACAAAAGTACTGCTGGAAATGTCACCTTGTTGGTGCAGTTTTGCACTGTAGCCTCTGTCCACTGAGTTGGCACAAAAAGTGCTGTGACTCGACCATCTTCAAGGGCAAATTAAAGGCCATGACCATCATTTCCTGTAAGTCGAAAGATTTAAAGACACGCCGAGCGTTCGAGGAAAGACGATCGTTTATCGAGCGATTGGACAGTGTCCGCAACCCAACAGTGTGCATTGAATGTGCACGGAAGGAGGCTGGCCGCCGGTTCAGCGAATTACACGGCTTTTTGAAGAAGGTCGATGTCAATACATATAATTCGCCAATGAAACGACTTTCTCATGCGTTCTATTATGCGATTGTAAGTTTGCGGACAGACACCAAAGAGGATAACCCTTTTGGACCCAATAATGTGCCTTTGTTTGCACAACTATCACAAATCGAGTATGGCGATTTCGAGTTCGAAAACCGGATTGACCTTAAATGGATGCAAGATAAGATTGAGGCAAGAATAACTGCGTATCTCTGTGTGGAGGACTTTATTTTCGACATCAGATCGGTGAGTCACGACAAGATGAACTACATCATGCACCCACGAGTTCAAAGTACTAATCATTCTTCTACTTTTGCCCCATCCCAATGTCTTCACACAAAGGTTTGTCATAACTTTTTGGTTCTAGCCCAGAAAATGGGTAATTTGGCAACTTCGGATGTGTACAAGTTACACTTTGAGAAAATGTGCGAAAAGTTGATCCAATCGGCGAGTGCCGAGATGAAAGTGCTCGAACGTTGCGAGTCGTGTTACCGCAACCACTACGAAGTTGACCGAAGCATGCTCAAGTCTCCCATGAAGATGCCTTGCGAGAATGCTCACTTGTTGGTGTGGATCAAGCACAACAGACTTTGGTGGCCGGGCAAAGTGTATCCCTACCGCGAGAGCAAATACTATTTTGTATCGGAAAAGTTTGTATGGGTTGTTCCATTTGGGGATGAGATACCAATGTAAGTGTTGTTACTTTTTGGCTTGATGTTAGTAATCTCTCTCCCTCTCTGTCGCCCTCGGGCTCTCTGTCTCCCTTGGGCTTTCTCTCTCTCTCTCTCTCTCTCTCTCTCTCTCTTTCTCCCTCTCTCTCGCCCTCTCTCTCGCCCTCGCTCTCTCTCTCTCTCTCTCTCTCTCTCTCTCTCTCTCCCCTCTCTCGCCCTCTCTGTCGCCCTCGCTCTCTCTCTCTCTCTCTCTCTCTCTCTCTCTCTCTCTTTCTCCCTCTCTCGCCCTCTCTGTCGCCCTCGCTCTCTCTCTCTCCCCTCTCTCTCTCTCCCTCCCTCTCCCTCCCTCTCTTTCGCCTTCTCTCTCTCCCTCTCTCGCCCTCTCTGTCGCCCTCTCTCTCTCTCTCTCTCTCTCTCTTTCTCCCTCTCTCGCCCTCTCTCTCTCCCTCTCTCTCTCTCTCTCTCTCTCTCTCTCCCTCTCTCGCCCTCTCTGTCGCTCTCTTGCCTTCCCTCTCTCTCTTTATATACTAATTATTCTACTATAAAATAGTAAATGGGATATAGACAAGAAAGAACTGTACACTTACTCTGACAATGTGCCTGATGCAACTGATGAGAAATCCAAAAATTACCGAGATGAACGACTAAAGGCAATCAATCAGGCAAACAAGTACACCACTAAGTACTGGGACCGGTACTATGAAACGCCTTATCCTTTACCAGAAATCAGTGAAAGGTTCACTCTTAATCATCTCTATCCGGAGGAAAAAGTCCTTAGAGCTGACAAGAGAAATCTTGACGAGTACTTCAATCTAATTGAACCTGATCATGCCAATGAAGAGGAACCAGTTGAGGTAGGTGATCGGCTTTAATGCTTCTGGGCATTGAGTTTCTATTAATTTGATTATAATATTAAATCGGATCTATCTTTTGTGCATTCAGCCCGTCCAACCTAGACAAGTAAGACGAAATGGATCTTCTCAGAATGCTTCAACATCTCGTGAAGCTCCTGCAGAAGTAGGAGTCGCACAAGCCTGTCAAGTAGCAGGTCCTTCAACTGGTAGAGCATCAAGACGAATCAATGGAGGCCACCATTGCAGCAAGGGGCCCGCAACCGTCTGAATTGAACCCTTCGATAGGATAACCAGAATCGGTTCTAACTATGCTTTGTTTTATCTATTTACTATTCTATAACACACAACATTTCTATCAATCTGTTCGCAATCCCACACTTTGGATTGCATTGCTTGTACAGTCCGAATTCCAAACTCGCATTCACCTACACATTCGCTGATTACTACATTCTGTATTCTTTATCTATACACTTCAATATATTCTAAAAGTTTTGATTTTGAGCAATCCACTATATATTGGATCATAAACACTTTATTCCACTTGAATATCTAATAATAATAAAGCATAATGTGTTTCTTTTAAATTGTTAAGAGAATTGTTAGGAGAATGTAGGCAATGTGGTGTGTGTGTGTGTGTGTGTGTGTGTGTGTGTGTGTGTGTGTGTGTGTGTGTGTGTGTGTGTGTGTGTGTGTGTGTGTGTGTGTGTGTGTGTGTGTGTGTGTGTGTGTGTGTGTGTGTGTGTGTGTGTGTGTGTGTGTGTGTGTGTGTGTGTGTGTGTGTGTGTGTGTGTGTGTGTGTGTGTGTGTGTGTGTGTGTGTGCTCAGCCATTTGTGGGACAGACTCAACACAAACACACTGCCTCTTACTCGTTGGCATTCGAACCTTGGCCAACCTATAGCTAACCCAAAACCAATTTCGGTCTGTCCCATCTCATGGCTGGACAAGACAAGCACCAGCAATGTGGCCGGTGAGTATGTATCAAGTTGGCCATTGCCTGGAGCTAACTCAAAACCAATTTCGGTCTGTCCACATCTCTGGGCCAGCAAGGCAGTCACCTCCATTGTGGCCGGTGAGTTTGTATCGAGTTGGCCATTGCCTGGAGCTTACCCAAAACCAATTTTAGTCTGTCCACATCTCATGGCTCGAAAAGACAATCACCACCAATGTGGCGGGTAATTTTGTCTCGAGTTGGCCATTGCCTGGAGCTTACCCAAAACCAATTTTAGTCTGTCCACATCTCATGGCTCGAAAAGACAATCACCACCAATGTGGCGGGTGAGTTTGGATATATATACCGAAGCAGTATTTGGAAAAGTACAGTGCACAGCAATTGCAAGGAACCAGTAGGACAGCATCGGGATTAGAGCAGCCTGAACTAAAGACCGAAGAGCCCATGGAGGGAATATCGAGCGGTTGAGCGCATCAGGAGCAGCAGGACTGAACGGCCGAACTGCAACTCCCAACGATTGAATCAGATCTCTATACGAGTCCATTGGATTCTTATATGCATAATCCTTAACCTATCTTAATGTCTATTATCATATATGTGTTAATCTCATGACCAAATAAACGATAAACTTTGTTCTCTAGCCTGTCTATTTCATTTGTTTGCTTTGAAAACGGATTCTCGGTTACGCTTCCTGTTTGGTGGTGTGCACTGGTGGACCAGTGAGCAAGGCAAAGACATAATCCCATTGATGTTAGTCAAGCCATTGGCCATTGCCCGTAAGCAGTCGGCCACCCGACAGTGGTGATCTCTCTCTCTCTCTCACTCTCTCTCTCTCTCTCTCTCTCACTCTCAATCTCGCCATCTCGCCATCTCGCCCTCGCGCCCTCTCGCCCTCTCGCCCTCTTGCCCTCTCGCCCGCTCTCGCCCTCTCGCCCTCTCTCGCCCTCTTTCTCGCTCTCTCTTTCTCCCTCTCTCTCTCTCTCTCTCTCTCTCTCTCTCTCTCTCTCTCTCTCTCTCTCTCTCTCCTCTCTCGCCCTCTCTCTCTCTCTCTCTCTCTCTCTCTCTCTCTCTCTCTCTCTCTCTCTCTCTGCGCACTAAGTTTGGGTTCTCATTACAATGGGAAGCATCTACTTTCTCTAACTTTTTGCAACATTTCGCTCTTTTTGTTCTCCTTTTTGTGTTTGCGTATTCGATTGTGCTTTTTATTCGGTCGATTGATGATAATTTGAGTAATTATAGACGCTTATCTTGGTGGATTGAATTGGATTAATTTGTGATCAATAAAAAAAACTTTCCATTAACATGACACACAGGGAGAAATGTTAACAGAAGTTTATAGTGAGCAGAGTTAGTGAGCAGCAAGTTTGCTCTGACTGTTCACTGTTAAGTTCGTTTTGTGTGTGTCAGCTTGACAGAGTTATCATTCGTGCAACTGTACATTTCCAACCAAACGCACAATGTCGTCCCCGATTACAGAGAGCGATGATCATGGCACAGCTGGGTCGAATGCTGCTGAAATCCAACAACAACCGGCAGCACCTCCGGCAAAGCCTCCTGAGGCTCTCAAGAGTGGCAGCGGTGACGGTAAAGGCATCGACCGCTCCTGCACCACCAAGCCAAAAGTCGTCGTCTTAATGAAAGCAAAGCCCCCGGTTAAGAGATATTGGATATCGGCTAATGGCATTTCAACCAGCCCACCCCCAGCAATAGAGAGAAAGCTAATAATTGAGAAGAAAAAGCCCAAAAACCCCTGGAAGACCATCTCACTGCGCTGTCCTGTGCCAATGTGTGCCAAGTCAATCCGCAATGTGACCAGGGACGTGAACCAAACCCGTAAGTCACTCAACCGCCGCATTAGGAAGCGTCACAAAATCGTGTCCTATCCCGTTTGTTTGGCTTGTAATTACAAGTATTGGAATCTTCGACGGTAAGTGAGTCAATGTGTGTACATTTGATTAACGTTTGTACTTGTACTACCTTCTAGTCACGTCAAACGATACCATCCCTGTGTCACAGATCCCTTGCACTGTCGTGTCTGTCCCAATTCCAAAGCCTATTTGTCATACCAAGACCTGAAGGAGCACCACTACCTAATGCATGTTGAGGGCTCATTCGGATGTTTGCACTGTCCCTTCAAGGGCTTCCGCCGAATTGAGATGCACCGTCACAATGACCGAGAGCATCCAGCTAGAGCGTCGCAAAACAGGCATTTGCCCGCCTGGCCTGGCCTGGCCAGGCATGCCTGCTTTTGTGCAGTGAAGTTTACATTAAGTATGCCCAGGCATTTGCATTGCGACGCTCTAATCAGTAGTGCTGTTGTGTTGCTGATGATGAGTCAGTATGATAAAGTGTAGTCGCATTTTTGTAAGACTCATATTTGATTTGTACTTGCTGATAAGGAATTTATTATTTTTCTATATTGCGAATATATTAATCAACACTATTCTATTCTATCACAATTGACTATTTGTTATCCCAATTGGATAAATAAATTCTATTAGCAAGCGGACAGTTATCTTTCCGATGATAAAACTATTAAAGCATCATTTTCAATTGGATCATCGGAAACACAAAAATCCAAGCACCGAGACGATAGAATGCTCAGTGAATCCAAATTTATCCAAATTAAGATTTTACTTTTTATCGAGCTGTTTGTCACCATCGCTCATGGTGTCATGCGTGACTTGATTCGCCTTTCCATCCACGATACCAATATAGATTTACGTTGCTTTGATTCAGACCAATTAGACATTTATCCAGGCAGATAGTGATAGCATGTAAGGTTAATAACATTTGAATCGCGAAAGCCATTACAATCTTTTTGCTGTTTCACGACAAGTACAAGTACGAATGTCTAATGCTGGATACGGCTTGTGGTATTCGATTTGGCTAACAAAATGATTATCGTCTTTATATTTAAGAGCACGTATCCAAGGGAGAATCCTCGTTTCATCGTGTACGACGTGAACAGGGACAATGTCCCTGGGACATCAAGAATGCGAGGTGGTCATGAGCAAATAGCAAAATTGCTTTCTCGCGCTTGCAAATTAAAATAGTTAGTTTAAATGTGCTAGTAGTTTATATTTCTAATAGGTGGCGATATTTGTCCCATTATAAATTTTAAAGTCTTCTTTTCGCCGCTGTAATTGCACTGTTATTTCCATTTGTTGTGGTAATGATATTGACCACTCTTTGATTTAAATTTAAATAATTTATTTTGCTATCTCAATGTTATCTGTAGATGTTATTAATTTACTGGTCAATTTGGCAATACTACCATGCTAATTAAGCAAATTGTCTGTTTTAACGTTTATTTTATTCTATGAAAATGTTTACAATTCCAATTTCAAGTTAATTCGACAAATTCGATTTCGGTAAACCAACCGTAGTAACAACCAAAATATCATCACTTCGGAAATTGCTTGTATTTAGTGCGGTATTTCAATTCTGATTGAGTGACGTTGTCTGGTTGTCACTTCATTCATCAAATGGCTTTCTCAATTTTAAAAGCATGACACGTTTGCATGGTAATGCGAATGGTACAAATTTGTCTAGACTTCTGTTTCTAACCACCTTGATAACACAGGAATTAAGGTATTCTGCGACACATTCGCAAAGTCCAAGTTTCTATCGATCATCAACTCATGATCGAGTGTCCATTATCTGAACATGTTCGGTGTACGCAATTTAAGCGATGATAAAATCCAATAAAAGAGTAAACTGAAGATTCACTAATTGCGGCATCAATACATCAATTCAATTTGGGAAATGATTCCAATACACTACTCGGGATATAAGATCTATTTTCTTAATTTGTATAACTGCCAGATCAGGCTACGATTTTGTAATTTGGTCAGTTGATATTTATGATTCACAAATTGTGAGTTAAGAAGGTAAATGTCGAAGAAAAAAATCGATGTTATATTGGCATGTATTCTATTTTGCATTCAAAATAATGTCATTTGTAATTGTAATATTAAAAGAACAAGATTTGCTATAATAAATATTGTTTTCTACAATAGTCTTAATTATTTTCAGCAATAACTCAATAATAGTTCTCATTTAGTTAATTCCTAATTGTTAGTTCCCTATTGGACATTTCTTAACAACCAATTCACAATTGGAAATTGTCGGGCGGATGGCAATCGGTGAAAATTGTAAGTGAAGACAACGAAAGTGATGATGATAACCTGGTAAAGGTGACAACAACCTGATAGAAAACTGAGAACGAAGCCAATGCGGCCAAGCAAAAAAAATTACACTTACAACTGTTCTTTCCTAAGCAAATAAAACTTAAAAGGAGAGAGAACGATGGCTGGTTACGGACAATTATAAATTGCCAATTAACCATCTCAGCGAATATAGTCAAAGAAAGAATAGTCGCATTGCCTGTTTGTTCATTTTATGTTTAAATCTGCGCACCTTTCGAATGCATCGTCTATTAAATAGACTCTATTTTTCGTGATTTGTACAAATGTAGGATAAAACATATCCTATTACGGAGAATTTTAATTGAATAAACCACAAATTTACAAATAGGCTCACTATTTGATTAGTTGAACTGATGTTGGTTGGTGTAGTTAACTCGAAAACCGTAGTACACTGTATTATGTCTTTATCGACATGACTCATATGTGACTGAAACAACGATAATTTGTAATCGCAAACTTGTTGTGATTATTCACTTTAAAAGTTTAAAAAGATAATGATGTCCTCTTTTGAGAAAAAACTAGACTAATATGCTTTGTTGTGCAGTGAAGCTCGTTTTAAGTTTGCCCAGGCGCTGCGATGCTCTAGCCTGCAGTGTGCCTTCGAAGGCTGTGAGCAGACATTCAAATTTGCCAATGAGCAAAAGAATCACCATCTAAGGATGCATCTCAAGCTGCGACACGTTCACTGTACCTGGCCAGGCTGTGACTATCGAGCGAATCTCAAGCGTGCTGCTATGGAACATGTCAAGCATAGGCACTTTCAGTGGCCAAATGGCAAAAAGCCAAAAGATGACAGTGGCATTGAGCTGCCTGATGCAACTCGGTATGTTAAGGTGATGGGTCTGAGTGAAGCATTGCGTCAAGCCAACGAAGATGCTGAAGCCAAAGAAGAAGCTAAAGTCACCCGTCGACAGAAATCTCGTGGCTCTAGTCACTGATGGCACACACACACAACACTGGTGGCCTGGCAACCAAGTACCGAGTGGCCAGTGCCAAGTGCCAAGTGCCAAGTGCCAAGTGCCAAGTGCCAAGTGCCGAGTGGCCATTGCCGAGAGCCAAGTGCCAAGTGCCAAGTGCCAAGTGCCAAGTGCCAAGTGCCAAGTGCCAAGTGCCAAGTGCCAAGTGCCAAGTGCCGAGTGGCCATTGCCGAGTGCCGAGAGCCGAGTGGCCATTGCCGAGTGCCAATTGCCAAGTGCCGAGTGCCAAGTGCCGAGTGCCAAGTGCCAAGTGCCAAGTGCCAAGTGCCAAGTGCCAAGTGCCGAGTGGCCATTGCCGAGTGCCAAGTGCCAAGTGCCAAGTGCCAAGTGCCAAGTGCCAAGTGCCAAGTGCCAAGTGCCAAGTGCCAAGTGCCAAGTGCCAAGTGCCAAGTGCCAAGTGCCAAGTGCCGAGTGGCCATTGCCGAGTGCCGAGAGCCGAGTGGCCATTGCCGAGAGCCAAGTGCCAAGTGCCAAGTGCCAAGTGCCAAGTGCCAAGTGCCAAGTGCCAAGTGCCAAGTGCCAAGTGCCAAGTGCCAAGTGCCAAGTGCCAAGTGCCAAGTGCCAAGTGCCAAGTGCCAAGTGCCAAGTGCCAAGTGCCAAGTGCCGAGTGGCCATTGCCGAGTGCCAAGTGTCAAGGGGCCAGTGGCCAGCGCCGAGTGCCAAGTGCCAAGTGCCAAGTGCCAAGTGCCAAGTGCCAAGTGCCAAGTGCCAAGTGCCAAGTGCCAAGTGCCAAGTGCCAAGTGCCAAGTGCCGAGTGGCCATTGCCGAGAGCCAAGTGTCAAGGGGGCAGTGGCCAGCGCCGAGTGCCAAGTGCCAAGTGTAAAGGGGCCAGTGGCCAATGGCCAGTGCCCAGTGGCAGGACAGACTGACATTAGGTTGTGAACGTTACTAATTTCGCATTGAGCACTTCCTTGGTTTGAATCATCAAAAATCACACTCAATTTGAATGGGTGCACTGCACCGCTGATCAACCTCAAAGAACTATCAAGCAAGCAAGTTTGTGCATGCATGTGTCGAGTGACGAGAAGTGTAATTGTACTGATTGTCGCTTCTGACTGTAAGTCGACTTAATCAAAACAGTCGAGTGAGTGTTACTTGCCCAATTAGTGTCTTGTGTCGTTGTTTACCGAGAACCGTATCCGTAACGGTCTAAATAGAAATTGGCTATTATTTAATTGAGCAGTATTTAGATGAACGAGCAGTATATTTTGAGCAGTATTTAATATAGTTTGAGCAGTTGCATAAATATTTTGCCAGTAAATGTGTGAGCAGTAATTATTGAGCAGTATATTATATAATTGAGCAGAATTTAATTTTTATTATCAGTAATTAATTGGATAATGAAAAGTAAATAATAAAAATGAGCAGTATGTCAATTACGAGCAGTATTTTGTATTAAAGACTACTCTGCACGTGAATTAAGGTGCATGAGATGTAAACGACCATCAGCGCATCACTATAGTCATGTTATAACAAGTTGAAAGCTTGAACTTTAATGAATTGAGTATATAATACTAGTTAGTGATTAAACTATGACTCTTTCTGAGATTAGTTGTGTGCTGTGCTCAGTACATGTCGGTGACTGCATTGTTTGTAGTAGTCTATTTTGTGACTGGAAACTTCCAAATCCACTGTCTGTTTGTTTGTGTTCTGATGGTTTCTGTGTCTGCATACGAATCCGCATCATCCGTATCATCATCAAGTGATTCCGACTATGATGAACTGTCACCGAATCGACGAATGGAGAAGAGGCAAGAGATTTTATTAATTGTGAAAATACTTGGAGTATTGTTGACAGGAATCCGTCACTAGAAGGAAGACGCGTTTATTACCGGTGCAACCAAGTGAAGCTTCGAGGAATTGAATGTGCCGCATCAGTTCATCTTCTTTACGATAGTTCATCTCTGGATGTGCTGCTCTATCGAATTAAAAGTGAACATACTTGCACTGAGATTCAACAAGTAACCCAAAGATTGTCATCCGAGATGAAGACCGAAATGGATTTTTTTCTTGAAATGAAGCAGAAACCCAAACGAATCTTTGAAATTCTACACGAAAAAAGTTCACCCCCACTATCACTCAAGTCCGCAACTATTGTGCGGATTGGCGTCGGAAAAAGTTTGGCCCTTCAACAATCTCACAGGGAGAACTAGAGCAATGGTGTTTGGATCACTGTGCGAGTCCACACTTGCTTGGTCTGGCGATGTGATTGAAACTTGTGAAGCCTCCACCTCCGGCAAAGCAAATCCCAATTGGAGAGAAGAGGAAAAGAGGACGAACAAAGAAATCAAAGAATGCTCTGTTGGTCGATTGAGTAATTAATTGATTGAGTTAATTGTAACTTAATTATTGACTTAAAAATTTACTGCTATTTTGTAATATTTACATTCAATTTGTGATGATTTTACTGATCAATTTTGTATTCATTTACTGCACATAAATTATTAAATTACTGCTCATTTAAACATTTTACTGATCATATATTTATAATTATACTACTCAATATTGAAATATATTACTGCCAAATATATCAATAAAATACTGCTCATTTTATATTAAATATACTGCCCAAATATTTTGTTCTGATAGAAATTCACTGACTGAGGGAGTGAGAGTGATGTGATGCACTTAATGATGTGATGAAGACGCGCAGTCCATGTGCGCGGTGTGATGGTGAAAGGCATATCGAGCCACACACACACACACACACACACACACACACACACACACACACACACACACACACACACAAGTGTGCCATAAGTGTGCATCATAAGTGCCATCATGATGTGCGCATCACTCTATGCCTGTGTCATTAATTATATCATTCGGTAATATTTATTACTGCTTCCTTGAATTCAAAGTTTGTGAAATCTATATTTATTACAATGTGAACAGAAGTGGACTTTGTTTGGAGCGCGCCCGTCCAAGTCATGATCATTTGTCGTAGACTAATTCACTCACACACAGTAAACTCCCGAACTCTCCGTACTCAACCCGTCGTCAAGTGTGCTGTGATGTCGAACTGTTGGCCGACAGCACTCGCAATCGGCCAACAGTTGCGGTTCTATTAATTCATATCTCTCTAACCGTACATGATTGAGCAAATGCAATAAAATCATCTTGTTCAGAATTGAAAATACTTTAAGAAACATTTAAAAACACCGAATGGCTATGCGATTTAAATAGTACGGCAAACAAAAACACGACAAGCCCGCTTATCATTCGATTCGATGGCAATTAGTGCTGGACTCTATTTGATTATCCAAATTGGCTTCACAGTGGTAGTTCCATTAGCAGAGACAAAGATCAAATGTCAAATTGCATCACCGATTAGGACTTGATTTGGCTTTTGCCAATGCTGAATTAACTACAAATTGCCAAATGCTGCCATTTCGTGTGTCTTATGATTCTGGTCCAATAGAAAGTGGCTAGTAATGTGAGAGCATCTTATTGGATCTTATCATCATTTCCAACACAGAGAACTTGGTCCATTTCTGTTGATTTAGTCATTTGTGAACTAGTGACTAATCGGCAAGCAAGCAATGCAGTGAAGTATGCAAACACATTACGGCCTATGGGGTTGGACTGATTTTGAGGCAAAAGGAATTGATCCACTCTCACTCTGTGTGAGCCATTTGGCCAAACAAAGCAAGCCAGTGAACTAGTGCCTCACTAGGACTCTCAACAAGAAAGATCACAGATTGTCGTAAATGATCTTTCCCTGTAGAGAAACTCATCTTCGAGTCAGACCTGTCAGCCCGAGTGTAGGCCGAGCAATCTTACACAGCAGCACTGTCGCATGTCGATGCGACCTGACGCATCGTTGCACGGCCGAGATGGTATTTCAAACCTGAACTTAAGTAAATCGTTATCTTGGACCTTACTAAAAGGACTGGTCATCACCTAGCGCCAAAAGACAAGCGTGGCAGTGTACATAGCCTAAATATGACACTTAACCTGACAATGAATGTAACATGACTAGCGATAGATGTGTATATAACTCGATCATGTAGTTGTCTTGAGTTAGGGACTGCCCAACTCTAGACGAAGCACTTTATTGTTATTTTATGTGAAAGTGTCACTTGTGTCCTGAATGAATAAATCGGGTTACAACGAATTCAAGACGTGCAACCTCGCGGTGAATACCGATGCAAACCGTAAAGCGACAAGCACGATGATGGTGGAACGTGGTGGCTGATTGGTGACAACGAATCGATGAGTAGGAAAGTGAACTCGAAGAGGCGGCACAAGGTATGGTCAATTTGGTTAACCTTAACTAACCTTAACATCCATTTTAGCTCGTCCTAAGCAACCGACACGTCGATCTACTCGGACTCGTATTGTGGTGGTCAATTCGAATGAGGGTAACGAGGAAGACGATGCGGAGGAGGAAGAGCAAATTGAGGAGTTGATCAAAGATGAATTCTTTACCGAGGATGAAGATCGGAAAGAGGAAGAAGAAGGATCGAGTGATGAAACCGAGGTTCAGGAGCCAAAGAGCAAGTGAGTGCTTAACAAGAAAAAGAAGAAGAACCGGTCAGAAGAGGAGTACGAGTACGAGGCTTCATGTGATGCTGGAGAAAGCCAAGAAGAATCGGAAGAACCAACTCCAAGACCGAGCACTATTCAAAAGCGAGACTGTAAAGCTAGTACCAAGGCTCCTCGTAAGCCACGGAAACAGAACGAGAAAGCCACTAAGAAGAAGTCCAAGGCTGGCACTAAACCGAAACTTAAAGCCAAAGCAGTCGCACCAATGGCACCTCGACCACCGAATGACACACACGGGCGAGAAGCGTCACCAGTGTCGGTACTGTGACGGTCAGTTTGCCAAAACGTTCAACTACAAGCGTCATTTGCCACTCGATAGGTACATTTGTACCTTGCCTGGGTGCCAGTACCGGTCGGGCAATCGGTCCGATGTGTCCGAAGGATTGTCTCAGGAGCTGCAGATTGATGATCCGATGCAGATGGCAGCGAACCTACACCAACAGTTGAATCAACATCTCGATGATGGCTATGATGTCATGGTCGAAGCGAAAGCTGACCCAAAACCAATTTTAGTCTGTCCACATCTCATGGCTCGACAAGACAATCACCACCAATGTGGCGGGTGAGTTTGTCTCGAGTTGGCCATTGCCTGGAGCTGACCCAAAACCAATTTTAGTCTGTTCACATCTCATGGCTCGACAAGACAATCACCACCAATGTGGCGGGTGAGTTTGTCTCGAGTTGGCTATTGCATGCAGCTAACCCAAAACCAATTTTAGTCTGTTCACATCTCATGGCTCGACAAGACAATCACCACCAATGTGGCGGGTGAGTTTGTCTCGAGTTGGCCATTGCCTGGAGCTGACCCAAAACCAATTTTAGTCTGTTCACATCTCATGGCTCGACAAGACAATCACCACCAATGTGGCGGGTGAGTTTGTCTCGAGTTGGCTATTGCATGCAGCTAACCCAAAACCAATTTTAGTCTGTTCACATCTCATGGCTCGACAAGACAATCACCACCAATGTGGCGGGTGAGTTTGTCTCGAGTTGGCCATTGCCTGGAGCTGACCCAAAACCAATTTTAGTCTGTTCACATCTCATGGCTCGACAAGACAATCACCACCAATGTGGCGGGTGAGTTTGTCTCGAGTTGGCCATTGCCTGGAGCTGACCCAAAACCAATTTTAGTCTGTTCACATCTCATGGCTCGACAAGACAATCACTACCAATGTGGCGTGTGAGTTTGTCTCGAGTTGGCCATTGCCTGGAGCTGACCCAAAACCAATTTTAGTCTGTTCACATCTCATGGCTCGACAAGACAATCACCACCAATGTGGCGGGTGAGTTTGTCTCGAGTTGGCCATTGCCTGGAGCTGACCCAAAACCAATTTTAGTCTGTTCACATCTCATGGCTCGACAAGACAATCACCACCAATGTGGCGGGTGAGTTTGTCTCGAGTTGGCCATTGCCTGGAGCTGACCCAAAACCAATTTTAGTCTGTTCACATCTCATGGCTCGACAAGACAATCACCACCAATGTGGCGGGTGAGTTTGTCTCGAGTTGGCTATTGCATGCAGCTAACCCAAAACCAAATCCAGTCTGTCAATCACCATGCGCCGTCCAGCCAGTCACCAACCTTCAGGCCTATCTACTTGTCCGATCATAGGTCAACGCGTAGCAACGGTGTCTATTTTCCGGTCAAACTTACAGCCGCTGCTGAATAACGCGATCTTTCCTAACAAAATGGTTGCCATTTAACAAAGAACGCACACACAACAACACTGGACTAACTTGTCCGTTTATTATAGTTTGCGTGTCCCGAGTGCTGTGTCCGAACATTCAAACAAACAATCGAACAATTTCTTGTTCTTCGTTCAACATTCATCAGTCAGCCCATTATGACCGCAACTTGTGCCTTGACCATTGTTCTTATGTTCACTAATTGGCCATTGACCAATCGTCTATAAATATATGGCAATAACAATTATACAGATGGTCCCTGGAGCTCGCTCTCTGTGATCTAGTACCGAACCAAGACGTCCTCTCTGAACTTGCAGTGACATCGATAGTTGATAAGGTTCGGGAAGCACGTCTCCGCTGGTATGGCCATGTGTCAAGATGTGATATAAAAAATCTGTGGCTCTCACCGCACTTAAGCTAAAGGTCCCTGGCTCCCTAACGATAGGACGCCCCAAAGGCAAATGGTTTGACAACGTGGCTGCAGACATGGATTATATGGGCCTAGTGGCAGAGGATGCACAAGATCGTGGTTACTGGAGGCTGAGAAGCAGGTGTGCTGACCCTATGACCGCATGGGACTTACAGCCAGGATAAATAATAACAATTATACATTCCACATGTTGTGCATCATAAAGCACTTTTGAATATGCAAACAAATAAGCCATTAGGCATTTGGGCACCTGACAATTCCATCTCCAACTTCAATCTTCAACTCTGATGACTCGTGAGAAAGCAAATCATAGGCATCTAAATTTTATTGATTTTTGATGAACTGCCAATGGTGGTAGGCAAGTGGCTGGCATGCAATACAGTTTGGAAGGGTGTAACATTCAACACCACCACACCTGACCAACATTTTATTGCATATTCTTTATTCGATTGGTTGAGTTGAAGGGTGGAGGGTAATCTGCCATGTCGGCCATGTCTCCCGACAGAAAGGCCTCACAATCGCCATCGCGAGCATCGCCAATCACTAATTGATGATTTATGTTTATATTGCTACGTGCTTACCGAAGGGTCAAATAAGGAATATGTCTGGGCACACAATTACTCTAGGGTTAGGGTTGACTTCGTTGGTTGAGTGTTAGAATACCCGACTTACCCTGCACTGTTCGACTTTAACGAACACGAGAATGCACAGGATTTGGAAAAGAGTATTTGTTGATTTAGCAGGAGTTGTTCGATTAGCTCTCTTTCTCACTCTCTCTCTGCCTCCCTCTCTCTCTCTCTCTCTCTCTCTCTCTCTCTCTGCCTCTCTCTGCCTCTCTCTCTCTGCCTCTCTCTGCCTCTCTCTCTCTCTCTCTCTCTCTCTCTCTCTCTCTCTCTGCATCTTTCTTTTCTCTCGCTCTCTCTCTCCCTCTCTCTCTCTCTCTCTCTCTCTCTCTGCCTCTCTCTCTCTCTCTCTCTCTCTGCCTCTCTCTCTCTCCCTCTCTCTCTCTCTCTCTCTCTCTCTCTCTCTCTCTCTCTCTCTCTCTCTCTCTCTGCCTCTCTCTCTCTCTCTGCCTCTCTCTCTCTCTCTCTCTCTCTGCCTCTCTCTCTCTCTCTCCCTCTCTCTCTCTCTCTCTCTCTTGACCCGACAGTCAGATTCGAAACTAATGATGACGTGGAGGCAGAAGTTCAGAGGGACAAGTCGAAGACATACGTGCCATGCATTCCAGACCTCTCCCAGAAGTACTCCCAGTTTGGTAAAAGGGACTTCGAGGTAATTGGACTATGGTTTGGAGCTAGAGGGAGCCTGAGTCGTCAAGTCGTGGACTTCTTCGAGAGGTTCCAGCTGGATAAGGACAAACTCTACGAAATAGCAGAAAGAGTACTCATCGACTCTATCAAGATGATACACCACCACATTTACGACTAGTATCTATCATTTTGTAATATATCAATATTCTTGTACATTATTTAGCATCTCCCAAATTTATGTATCTTTTACATTGTACACATGTCCCTGCGGATTGATCAGTATGCCGTGCTTGTTGGCACCTCACCCTAGGTGAGCGGCTTCCTTTGTTTGTGTTCAAATAAAGTTGTTCCATCTCTCTCTCTCTCTCGCATTCAGTCAGTCCGAACATTCCAAACACACAATCGAGCCATTCGCTCTGCTTCGCATAGTTGCGCATACGACTAGTCCAGTAGTTTTCGGCCACAACCTGGTTCACCGTCTATTGTCTTACTCGTTCACTCACTGGCGCTAATGGCCAAATTGTCTGTAATTATGTAGTAATAACAATCATTTGTGCCACATGTGGTGCATCAGAAGACATACTTTTGAATATATGCAAAACCAATAAGCTTCAATCGGCTTACTTTGTGAGTACAAGAACACCTGGCCAGGTCTAACTCGAACTCGAACTCGAAGACTCGTGGGAAAGCTGTGCAAGGTCATAGGCATTTCAATTTTATTGATTTTGTTGACCTGAGTTGTGGTGGTAGGCAAGAATGGTCGTACAAGACAAGACATGGTGGTGGTGAAGGGACTAACGTTCGACTGCCACCACCGCACCTGACCAACATTTTATTGCCTATTCTTTTAAGGTAGTTCGATTGGTAGAGTTGAGTTGAAGAGTGAAAGGTTAAAGGTAAGCAGCTTAGTCGGTGGTCTCCCCAGAGAGAGAGAGAGAGAGAGAGAGAGAGAGAGAGAGAGAGAGAGAGAGAGAGAGAGAGAGAGAGAGAGAGAGAGAGAGAGAGAGAGAGAGAGAGAGGTCTCGCCACGTGATGATGCATGTTGCATGGCATTGGTCACCAATGGTCAGAAGAAGATGATGACTTGAGGTCTGTGGCAATGGCAACATGAACAGGCATTTGGTGTGTTGAACGCATTCGGCCCCATTCAGAACATGAATCACTCGTCCACTGGACTGTTCTTGCTGTTTCGCACCCTAAAAGAACGTTACCAATTAGCAAACCTAATTTGGAACCTCAATCAATCAAACAAACATACAATCGAGAGAGCTTCTTCATGACCGTGGCATCTCGCCTGTAGGCCGATTGGATGTACTCCACCGACTCGAGTGTGTCCTTCCAGTGGACTTCGCGCATCTTCTTGCCTTTATCAACGAACGTGTCCACCACATCAAACTTGTACTTGCGCTTTCTGCACGTGTGGTACTGGGCAGAGTTTACCACCGAATTGCGCCACTTGACCATCACGTCGTCTTTGCCAGTGTCCTCGAGACGGTACAGTTCCGCAATCTCACCATTCTATTTAGGATTAAGAGATCAATAAAGAGTTAGAATGAACAAAGAGGTTGGTTGGATGGTTGGTTGGGAGAGCCCGTTGGGGCTTGTGCGGGCCTGTGGGGGCCTGTGCGGGCCACTGTGAGCTGTGGAAAAGGGGCAGGAGTGAAGCCACTTACGAAACCGTTCGGGATCCGTCGGATCACCATGTCTGGATCCATTTTTTGTAGCGAATATTTCAACCGAAATGACAAAAACAACTGCAATTGGCTGAGATTGTGTGTGTGTGACTTCAGTGATGATGATCAGTGATGATGATCGCTATCAGGCCAGCAGAGTGACAGCCAGTGAGCAGGCAGATATGCAGACAGAAATCTATTAGTGAGTGAGTGTAATTGAAGCGATGTGTAGAAAATTTGATTTGGTTCGACGGCGATGACAAAAATGCGATGTGACGCAAGACGCAGAGTGTGAGACGAGAAAGAGAGAGAGGACAGGAGCAACGACGAAGTGTACTCAACAACAGCAGCAGCCGAGAGCAGACACACAGAACATATGCGCTCAATGTTAATATGCACACACACACACACACACACACAATTGAATGATTCTCCCCTTCGCAGCAGGGTCGCAGAGGGAGTATAACCAAGCGGAGTAGTAGGACAAGGAGAGTGCATTGACAGACATAGCACAAAAATGTGGCTTGTGTCCTAGTTGCGAACAGTGTCATGGATTGTGAGTTACATGGTGACACGGTCTTGAACTGAAACTTTTTTTGCTCATTCATTGCCACAGTGAGACAATAAATGACGTTTTGTTGTGACGCTATATTAAAAAATTAAAAATATCATCGAAACAAGTTTTTTTTATTTAAAAAAATCAGCAAAATGCAGCAACACAATTTAAAATGTTTTGAAAAAAGAATATATTTAATTAAACAATAACAATTCCCGAAACTTGAATGTCTCACTCAGGCTTAAGGTCCTTCAAATAAATTCCATTGTGTTGAGCTTGAAGCAAGTGTTTGAAGAATGCGTAATTGGGACCATATGGGAAGTATCGTCCACAAGTGTCACACATAGTACACTGAATCAACTCATCGCCATAGTCAGAGCGCTCTTGTGGCTCCTTTGGATTCACCATAATTCGAGACGGGTCACCCTCAACAGAAGTGACAGGCCATCCATTTGCGCTAATAAAGCCCTCGAACACATTGGACAGTCGGACAATGTCATCCAAATTGGGCAGCAATTCAGTTTCGCTTCGTTCCTGAAGTAGTTCGCTTTCTTTTAAAGCCTCCACTCTCTGTTCAAATGCACCAATGTTCCTGGTAAAGAGCTTCTCAAAGTTCCTATTGATAAGACAACCAATGCCAAGGATCATCTTGGAATCGAGTTCCTGTATAATTTGCATTAAAGTTTTTGTATTAAAGTTGTGTATATATACTAAACAGTTGGTACCACATACCTTCACATGCAAAGTTATGACCATTCCATTCTCCCACAGCACGAAAAACACCTGATTGACAGTGTCAAAGGCAAGAACCTGTGTCATCAGCTGTTCCTCAATGGTGAACTGTCGATACTGTGCCACAATGTCAAGCTTGATTTGATCGTACTTCAATTGCTGATTTGGGTGCTTCACCTCATAGTCTATAATGTCACCCACAACAGTACAAATGTTCTCGGTGGGCTCCCAGGTGTTGTCTTTTGGGTGTGGAAAGCCAACCCACTGGATTCTGTACATGACGCGTGAATCTCGGATTTCCTTGTCGTCTAGGGACTTTACATTGTACAGAGTGTCTAGTATGTTTCGATGCGGAATTGAGGCACGGGGTTGTTTGTTAGGTTTACTCGCTTTCTTCTTGTTGTTGGCACTCATTTTGCGCGCAATCAAGTTTCAATGTTGAAGCACAAAAAGGGTAATAATCGTACGAACTCAAAATCAAAAAATCAGAAGAGGCAATACGAATACGATTTGATGTGCAACGTTCGACAATCAAATGCTAACTGAAATCATGTCTGCAGAGAGCAAATCACACACAGAACATACATTGAGCTCACGCTGACAGAGGGAACACTAACTGCCATGCCATACCTTTGTGCCATTAGCTAACGCGGGAGAGAGATTTGAGGGGGAGATAAGAAAAAGTCGTAGTGGCGGTTGGGTTTGTTGCATTACTAGCTTGCGAGCTTGGTTGTACTTGCTAAGGGGGGTCACCTTCGATCAAGCATGATTTAGGAATTAACCCATGTAAGTGCAAACCGCTGCTGTTAACATGAAACGCTTGAAGTAGTACCTCAAACAGGAGGGAGAGTCGACGGCAGTTCACATTTATTAGCACTAATTCGCCGACCTAATGGCCCCTTTTGCCTCTGTAGCTAATTTGCAAAAGCAAGGATAGGCGAGCTAAGTGATCTCAGTCACAAGCACTTGCAATGCCTTAACTTAAGTTAAGGCCCTTAAGCGAATCGTTAAAACTGCAAAGTGGTCGAATGCATTATCCATCACTTAAATTTTGCACACATGTGGCGTCTGTATGTGGCCTGAGCGGCTGAGCTGATCAAATCCCAAACAGATGTGTCCTCAGCGTCCTTTATGGCAACCAGTCGGGTTTTGCCATCTACTACGAGTACTATCTATCTCGTAGTACTTTATGCTATTGGCGACACACAAGCTGTATGACATCTGGCATCTGGCCCGGAATGTGGTGATGAGAGGCAAATTTGATAATGACATTAGTCTGTGCCAATCTCTGCCACAAGCACAGAGTGAGTGAGAACATGCCATTTGGCGAGGACCGACTTGTATGAGAAAGGACAAGACAGCAAACGAGTGTTCAAGTGTGCAAAAGGACTTAAACTCAACTTTACTTTGCCACGCGAGAGAGGGAAAGAGAGATAGCAATGACTATTAGGCCGAAGGCTTAGAACAAGAGAAGACCGGTGGTAGTGCCAGTGCTGACAATGCCCGAGGCTACGCATTTGAATGCAATGCTATTGCCACTTGAAGCTCACATCTTGAACGATCGAATCCACTTGCGTTCGATTTTCAAGTGAGAGTGGGTGTGTGGTGTATTAGGAGCGAATGAGGGTTGTGTGATGGCGCGATAGCGCCTTGCGAGCGTCGTTCGCTACCCGAGCATTTTTTGTTATTTCGTCTATAATCTCACCAATAAGCCACCTGTGCACTAAAAAAATTTTCTTATCTACTAATAGTCGTATCTGTTAGCAATGCTGTATAACTTAGCATTTGTACATTTTTAACTCCCGCTGGGTTCTTAGAAAAATATCAGGTATTGCAGCACTAACCACATACTTCACTTTAGCAAAGACCGTGTGTGCTCATTCTTTTGAGTTTTCAAGTTGTGTTATATCTCTGTCCTGTGTGAATCTCTACTTTTTCTATGACCAATACGAAATGGAAGGCAATCTCAACCAAGAAATGGTGTCTCAATCTACCAATCAAACCAACAACATGAATGGATCTTTATGTGAGGAAAATCATTTCTTCATTCCACAAGGCGATTTGAGGAATCAATCTGGTCAAATTCAAAAAGAATATGATCCATCGAAAACTAACCATAACATTAAACATCTTCCTTTTTTAATACCCACCACAGTAACTCCATATATGAGCCATCCTGCATCTTTCAACCAATCTCAACTTTATGAAAATACTTCAAAAGCAATGTCAAGGCTCCACGATGGCGATATTAATGTTATTGAACCAGCCTACAAGCCCGCTGTTATTGCTACACAAAGTCAGGTAAAACATACCAAACAGACAAAAACTAGAAAAAGGGAAAGACTACCTGAAGAATTAAAAATACGAAAAGATGCACGGAATGTTAATAGCCGTAAACGGACACAACAGAAGCAGGTTGCCTATGATAAGTTGAGATATAAACTGGAAGAATACTATCCTGATTTTTTCAAAACCGTTCGTTGTACAAATCTGTGCATTATTGAGAAGGCAATTGAATTTATCGAGGATTTGGAGGAGAAGATCGAGCAATTGAACTGAAATGTAGGGTACAAATATTGAGGTGCAATGGTGGGGGAGGGAGTGCAGACGCAAAGCGCCTTGCGAGCGCTGTTCGCTCCGCGAGCATTTACTTTGTATTTATCTTATGTTATGTATGTCATTTTGTTCAAACAGTCTCGATATAAAAATTATCTGATCAAACTAGTATGACATTTTGCCTAGCGTGGGGGAAATTGTGCCTCTTTGTTCAACTGATTGTATTTGACGAGATTTAAGTGAGTAAATGTTTGGGTTTAAATCAAACTTGTATTTAATATGTACTTTGCAATGTTACTAATGTTTTATTGCTTTTGTACACCTACAACACATATATCATAATTTACGGTCAACATTACACAACACCTCAATTAAACGTTCATTCACTCAACGGTATGGATGGCATTGCATGTTTGCTTGCACTGTACAACGTAGTGTACGTCATCTGTTTTATGACATATTTTTTTTATTTCATTAAACTTTGCTCATATTGCTTCCGAGTTTAAAGTACAACTATGCGTTTTGAACTAAGAACATTCGATACCATTTTCAAACTTGATAATTTTCTGAATTCATAATCAGACACATTGACCTGGGTTTGTATAAGTCTGTTTGCGCATTAGTTAGGAAATGTCATAAAATGTCACATTTCCTTATGTTTGTTTTATAAGTTTGAGTAAATACAAACAAACAAAGTTATACTTATTATTAAGTGCAGACACACTTCCCCTCCTTCCATCCTGTCCCCCCTTATTTTATACGTTTTATTGCACTAGATTTGATTGCAAGTCAATATTTAACCAATGTATCTTCTCGCTTGTTAGTCATTTGGCAGTCATTAGTAGTACACTTTGATCTCACCCATTCACTCACATTAGTTAGTCTATGTTTGTCTTGTCGTGTATTGCACACTGACAGTGTTAAACACATATACAGATTTACACTTGAGACTTTGATTGACAAGCTAATTTGATTGCGGTTTTTGGTGGTCTATTTAAGGCACAATCTAAGGTGAGTTAAGTTTCCATCATTCGAATACTGTCCGATTTAGCCCCTTAAATGTTCCTTTTACGAGCACTGAAGGCATTCAGCCGTCGAAAGCCAATCGAGAAGGGCGACTCTGAAACACAACTCAACCGATGTCTTGGTCCGATTGATCTCACGGCGCTCGGTGTTGGCTCGACTCTTGGTGTGGGCATCTACGTGATCATTGGCACAGTTGCCGCTAATCAGGCTGGTCCATCGGTGGTGCTCAGTTTCTTGATTGCTGCAATCTCGAGTATATTCGCTGGTTTATGTTATGCAGGTTTGTCTCTAATTTCTTGATCCAATTTGTCCACTAACCTCTAAATTATCTAGAATTTGGTGCAATTGTACCCAAGGCCGGTTCGGCCTACATTTACTCATACATATCTGTGGGCGAGTTGATGGCCTACGTGATTGGCTGGAATCTAATACTCGAATATGTGATTGGCACGGCCTCGGTGGCTCGCAGCTACAGCAACTATGTTGACTTTCTGTTTGACAACGCAATTCAGGACTTTTTCATGCAGTACATGCAGTTGCCCAAGACGGTCTGGTTCTCGTCCTATCCCGACATATTTGCTTTTGGTATTACAATGGCGCTTTCGAGTGAGTTTTGTGTTGGATTTTGGTTACATGGCGTTTTTTAAACTAAAATCCACACAATTCTTTAGTGATTCTGCTGATTGGCGTACAAGAGTCAACCCGTTTCACGACCATCTTTACCGGTGTGAATATTCTCGTAATTCTGTATTGCATAATTGTGGGTTTGTTTCGGGTGGACTTTCACAATTGGAACATTTCTCCAGAGAAAATCCCAGTGAATCACACTTCTGCTGGTGGAAGTGGTGGATTCTTCCCACACGGAATCAAAGGCATGGTCTCGGGCGCTGCAACCTGTTTCTACAGTTATGTTGGCTTCGATGCCATTGCCACCACTGGCGAGGAGGTGATCAATCCCCAGCGTGACATACCCGTGGGTATTGTTCTGTCGTTACTGATAATTTCGGTTGCCTATTGCGCTGTGGCAGCAGTGCAAACACTAATGTGGCCTTACTGGGACCAGAACCAGAAGGCGCCCCTGCCCTACGTGTTTGACAAGGTAGGCCTACCGATGGCAAAGTATGTCATTTCAATTGGTGCTCTGGCCGGGCTGTCCATAAGTCTACTGGGCGCTATGTTCCCCCTGCCACGAATTCTCTACGCCATGGCCAGTGATGGACTGTTGTTCAAGTTTCTAGCGAGAATTAGTCCACGATTCAAGACACCAGTTGTGGCGACAATCATTTCGGGCCTGTTCACAGCCTTGATGGCTATGTTTTTCGATGTGGATCAGTTGGCTGAGATGATGTCAATTGGAACGCTGTTAGCGTACAGTTTGGTGGCCATTTCTATCTTGATTCTCAGGTATAAAAAGGAAGAAGATGCTCCGAAAAAAAATGACAAAAGAAACAATTCCATATCTCAATGAGAATTTTGACGAGAAACTTTATTCCGACAAAATTACATCCAACAGACCGCTACCTAGTAGATTGTTGAATTTGGACTCAAATCCTCATCCAAATCGATCCACCTCGAAGCTAAGTATACTGTTGATTGTTTTCCTATGTAAGTTTTCTTGTCGAAATTATCATCAAATCATCTAATCTATGAACCCAATTCAGGCATTCTAATTCTAGCAATGAACGCATTGCTCTATCTGTACGAATCCCAACTCTACACTGCAACCCTCCCAATTGGTGTCACAGTAGCCCTAGCCATCCTGTTCCTTGTCCTACTGTTCACCTATATCTGCCTGTCCCGTCAACCGATGGTCACCCACGACATATCCTTCCGTGTGCCACTGGTACCATTTTTGCCACTTCTCAGTGTGTTCATCAACATCTACCTGATGGTGCATCTCAATCCAATGACCTGGATTCGATTTCTCATTTGGATGGTAGTTGGCTTTGTGATCTATTTCTCGTATGGTGTGGTGCAGAGTGTGGGGTATATGACTGTCGAGCAGAAGACGAATAAAAATTAAAGACATTAAAGAAAATGGTCATTTCTGTGTCTCTTCCTATTCTCGTAAAAAAATATATAAATATCGTCAAATAGTCATGATGATATCACAGTTTTATTGCTCAGTTTGTTGGTTTGTCCTTCTGATTGCACTCATAACATTACATTGCTATTCTACTTATAATGAAAATGCTAGGTTTATTGACAAATAAAATAACAGTAATACAGATACACTGTTCTAGGATAAAATATAAAAGGTAAAAACACAGTAATAAAGCTTCGGTAACGTCTCAAATAGGTAGCACGACAATAGAGTAGGGTTTGTCAACAGACCTAGTTGGGGGAAAGAAGGAGGCAAGTTAGTGATCAGTAGACAGACACACAACTTCAGGAGAACTTACAATAGGCAGCAAGTCTCACAACAATCCAACTGTACAATGAGAGCAATGCGAGGTGCGAGACTTTATACCGTCCGAGATGTCTGTCGTTGACCCGATCGAGGCAGACAGCGACACATAACGTTCAATGTCCAGTCATCGACATGACTAAACATAACTAAACCACAGTTCAAGTCATCAGTCGAAGTAGTAACTTTCAACAATACACTCAGTTTGTCACTCACTCAATGCAACATTACTCAGTACATGTAGTGAGTGCATTTTTGTTACATCCAAACAGTGTTCTTCAAGCACAGTGTTAACACTTCAAAGCTCAATTAGTGTACCAATCTGTGCGTGTATCACATTTGCACAGCCATTGTGTATAAAATATGGCAAACAAAGACTTAATGAGTGAGTGAATAAGGGAAAGAAAAAGTTTACCACTAATCACTAACAAGCGAGTGGACACAAATATCATTGAATTGACATAATATGAGTTGAGTATATAAACTCACTCAGTCAAACTAGAGCAATAAAATGGAAAATAAGTAGAACGAAAAGGGACAAGATGTCCGAAAAGTTTAATCATAAGCTTAATAATAGTATTTTCTTTTTATGCATATTTACTCAAACTAATAAATCAAACAACAATCACACAACACATTGCACAACTGTCACTTGAATGGTTCTGGTGTTTGTGCACACAACCAACTCTGAGATTCTCGCCGCAAGCGCGAAAAACAAAAGCGTTTCCTGTAACTTTTGGTTTAAGGCGAATCTTCGCTACAAAAGCATGTAAGCGCTTTTCAAAACACCGAGGTTATATAGGGGAGTGTTTGTTCGGTTTTGTTCTCACATGCGATTTGACTCTTGACTAGAGCAATTCCCCTCACTTTCTAACTTCTTTCTAACTTCTTTTTCTATTTCAATTAGCAATGGCACAGGCGATGTTATCATTCCAGGCCAATTCGCTTCGGCCAACGCCAAACAACAAATCAGAGTATGAGATTTGGTCTCATGGCTTTGAGGCGTTGGTTTCGGTGGACCTGTCCCGGCTGCCGAAAAAACGCAAGTTTTTCTCTGGCAAAGCTGACCGCGTACCTGACGTGCAGAAGCCGAGTAAACGGCAATGCGTGAGCAAAGTAACCAGACACACAGGGCTGAGTGATTGCTCGAGCGATGAGGCTGATATCGATGAGCTGAGTGCAGAGGTTGAACAGATATTTTCTAAATATCGCTTCAACTCACCATCCTATCGAGATTCGAGTGGTGAAGAGAAAGAGAACAGGCATGTGCCTTCCTTCTCGGCCTCTCTTGCAAATATGCCGAAACCGCAGCCGAAAGCACCTAGAACTCGCAGATCTAAACCTTTGGTTAAGCCAAAGGTTTGTCCAGTCCCGAACAAAGTCACTCCCTGTGCTCCCTCTATGCCGACTCTTGGCAGTTTAATTGCTAAGGCAATTCCTGTACCTTCCAAAAAATTTGTTTTGGAAGATGATCTAGATCTTAGTGAGTCATCATCAGACAATGATGAATATTTAACTTTTTGACTAATTGTAAAATTTAGGTAGTTTTATATTTTTGATTTAAACTTATAACGATAACTGTAATGATGAAATCGAGTCTAAAATAAAGTAGAGTAAGAGGGGTTTGAGGAGATTAGTATATAACACAAACAATGTTTATTTTTATTTAATGGTTATTTTTAGCTTTTGTTTTTCTTAATCATTTACAATTGGATTCCTTAAATAAAATTTCACACACATACACATACGAAAAAAGTATAACCATTTTGACGGAATGAGAAAGAGTAATAAGAAAGTTAATTGTTTTTTTTGCACATTCGATTTGGTTATGCACATTGAGAAAATGAGAGAGAGAGAGAGTATGGTTTAACTTTCTGTTTGTTTGTGTGTGCTAATTTGATTTGGGTTCAAAGGAATCTGCGTTTCTGTGATTCTCAGCTTGATTGGTTTTCTCGGAATTGCACCCAATTTGCAAACAGACCGTGACTTACGTTTTTTGTGTACGTGACTCAATGAAACAGTCCCTTTTAACGAAAATACGGAACAATAATGTGAGACAGATAGATTGATCAATTAGAAATAATTTATTATCTTGTATTTTACTGTATGGTTGATGATTCAATCCGATTGAGTTTGCTTTTTGTGTTCTACTACATTGTGTTATTATAATGTGTCATAGAGAGTGTGTTGCATTGAAAGGACACAATGTGCAGATTGTGGGTACTGATGTACCCGACGCAGCAAACGCAAGCCAAAACGCAATTAGTCATTTACTTCTTTTCGAAGCCATCCATGTTCATGTTAATGGTTAGCTGTTTTTGTTTGTCCATTGGTGCGTTGTTTTAGTATTGCACAGGCAGCAGTTTACGAGAACAATCTCGAACAGAGACTGACAGGCAACGTTATATGAGCTCGTATGTAGCGCACTTGAATGGCCATGCACAATTACACTGTAATTGCCTCATCTTTCGACTACAACTTCTTTCACTCTCTCTCTCTCTTTCTTTCCCTCTCTCTCCCTCTCTCTCTCTCTCTCTCTCTCTCTCTCTCTCTCTCTCTCTCACTCACACACACACACACACACACACACACACACACACACACACACACACACACACACACACACACACACACACACACACACACACACACACACACACACACACACACACACACACACACACACACACACACACACACACACACACACACACACACACACACACACACACACACACACACATACACACACACACACATACACACACACACACACACACACACACACACACACACACACACACACACACACACACACACACACACACACACACACACACACACACACACACACACACACACACACACACACACACACACACACACACACACACACACACACACACACACACACACACACACACACACACACACACACACACACACACACACACACACACACACACACACACACACACACACACACACACACACACACACACACACACACACACACACACACACACACACACACACACACACACACACACACACACACACACACACACACACACACACACTACAGAATGATCTAGTTTGAAGAAAAGTACTGAACATGAGCAAACCTTTCCAACCGCACCCAAACATTATCCATTACTCTCTACTTACTAACTTTTTTAATTTCCATCAACAGCTTAGCAATGGCCCAGGCGATGTTGTCATTCGTGGCAAACTCACTTCGACCAACCCCGAACAATAAAGCCGAATATGATATTTGGTCGCATGGGTTTCAGGCGTTGGTTTCCATCGACCTGTCCAGACTGCCGAATAAGCGCAAGCTTTGCGCAGCTGAAGCAGACTCTGTTCCCGACTTGTTGAAGCCGAGGAAACGACAATGCGTGAGCCACCTCAAAAGGTCCAGACATACGGGCCTGAGTGACTGTTCGAGTGATGAGGCTGATAAGGATGAGCTTAAAGCTGAGGTCGAGCAGATATTTGCTAAATATGGTTTTAGCTCACCATCATATCCTGACCTGAGTGATGATGATGAGAAAGAGAACAAGTGTTCGTTCTCTACTTCTCTTGCCAGGATCCCCAAACCTAAGCAGCAGCCGAGAGCAACTAAACTAACTCGCAGATCTAAAACTTTGGTTAAGCCAAAAGTTTGTCCGGTCCCGAGCAAAATCACTCCCGTTGCTAATTCTATGCCGAGTCTTGGCAGCTTAATTGCTAAGGCAATTCCTGTACCTTCCAAAAAAGTAGTTTTGGAGGATGATCTAGATCTTAGTGAGTCATCATCAGACAATGATGAATATTTGACTTTTTAATTATATAATGATAGGTTAGGTCAGGTAGCATTTATTTGTTTTATAAATTTTCATTTGTACTTTCGATAACTGTAATGATGAAATCGAGTTTAAAATAAAGTAGAGTAAGTGGGGGTTTGAGGAGATTAGTATATAACACAAACAATGTATATTTTATTTTATGGTTATTGTTTAGCTTTTGTTCTTCTTAACCATTTTCAATTGGAATCCTTAAAGTAAATTTCACACACATGCACATACGAAAGAGTTGGTCAATTTTTGGAAGGGCACAAATTAAATTATCTTTCTGTGTATTTGAATATAACCATTTGGACGGAATGAGAAAGTTAATGGTTTTTTTCATTCGATTTGATTACGCACATTTAGAAAATGGGGGAGAGAGCATGGTTTAACTTTCTGTTTGTGTGTGCTAATTTGATTTGGGTTCAAAGGAATCTGCGTTTCTGTGATTCTCGGAATTGCACCCAATTCGCCAACAGAACGTGACTTACGTTTTTTGTGTACGTGACTCCATGAAACGGTCCCTTTTAACGATAATTCGGAACAATAATGTGAGACAGATAGATTGATTAATTAGAAGTGATTTATTATCATTTTAGTATAGAAAGTGTGAACAGGACACCAAAGACGCAGAGAATGGTACAAATTGTTTAATGAACTGAAATACAGACATTTTACTTTGTGGTTGATGATTCAATCCGATTGGGTTTGTTTTGTGTGTTCTACTACATTGTGTTACTGTAATGTGTCATAGAGAGTGTGTTGCATTGAAATGACGCAATGTGCAGATTGTGGGTACAGATGTATCCAACGGAGCATACGCAGGCCAAAAACGCAATTAAAGCCATTCGGTGTACCACGGTTGTTGATCCTGATGAAAGTCATCGGTATGACTGGTTCGTCCAACTAGAATGAACTGACCGTTAGTCAGTGATCACCACTGTCATGCCACCGTCATCGAGTGACCGTTGTCACCTCGCCTCTCCTCGTGTATATAAATACGATGTCTTCCAATGTCTCCTTAGTTCAGTAGGAGACTTACTGTGCCCTAGTAAGTTCTCAGCAAGTTGTATGCTGTTGCCTCTTGTACTAACTTGCCTTCTGTTCTCCTTGTAGGTTCTATTGTACTTTACCTTTGCCTCATATACCTCGCGCTAATACCTCTGTGTTGATGCTACCGAGACTTATTCATTTACTATCCTTATATTTGTTATTCCCTTATTTGTTATTTCATATTTTATCTAAGTCAATAAAATCCTATAAGTAAAATCTTATCAGATCCTTGGGCAAATGAGTCTTGAGCTTATGACGCTCGAGTAAGTGCTATGAGTGCACGTTTGCTCTCGAAAGTTTGGTAACACTCTTTGTGGTTGAATGCGAAACGGAATTTCGAAACAAAGATAATCTGATTTACGATCACATCGATTTGTCCTTGACTCAGAAGTGATCTTTTAGTCTTTGACATCCATCCGATTCCATTCATGTGCATGTAGATGGCTTGCTGCTCTTGTTTGTCCAAGATGCGTTGTTGTTGTTTTAATATTGTACAGGCAGGCACACACAGAGCAGAACACTCTCGAACACAAACAGACTAACGTAATATGCAACGCTTGGTCTTGCATGATTACACTGTAATTGCCTCATCTTTCGACTACATCTACTTTCTCTCTCTCTCTCTCTCTCTCTCGCTCTCTCTCTCTCTCTCTCTCTCTCTCTCTTCCCTCTCTCTCTCCCTCTCTCTCTCTCTCTCTCCCTCACTAGAATGATCTAGTTTGAAGAAGAGTACTGAACATGAGCAAGCCTTTCCAACCGCACCCAAACATTAGCCACGTCTACAGTCCTCTGTTTGATGCGTAGTTTTCGTTTCGTTGTGTGTGCGAGTGTCTGTGTGCTCGCTTTCGCCTTCGTGTTCGTCTCTATTCAGTTATCGTGTGCTGTACTATGAGTGATTTTGAGTGGCTTCTACATCGCGCTGTTCATTTGCTTTATTTACACATGCATTCACATTTATTTCACAACCAACACTGAGCTCTGATCGCCTTTTTCACTCTTCTCAATACATTCACTAATTCTCGCTAGCTCTCTTTTCCTAAACATCTTGATTGCGTTAACAACGACTCTTTCACTGAACTAACTTTATATTTTCATTTAACTTTACATTTTCGATTCAAATTGACAATTTTTCGCGTGCATTTTCATCTATTTCTTTCTTTTAATTTACTTTGCATTCAATGCTAAATTGACATTGAGTGCATCTCTTTTCATTTCTAAAACATTCAGTGCTCTTTTACTTGTATCATCAAATTTATGTTTGCAAAGTTTGTTTATCATTTCAACCTACCCAATATCACAGAAGTGGAATTTTGTTTTATAATTTGACTTGAATTCGTTTTAAAATCAAAATGGACGAAGTCATAAATGCGGAAAATGGCATCACCGAGAACTGGACTTACACTCCATCCGGTCATCGGCTATTAAGAGGCCATTGTAATCAAAATGATTACACAAACAAAAATCAATGCGTAGCAATGTCTGCAGTTGCAATCGTCGCTTTGTTTGTGTTTGGGAATCCATTCAATTGGAATCGAGTCTTTGTCAATCGCATTTTGTATGAAGGGGATCGTTACTATGGAGAGGTCATTGAATCAATAGGACAATCGAATGAACATTTCCTTGAATTCGATGAACTTCTCGAACAAGCAGTGATTTTTGAGCAAAACATCACACTCGAAATCAATTCTGTTTATCGTTCTGGATCAGTCACTCGCTCAGTGGATGGATTTCCTGACCTTCTTGGAGCACTCGTAGATTTCAAGGATTCACCATTTGTTGGTGTGATAATTGTGGATGGTTGTTTTGGTCTTGTTGACAAAAAATATTGTCAAACTGAACCAGGATTTGCACGAGCGGTGCTCAAATGGGGAGAAGGCAACCAACGACGTTACTATCTGTTTGATTCGCATGATGCAATTCTGTTGACTGGCCAACCAATGGAACGGTTGAAAGAAGCAGCGATTGTGGAAACTGATTCTATTGCAGAGTTGCACAGAATGCTATTTGATAGAATTGCAAATAGCCATGATCAAATTGAGCAAGTAAAGTACAATATGGCAACTGTTGGTGCGTTAGTTCAACCTCGAGAAAATGGTAATCCACAAGCAACTGAACTTCCTCAAGCAAACGATCAACCACAAGCACAAAATGCAAACGAACAACCACCCGAAATCAATCCCACCATGGCCATTTTGTTGCTTGATAACGCAAACTGTCCCCCAGTACTGAGTTACTATGATGCACAAAAGAAAGAGACCATGCACTACCTTCTTGTTGCGCAGAAAAGTGAAAACAACGAGGTGGTTTGGACCAATTGTGAAAATGTTGAATTCACCCCTGAAGCACGAAACATTGTTGAGCAAGTTGAATTCCTTTCTGCTAATGAACAACAACAACAACAACCAGATCAACTAATCGATGATTCAACTCAACAACCATCTAGCAACAGTACTTCTCGTACTATTCCACTTCGATCGGTTGTGTGACTCGAAGCCAGGCTCGAGAACAACGAGAACTGTCAACTAACGCAGATGAAGATGCAGCAGAACGTCCTCTAGACACAAATAAACAGAAATAGCCATCAAACAGAACAATCAATAAACATATTCAGTCATTCTATAACTTAACATACACATTTATTTAATCACGCACCAATTACACAGATTTCTACAAAACTTTTCTCTCTCCAAAACTTCATTCTCGTTTTCACTTATCCATTTATATTCATACTGTACCACATTACATTATATTAATTTCTCTACGTTATATACTTAAGACATTATCGACTACTTGACAATTGGCCTTCCATCAATTCAACCCAAACAGCCGAATTCAACCAAAACCAGTCCCAACAATCGAGAGCCAAACATTGTCGAAGAACAAGGTTCCCATCCGAGTAATTTCTCATTTAAGGATACACTTCTTTATGTTGTAGTACAATTGCAGTACATTATTCCCAGTATCAACACATAAATATCGACATAACCATAATAAAATTTTGATTTGCATCATTAAACTTCATTTGTCCTATTCATTAGCCAACAAAATTGTAGTCTAACAAGGCAAAATAGCTTTGCAAAGTGATTACGAGAATAGTAGTTGTAGTCATTCATACAATTTATTGAAAACTGTCGATTTGTCAGTTTGAATCACAAACCAGCAACCCTTAGTCCTGCACCTCGCCATTGACATTGATGCACGCCAGCACGCCCGAATCGCCAATCAACTGTGCCACAATCACAGCCTTAATGTTGGGCAGCAGCTTTGGAATGGCCAGTTTGTACATGAAGGCATACTTCTCGCCCTTCACCAGTGGACACTTGACATGATTGCAGCCATCCGACTCGACACCCGCACTGGTATCTCCAGTCCGCCCATAATTCTGGCCACGATTTTGAGTTCCACTTTCTTGGTGTCTTGGTTTGAGACAAAATCGGCATCGAGTGCAAAGTCTGCGCCCTTGTGAATGACACACTGATCGCCGGAACAGTTGGACACGTCCACTTTGGTCACCTCGTGATGTCCTGGAATGGATAAAAAGATTAACAAAACACAATAAAACACAATCTCAAACATACCACAATCCTTGAACACAATTTCATTTGCCTGTACCATTGCGACCAAAACTGCTAAACACAATAGTTTCATCATTTTTGTTTGTTTGTTTTCATCACAATAGAACAATGTTTTTCAATTGATAGTTCAAAGTCTACTTTGCTCTACCTATTTATACCCAAAAAGAAAAACGATACATCCTTTTTGTTTATTTATAACTTTAACTGTGATCTATGAGGTCACTAAACGTGTCAATCACAGTTGTGTCGAGTGACTCAATCAATCAATTTACTCGATCTTAATCGAAATCTCAATCTGTTAGTTCCTAAATTGTATCCGGAATTGTCTCAAATGCGTTCACTATGATATACTGACACATTGATTGATGGAAATAATCTCAATGATGACCATGAAATTATTATAATCAAAGAATCAAAATGTGATTAGTAGCTGTATTGCTCTATGTCACATTTATGAACGGCCATACGTACAAGTCTTGTCCTTTGTGCATGATAAGAAAGCTATCTAATAATTTTTCAATTGCACAACAGAACATATCCTCTTTGTATATGTTACTAAACAAGTGAGAACGTGGTCTAATGTGATAAGATTATCTATGATGGATTGATTGTGTCATTTGCACGCAATTACGTAAAGTTAAAATTCTTAATGTATAAGGCAAAATATAAGATATTTTGTATAGACAGTGAGCCAAAATTTTTCATCAAAATCTTATGATATGCCAATAATTGTTTATATCAACATAATTTTCAACATCCTCAATCCGTATCTTGCATCGCTTATTTATATTTTCACGTACGTATATACGTTGATTAGAATTCAAAGAATATCGTCTGCGTCTACTTATATAACATGATAATCTTGTTAATCACATACTAATTGTACAAGAGTTGTACTTTGTGTAGATTATGTTATGTTGGATTTTGGTTAAATTGAGTTTTTAACTAAAATGAACACAATTCTTTAGTGATTCTGTTGATTGGTGTACAAGAGTCAACCCGTTTCACGACCATTTTCACCGGCGTGAATATTCTCGTAATTCTGTACTGCATAATTGTGGGTCTGTTTCGGGTGGACTTTCACAATTGGAACATTTCTCCAGAGGAAATTCCAGTGAATCACACTTCTGCTGGTGGAAATGGTGGATTCTTTCCACACGGAATCAAAGGCATGGTCTCGGGCGCTGCAACCTGTTTCTACAGTTATGTTGGCTTCGATGCCATTGCCACCACTGGTGAGGAGGTGATCAATCCCCAGCGTGACATTCCCGTGGGTATTGTACTGTCGTTACTGATAATTTCGGTTGCCTACTGCGCTGTGGCAGCAGTGCAAACACTAATGTGGCCCTACTGGGACCAGAACCAGAAGGCGCCCCTGCCCTACGTGTTTGACAAGGTAGGCCTACCGATGGCAAAGTATGTCATTTCAATTGGTGCACTTGCGGGCCTGTCCACAAGTCTACTCGGGGCCATGTTCCCCCTGCCACGCATTCTCTACGCAATGGCCAGTGATGGATTGTTGTTCAAGTTTCTAGCGAGAATTAGTCCACGATTCAAGACACCAGTTGTGGCGACAATCATTTCGGGCTTGTTCACAGCTCTGATGGCCATGTTTTTCGATGTGGATCAGTTGGCTGAGATGATGTCAATTGGAACGCTGTTAGCGTACAGTTTGGTGGCCATTTCTATCTTGATTCTCAGATATAAAAAAGAAGAAGATACTCCTGAAGAAGTGACAAAAGAAACAATTCCATATCTCGATGAGAATTTTGACGAGAAACTTTATTCCGACAAAATAACATCAAAAAGACCGTTACCTAGTAGATTGTTGAATTTGGACTCAAATCCTCATCCAAATCGGTCCACATCGAAGCTAAGTATACTGTTGATTGTTTTCCTATGTAAGTTTGCTTGTCGAAATTATCCCACCAAATTTAATCTATGAACCCAATTCAGGCATTCTAATTTTAGCCATGAATGCATTGCTCTACTTGTACGAATCCCAACTCTACACTGCAACCCTCCCAATCGGTATCACAATAGCCCTAGCCATCCTGTTCCTTGTCCTACTATTCACCTACATCTGCCTGTCCCGCCAACCCATGGTCACCCACGACATATCCTTCCGTGTGCCACTGGTACCATTTTTGCCACTTCTCAGTGTGTTCATCAACATCTACCTGATGGTGCATCTCAATCCAATGACCTGGATTCGATTTCTCATTTGGATGGTAGTTGGCTTTGTGATCTATTTCTCGTATGGTGTGGTGCAGAGTGTGGGGTACATGACTGTCGAGCAGAAGACGAATAAAAATTAAAGACATTAAAGAAAACGGTCATCTCTGTGTCTCTTCCTATTCTCGTAAAAAATATATAAATATCGTCAAATAGTCATGATGATATCACACGTTTTATTGCTCAGTTTGTTGGTTTGTCCTTCTGATTGCAGTCATAACATTACATTGCTATTCTACTTATACACTCAGTTTGTCACTCACTCAATGCAACATTGCTCAGTACATGTAGTGCGTGCATTTTTGTTACATCCAAAAACAGTGTTCATCAAGCACAGTGTTAACACTTCAAAGCTCAATTAGTGTACCAATCTGTGCGTGTATTTTATACACATTTGCACAGCCATTGTGTATAAAATAAGGCAAACAAAGACTTAATGAGTTAAGACTTCCTCTAGGGATGGGATGGTATTGGTGCCGGTTACTGATCGAAACAGACAGTCAAGCAGACAAGACTGTTCTGCCAGTGATCGAGAAGTAGGGTGACCTGAAATGTATAGAAAATGTATTAGGTGGATAAAGCACAATATAGACAATTTCGTTTACCTGTGTAATAGATTCGGACACAAATCCGCCCAAATGTTGGGTGATAGACTTGGGTGCAGTGCCCAACTTAAATGAGTCTCTAATGAATGAAGTGACTTTATTATTTTTTAATGAATGTTTTATATTTAGGGCAGTATCGCCCATTTATGTCCAAAATAATCAAATTTTGTAGATTGATCATCAAGAAGAACTCATAAATCTGCCTCAAGCAAAGTACGTTCTCGCCGCAAGCGCGAAAAACAAAAGCGTTTCCTGTAACTTTTGGTTTAAGGCGAATCTTCGCTACAAAAGCATGTAAGCGCTTTTCAAAACACCGAGGTTATATAGGGAAGTGTTTGTTCAGTTTTGTTCTCACATGCGATTTGACTCTTGACTAGAGCAATTCCCCTCACTTTCTAACTTCTTTCTAACTTCTTTTTCTATTTCAATTAGCAATGGCACAGGCGATGTTATCATTCGTGGCCAACTCTCTTCGACCAACCCCGAACAATAAAGCCGAATATGATATTTGGTCGCATGGGTTTCAGGCGTTGGTTTCCATCGACCTGTCCAGACTGCCGAATAAGCGCAAACTTTGCGCAGCTGAAGCAGACTCTGTTCCCGACTTGTTGAAGCCGAGGAAACGACAATGCGTGAGCCACCTCAAAAAGTCCAGACATACGGGCCTGAGTGACTGTTCGAGTGATGAGGCTGATAAGGATGAGCTTAAAGCTGAGGTCGAGCAGATATTTGCTAAATATGGTTTTAGCTCACCATCATATCCTGACCTGAGTGATGATGACGAGAAAGAGAACAAGTCTTCGTTCTCTACTTCTCTTGCCAGTATTCCCAAACCTAAGCCGCAGCCGAGAGCAACTAAACTAACTCGCAGATCTAAAACTTTGGTTAAGCCAAAAGTTTGTCCGGTCCCGAGCAAAATCACTCCCGGTGCTCCCTCTATGCCGAGTCTTGGCAGCTTAATTGCTAAGGCAATTCCTGTACCTTCCAAAAAAGTAGTTTTGGAGGATGATCTCGATCTTAGTGAGTCATCATCAGACAATGATGAATATTTGACTTTTTAATTATAAAATGATAGGTTAGTTTAGGTAGCTTTTAGATTTGTTTTATAAATTTTCATTTGTACTTTCGATAACTGTAATCATGAAATCGAGTCTAAAATAAAGTAGAGTAAGAGGGGTTTGAGGAGATTAGTATATAACACAAACAATGTACATTTTATTTTATGGTTATTGTTTAGCTTTTGTTCTTCTTAACCATTTACAATTGGAATCCTTAAAGTAAATTTTACACACATGCACATACGAAACAGTTGGTCAATTTTTGGAAAAGAAGAAATTTAATTATCTCTCTGTGTATTTGAATATAACCATTTGGACGGAATGAGAAAGTTAATTGTTTTTGGCACATTCGATTTGATTACGCACATTGAGAAAATGAGGGAGAGAGTATGGTTTAACTGTCTGTTTGTTTGTGTGTGCTAATTTGAATTGGGTTCAAAGGAATCTGCGTTTCTGTGATTCTCTGCTTGATTGGTTTTCTCGGAATTGCACCCAATTTGCCAACAGACCGTGACTTACGTTTTTTGTGTACGTGACTCCGTGAAACTGTCCCTTTTATAAATTCGGAACAATAATGTGAGACATATAGATTGATTAATTAGAAGTAATTTTTTATACTTTTAGTATAGAAAGTATGAACAGGACACCAAAGACACACCAGAATGATGTAAATCGTTTTATGGACTGAAATGCAGACATTTTACTCTATGGTTGATGATCCAGTCTGATTAGGTTTGTTTTGTGTGTTCTACTACATTGTGTTACTGTAATGTGTCATAGAGAGTGTGTGTTGCATTGAAATGACGCAATGTACAGATTGTGGGTACAGATGTACCCGAAGCAGCACACCGAAGCCAAAAAGGCAATTAAAGCCATTCGGTGTACCACGGTTGTCGATCCTTTGGTCAAATGAGCCTTGAGCTCATGACGCTCGAATGCAAGTTTGCTCCCGAAAGTTTGATAACACTCCTTGTGCTTGCATGCGAAACGGAATTTCGAAACGTAAAGAATCTGATTAACGATCGAATGGATTTGCTATTGACTCAGTAGTGATCTTTTAGTCTTTGACTTCTTTCCGATTCCATTCATGTGCATGTAGATGGCTTGCTGCTCTTGTTTGCCCATAGATGCTTTGTTGTTGTTTTAATATTGTACAGGCAGACACACAGAGCAGAACTCTCTCGAACACAGACAGACTGACGACTCTCTCTCTCTCTCTCTCTCTCTCTCACTAGAATGATCTAGTTTGCAGAAGAGTACTGAACATGAGAAAGCCTTTCCAACCGCACCCAAACATTAGCCACGTCTACAGTCCTCTGTTTGATGCGTAGTTTTCGTTTCGTTGTGTGTGCGAGTGTCTGTGTGCTCGCTTTTGCCTTCGTGTTCGTCTCTATTCAGTTATCGTGTGCTGTACTATGAGTGATTTTGAGTGGCTTCTACATCGCGCTGTTCATTTGCTTTATTTACACATGCATTCACATTTATTTCACTCTTCTCAATTCATTCAATGATTCTCGCTAACTCTCTTTTCCTAAACATCTTGATTGCATTAACAACGACTCTTTCACTGAACTAACTTTATATTTTCATTTAACTTTACATTTTCGATTCAAATTGACAATTTTTCGCGTGCATTTTCATCTATTTCTTTCTTTTAATTTACTTTGCATTCAATGCTAAATTGACATTGAGTGCATCTCATTTCATTTCTAAAACATTCAGTGCTCTCTTACTTGTTTCATCAAATTTATGTTTGCAAAGTTTGTTTATCATTTCAACCTACCCAATATCACAGAAGTGGAATTTTGTTTTATAATTTGACTTGAATTCGTTTTAAAATCAAAATGAACGCAGAAATTGACATCACCGAGAACTGGACTTACACTCCATCCGGTCATCGGCTATTAAAAGGCCATTGTAATCAAAATGATTACACGAACAAAAATCAATGCGTAGCAATGTCTGCAGTTGCAATCGTGGCTTTGTTTGTGTTTGGGAATCCATTCAATTGGAATCGAGCCTTTGTCGATCGCATTTTGCTTGAAGGCGATCGTTACTATGGAGAGGTCATTGAATCAATAGGACAATCGAATGAACATTTCCTTGAATTCGATGAACTTTTTGAACAAGTAGTGCTTTTTGAGCAAAACATCACACTCGAAATCAATTCTGTTTATCGTTCTGGATCAGTCGCTCGCTCAGTGGATGGATTTCCTGACCTTCTTGGAGCACTCGTCGATTTCAAGGATTCGTCTTTTGTTGGAGTGATAATTGTGGATGGTTGTTTTGATCGTGTTGGAAAAATATATTGTCAAACTGAACCAGGATATGCGCGAGCGGTGCTCAAATCGGGAGAAGGCAACCAGCGACGTTACTATCTGTTTGATTCGCATGATGCAATTCTGTTGACTGGCCAACCAATGGAACGGCTGAAGGAAGCAGCTATTGTGGCAACCAATTCTATCCTAGAGTTGCACAGAATGCTATACGATAGAATCGCAAATAGCCATGAACAAATTGACCAAGTAAAGTACAATATGGCAACTGTTGGTGCGTTAGCTCAACCTCGAGAAATTGGTCATCCACAAGCAAATGAACTTCAACAAACAAATGAACTTCCACAGACAAACGATCAACCACAAGCACAGAATGCAAACGAACAACCACCAACCGAAATCAATCCCACCATGGCCATTTTGTTGCTTGATAACGCAAACTGTCCCCAGTACTGAGTTACTATGATGCACAAAAGAAAGAGACCATGCACTACCTTCTTGTTGCGCAGAAAAGTGAAAACAACGAGGTGGTTTGGACTAATTGGGAAAATGTTGAATTCACCCCTGAAGCACGAAACATTGTTGAGCAAGTTGAATTCCTTTCTGCTAATGAACTACAACAACAACAACCAGATCAACTAATCGATGATTCAACCCAACAACCATCTACAGTTAGTAGCAGTACTTCTCGTACTATTCCACATTCGATCGGTTGTGTGACTCGAAGCCAGGCTCGAGAACAACGAGAACTGTCAACTAACGCAGATGAAGATGTAGCAGAACGTCCTCGAGACACAAATAAACAGGAATAGCCATCAAACAGAACAATCAACAAACATATTCAGTCATTCTACAACATAACATACACATTTATTTAAACGCATCAATTACACACATTTCTACAAAACTTTTCTTTTTTCAAAACTTCATTCTCGTTTTCTCATATCCATTTATATTCATACTATCTGTTCTACATTATATTAATTTCTCTACATTAATAATACTTGAGATATTCCTGCGACTACTTGACAATTGGCCTTCCATCAAATCAACCCAAACAACCAAAACCAGTCTCAACAATCGAGCCAAACATTGTCGAGGAACAAGGTTCCTCCTATCCGAGTAATTTCTCATTTAAGGATTCACTTCTTTATGTTGTAGTACAATTGCTGTACATTATTTCCAGTATCAACACATAAATATCGACATAACCATAATAAAATTTTGATTGGCATCACTAAACCTCATTTGTCCTATTCATTAGCCAACAAAATTGTAGTCTAAGGCAAAATGCAAAGTGATTACGAGAAGTTGCAGTCATTCATACAATTTATTCAATTGAAAACTGTCAATTTGTTAGTTTGAATCACAACCCAGCAACCCTTAGTCCTGCACCTCACCATTGACATTGATGCACGCCAGCACGCCCGAATCGCCAATCAACTGTGCCACAATCACAGCCTTAATGTTGGGCAGCAGCTTTGGAATGGCCAATTTGTACATGAAGGCATACTTCTCGCCCTTCACCAGTGGACACTTGACATGATTGCAGCCATCCGACTCGACACCCGGCACTGGTATCTCCAGTCCACCCATAATTCGGGCCACAATTTTCAATTCCACTTTCTTGGTGTCTTGGTTTGAGACGAAATCGGCTTCGAGTGCAAAGTCTGCGCCCTTGTGAATGACACACTGATCGCCGGAACAGTTGGACACGTCCACTTTGGTCACCTCGTGATGTCCTGTAATGGATACCAATAAGTTAGCAAAAACAGTAAAACACAAAACTTCAAACATACCACAATCCTTGAACACAATTTCATTTGCCTGTACCAATGCGACCAAAACTGCTAAACACAATAGTTTCATCATTTTCGTTTGTTTGTTCCTCTTCAATAGGGCAATGTCTAATGTCTAATGTCTAATGTCTAATGTCTAATGTCTAATGTCTAATTTCTAATGTCTAATGTCTAATGTCTAATGTCTAATGAACCAACCAAAATAAGTACATTAAAAAACGTTATTTTGTGAGCAAAAGCTAAAAGTGTTAATAATATGTTATATATCTGTCAATATATCATAATCAACATCATTTTAGCATCCTCAATCCGTCTCTCGATTCACTTAATTGTACATCTTCATGTACACATTGATTAGAATTCAAAGAATTTCGTCTGTGTGTGACTCATTTATTGATGTGACATCCTTATTGTATCAACACTTGTCCTTTTCTCTGATTGCAAACAAAATAACACACACACACACACACACACACACGTACGCACACATTCGTATTCCGTTTGGCGGGTGATTGTGTGTTAAAAAGATAAATCGTATTTGATTGGAAAATAATCGTCATTGATGTTATGTGTTATTGAACAAACGTGTTGGTGTAATCATTAAGTGAAGATGTAAATAAAATATAGTAAGATTGAACAGGTCACATTAATTTCCTCAATTTTATCTTATCAAAACAAATGATGATGCAAAGTATATATTTATTTCTCGGGACAATAGTAACGAATGATAATGGTGGTACGTAAAACCACAATATGGCCCATAACCAGCACCATTATCATTAGTTTGGTCCAGGGCACGTACATTCGCTAAAAGTTTACACGGTGCAATGCACTGTGGAAGGCTACGCACCGTGTAAACTTTTAGCGAATTTTAGCCAATCTACGAGGCCTGGTTTGGTCCAACATGTCCATGTTAACTTTGACATTTATTTAAATTCACTCTAATGTACAATTACATTCGTACATATCGTGCATGTACAACCATAACGGAACATTTCATCTCGCGATGAACTATCTGATGGTGTGTAACACAGTTGCGTATGTTGTGAGCTTAAAAGGTAAAGATCAATTGGACGCCACCTTGAAGGCAAAAGGTCTGTCGATTGGTTGGAATTAAATACAATATCATCATTTCTTAAAGGCTGCCATTTAATTGGTCGGTATTTTTAATGAAATGGTCAGTATTTGAAGTAGTAATTTGTAAGTATTTTTCGGTCAGTAATATTAATAATTTTGGTAAGTATTTTATATTATATGGGTAGTAATAGTGCAAAATACTCAAATTAAAATTAGATAAACTGATAACAAAATCCATTTTTTATTAACTAATTATATTAAAAACATGTAATTCATTAATAAAATTGACTAAATTAATAATATATAACTAATAAATTAATTAATAATTAGCACTGATACTGTTACTGACCATTTAGTATAATAACTAACCATTTATTAAATATACTGACCCTAGACCACTACTGACCATGAAATACTTGCCAATTGTTACTGACCATTTCATTTAAAATACTGACTAAATATATTGTCGCGCTTTTTAAATCTGCTTTAATGATTGGCTACAACGTTCCATTCTGGAGACGCTCGATCTTGATCTTCGTCATGGGATACGCTGATCCAAGTGGTGCCTCCATAATGTGGCAACCGCGCTTGCACACAGGGGAAATAAGGATACAACGAGGCGAAAGGCTTAGACGTTTACTAGCTCACAGAGAGGTCACAGGTCACGCGGGACCGAAAGGTTACCTCTAGACTGAACTGATCGCGGCAGCAACAGCAGTAGCAGCGAAAAGCTCGGCCTTTAAATAGCTGTTCGATGGCTTCGAGTTCGATCATTCTGTTCGATCGCCCTGTTACGAGTTTGACTCGTGACAGAGGGTTCTCTCGTTAATGGCAATTTACCTTCAAGTACACCAAGGGAGAAAGCTTTGGTTGAGGGTTCTCTCGTTAATGGCAATTTACCTTCAAGTAGACTAAGGGAGAAAGCTTTGCTTGAGGGTTCTCTCTTTAATGGCAATTTACCTTCAAGTAAACCAAGGGAGAAAGCTTTGTTTGTGGGTTCTCTCGTTAAAAATCCACACAATTCTTTAGTGATTCTGCTGATTGGCGTACAAGAGTCAACCCGTTTCACGACCATCTTTACCGGTGTGAATATTCTCGTAATTCTGTATTGCATAATTGTGGGTTTGTTTCGGGTGGACTTTCACAATTGGAACATTTCTCCAGAGAAAATCCCAGTGAATCACACTTCTGCTGGTGGAAGTGGTGGTTTCTTCCCACACGGAATCAAAGGCATGGTCTCGGGCGCTGCAACCTGTTTCTACAGTTATGTTGGCTTCGATGCCATTGCCACCACTGGCGAGGAGGTGATCAATCCCCAGCGTGACATACCCGTGGGTATTGTTCTGTCGTTACTGATCATTTCGGTTGCCTATTGCGCTGTGGCAGCAGTGCAAACACTAATGTGGCCCTACTGGGACCAGAATCAGAAGGCGCCCCTGCCCTACGTGTTTGACAAGGTAGGCTTACCAATGGCAAAGTATGTCATTTCAATTGGTGCACTTGCGGGCCTGTCCACAAGTCTACTGGGCGCTATGTTTCCCTTGCCACGCATTCTCTACGCAATGGCCAGTGATGGATTGTTGTTCAAGTTTCTAGCGAGAATTAGTCCACGATTCAAGACACCAGTTGTGGCGACAATCATTTCGGGCTTGTTCACAGCTCTGATGGCTATGTTTTTCGATGTTGACCAGTTGGCAGAGATGATGTCAATTGGAACGCTGTTAGCGTACAGTCTGGTGGCCATTTCTATCTTGATTCTTAGGTACAAAAAGGAAGAAGATACTCCTGAAGAAGTGACAAAAGAAACAATTCCTTATCTCGATGAGAATTTTGACGAGAAACTTTATTCCGACAAAATTACATCCAACAGACCGCTACCTAGTAGATTGTTGAATTTGGACTCAAATCCTCATCCAAATCGATCCACCTCGAAGCTAAGTATACTGTTGATTGTTTTCTTATGTAAGTTTTCTTGTTGAAATTATCATCAAATCATCTAATCTATGAACCCAATTCAGGCATTCTAATTCTAGCAATGAACGCATTGCTCTACTTGTACGAATCCCAACTCTACACTGCCACCCTACCAATTGGTGTCACAATAGCCCTAGCCATCCTGTCCCTTGTCTTACTGTTCACCTACATCTGCCTGTCCCGTCAACCGATGGTCACCCACGACATATCCTTCCGTGTTCCACTGGTACCATTTTTGCCACTTCTCAGTGTGTTCATCAACATCTACCTGATGGTGCATCTCAATCCAATGACCTGGATTCGATTTCTCATTTGGATGGTAGTTGGCTTTGTGATCTATTTCTCGTATGGTGTGGTGCAGAGTGTGGGCTATATGACTGTTGAACAAAAGGCGAATAAAAATTAAAGACATTGAAGAAAGAAAAGGTCATTTCTGTGTCTCTTCCAATTCTCGTAAAAAATATCGTCAAATAGTCATGATGATATCACAGTTTTATTGCTCAGTTTGTTGGTTTGTCCTTCTGATTGCAGTCATAACATTACATTGCTATTCTACTTATACACTCAGTTTGTCACTCACTCAATGCAACATTGCTCAGTACATGTAGTGCTTGCATTTTTGTTACATCCAAAACGGTGTTCATCAAGCACAGTGTTAACACTTCAAAGCTCAATTAGTGCACCAATCTGAATGTGTATCACATTTGCACAGCCATTGTTTATGAAATAAGGCAAACAAAGACTTAATGTGAGTGAATAAGGGAAAGAAAAAGTTTACCACTAATCACTAACAAGCGAGAGGACACAAATATCATCTAGTTTGTCAACCAATCAAACATAAAAGACAGAATAGTCAAAATTCATTTTATTATGATATATTAAAGTACAGGTGATTACCGAGCTTATTCCAATAAACCAAGAATACAATATAGTAGAAAATAATAAAAAAAAACATTGGAAATGGGATAGAAGTACAAGTTAATGAACCTAAGTGGATCCATAAAAAAGCAAAAGAATTTGCACTTAAGTGTGTCCAGTGTGGATAGTAGAGAATTTGACAAGTGTGTAACAATAGTGTCTGTGTATGAAAGAGTGTTGATAAGCTCACCTATGGGGCAATCACTGTAGTACGCTTACTCAGTTGGGTCGTCATCTTGAGGAGCCTGCTTTTGATCGAACATGCTCTGATTGAAGAAGAGCTCCACCGATTCAGTAAAGGCCAGAGTGCAAGGGATCGAGTCACCGGTGTCCTGAGATTCCAGCGAGTACCACGACATCTCGGTCCAGTCCTGTGGGCTTCGTCGTCGGGGTTGTTCAAGCATCGGGCGAAGCGAAGAGGTCGAAGCAGTAGAGTCCTCACTAGGGCTCGAAGTTTCACCACGGGCAGGGATGGCCACAGTGTCGATCTCATCATTGAAGCGGACACCGCGAGCTGGGCGAGCAGGGATGGGCTCAGAAACGATTTCATCATTGAATCGGACACCGCGAGGTTAGCGAGGAGTGATGGGCTCAGTAACGACACAATTACGCTCACATAAACCGCAAACTTGACGTCCACTGTCCCGCTTGCCAGGTGGCTTCTGTGCGAACGATGGTCTGGCCTGGACCATTCCGATCCGAGACCGTCAAGAAAGCCATCTTTGACCGTCAACTCCGAGAGTTCAACTTGAACCTCACCACTGACACTCAATTGGCAATTGGGAACTTGGCCAATGAAGCGAACCAGTTCACGTTCGACTATGGAGAACGCAACGTGATTATACTCGATCGATCGTTTAAACCAGATGACACCACCACCATTTCGCGAAAGCGAACGATTGACGGACGGGCACTTGACTGTTACCTTAGGAAGCTTGCACAAACACAAGTCAGGAGACACGAGTTAATGAGCAGAGAGTTTAATACTCCGAAACAGATACCGAACAGATAGATAGATGCCAAAATGGCCGAAAGAGCAACTCAATAAATAGTGCTCTGGCAGCTAGAAAGTTCGCTGCTTGTTCTAATGTTCCATTTGACTCGCGAACGTTTCGCGACATTGCTGGATAGTACCAGTAGCACTCTAAGATTGATAAAATGTTATCAAGATAATCTTCGCTAATGTCGTTGATCAACCTACAAATGCCAAGAATTTGAAAGAATTTATAAACAAAACTTGCATTTGCAATTAGGTTCTTTCTTTTGGATCGCATTTGTCAATGCCAAACAGAAGTTTAGAATGTTCTACAAAATTATCCCTCCGTGATTGACTTGAGTGAGATTCGAGGATTGTATTAGTATTCTCAAAATGTCTTCTTTATAGCAATCGATTCGATTGTGCTTTTTGCCTTTTCCCCTCTAGCACTTTTTTGGCACCAAAGTTGGAACAAAATTAGGATACTAACTCTGAATACTCACTTCTGATGGTCTTCTTGTATTCTCAAAATAATTTAACTCAAAAATCTTACGAATTTAGATAAATTCTGCCTCAAGCAAAGTACGTTCTCGCCGCAAGCGAGAAAAACAAAAGCGTTTCCTGTAACTTTTGGTTTAAGGCGAATCTTCGCTACAAAAAGCATGTAAGCGCTTTTCAAAGCACCGAGGTTATATAGGGAAGAGTTTGTTCATTTTTGTTCTCACATGCGATTTGACTCTTGACTAGACCAATTCCCCTCTCTTTCTAACTTCTTTCTAATTTTTTTTTCTATTTCAATTAGCAATGGCACAGGCGATGTTATCATTCCAGGCCAATTCGCTTCGGCCAACGCCAAACAACAAATCAGAGTATGAGATTTGGTCTCATGGTTTTGAGGCGTTGGTTTCGGTGGACCTGTTCCGGCTGCCGAAAAAGCGCAGGTTTTGCGAAACTGACAGCTCTCCTGATGTGCAGAAGCCGAGTAAACGGCAATGCGTGAGCAAGGTAACCAGACACACAGGGCTGAGTGATTGCTCGAGCGATGAGGCTGATATCGATGAGCTGAGTGCAGAGGTTGAACAGATATTTTCTAAATATCGCTTCAACTCACCATCCTATCGAGATTCGAGTGGTGAAGAGAAAGAGAACAGGCATGAGCCTTCCTTCTCGGCCTCTCTTGCAAATATGCCGAAACCGCAGCCGAAAGCACCTAGAACTCGCAGATCTAAACCTTTGGTTAAGCCAAAGGTTTGTCCAGTCCCGAAAAAGATCACTCCCTGTGCTCCCTCTATGCCGACTCTTGGCAGTTTAATTGCTAAGGCAATTCCTGTACCTTCCAAAAAATTTGTTTTGGAAGATGATCTAGATCTTAGTGAGTCATCATCAGACAATGATGAATATTTGACTTTTTAATTATATAATGATAGGTTAGGTTAGGTAGCTTTTATTTGTTTTATAAATTTTCATTTGTACTTTCGATAACTGTAATCATGAAATCGAGTCTAAAATAAAGTAGAGTAAGAGGGGTTTGAGGAGATTAGTATATAACACAAACAATGTATATTTTATTTTATGGTTATTGTTTAGCTTTTGTTCTTCTTAACCATTTTCAATTGGAATCCTTAAAGTAAATTTCACACACATGCACATACGAAACAGTTGGTCAATTTTTGGAAAGGAACAAATTAAATTATCTTTCTGTGTATTTGAATATAACCATTTGGACGGAATGAGAAAGTTAATTGTTTTTGGCACATTCGATTTGATTACGCACATTGAGAAAATGAGGGACAGAGTATGGTTTAACTTTCCTTTTTGTGTGTGCTAATTGGATTTGGGTTCAATGGAATCTGCGTTGCTGTGATTCTCTGCTTGATTGGTTTTCTCGGAATTGCACCCAATTTGCCAGACCGTGACTTACGTTTTTGTGTGTGTACGTGACTACATGAAACGGTCCCGTTTAAAGAAAATTCGGAACAATAATGTGAGATTGCTTAATTAGAAGTAATTTATTATCTTTTTAATATAAAAAGTGTGAACAGGACACCAAAGACGCAGATAATGGTACAAATCGTTTTATGGACTGAAATGCAGTTTACTGAATGGTTGATGATGCAATCCGATTTGGTGTTTGTTTGTTGTGTTCTACTACATTGTGTTACTGTAATGTGTCATAGAGAGTGTGTTGCATTGAAATGAAGCAATGTGCAGATTGTGGGTACAGATGTATCCAACCAAGCAAGCGCAAGCTAAAAACGCAATTAAAGCCATTCGGTGAACCACGGTTGTTGATCCTAGGGCAAATGAGTCTTGAGCTCATGACGCTCGAGTGCACGAAAGTTTGGTAAAACTCCTAAAACAAAGATAATCTGATTTACGATCACATCCATTTGTTCTTGACTCAGTAGTGATCTTTTAGTCTTTGACTTCCATCCGATTCCATTCATGTGCATGTAGATAGCTTGCTGCTCTTGTTCGTCCATAGATGCGTTGTTGTTGTTTTAGTATTGTACAGGCAGACACACAGAGGCGTTAACAACGACTCTTTCACTGAACTAACTTTATACATTTTCGATTCAAATTGACAATTTTTCGAGTGCATTTTCATCTATTTCTTTCTTTTAATTTACTTTGCATTCAAAGCTAAATTGACATTGAGTGCATCTCATTTCATTTCTAAAACATTCAGTGCTCTATTACTTGTTTCATCAAATTTATGTTTGCAAAGTTTGTTCATCATTTCAACCTACCCAATATCACAGAAGTGGAATTTTGTTTTATAATTTGACTTGAATTCGTTTTAAAATCAAAATGGACGAAGAAATGAACGCAGAAATTGACATTCACGAAAACTGGACTTTCACTTCAACCGGTCATCGGCTATTAAAAGGCCATTGTAATCAAAATGATTACACGAACAAAAATCAATGCGTGGCAATGTCTGCAGTTGCAATCGTGGCTTTATTTGTGTTTGGGAATCCATTAAATTGGAATCGAGTCTTTGTCGATCGCATTTTGTATGAAGGCGATCGTTACTATGGAGAGGTCATTGAATCAATAGGACAGTCGAATGATCATTTCCTTGAATTCGATGAACTTCTCGAACAAGCAATGCTTTTTGGGCAAAACATCACACTTGAAATCAATTCTGTTTATCGTTCTGGATCAGTCACTCGCTCAGTTGATGGATTTCCTGACCTTCTTGGAGCACTCGTCGATTTCAAGGATTCGCCTTTTGTTGGAGTGATAATTGTGGATGGTTGTTTTGATCGTGTTGGAAAAATATATTGTCAAACAGAACCAGGATATGCACGAGCAGTGCTCAAATGGGGAGAAGGCAACCAACGACGTTACTATCTGTTTGATTCGCATGATGCAATTCTGTTGACTGGCGAACCAATAGAACGGTTGAAAGAAGCAGCGATTGTGGAAACTGATTCTATTGCAGAGTTGCACAGAATGCTATTTGATAGAATTGCAAATAACCATACACAAATTGACCAAGTAAAGTACAATATGGCAACTGTTGGTGCGTTAGCTCAACCTCGAGAAAATGGTCATCCACAAGCGACTGAACTTCAACAAACAAATGAACTTCCACAGGCAAACGATCAACCACAAGCTCAAAATGCAAACGAACAACCACCACCCGAAATCAATCCCAGCATGGCCATTTTGTTGCTTGATAACGCAAACTGTCCCCCAGTACTGAGTTACTATGATACACAAAAGAAAGAGACCATGCACTACCTTCTTGTTGCTCAGAAAAGTGAAAACCACGAGGTGGTTTGGACCAATTGGGAAAATGTTGAATTCACCCCTGAAACACGAAACATTGTCGAGCAAGTTGAATTCCTTTCTGCTAATGAACAACAACAACAACAACCTAATCACCTTATTGTAGATTCAACTCAACAACCACCTAGTAGCAGTACTTCTCGTACTATTCCACATTCGATTGGTTGTGTTACTCGAAGCCAGGCTCGAGAACAACAAAAACAGGCAACTAACGCAGATGAAGATGCAGCAGAACGTCCTCGAGACACAAATAAACAGGAATAGTCATCAAACAGAACAATCAATAAACATATTCAGTCATTCATACAACATAACATACACATTTATTTAAACGCACTAATTACACAGATTTCTACAAAACTTTTCTTTCTTCAAAACTTCATTCACCTTTTCACTTATCAATTTATATTCATACTATCTGTACAACATTACATTAATTTCTCTACATTAATAATACTTGAGATATTCCTGCGACTACTTGACAATTGGCCTTCCATCAAATCAACCCAAACAACCAAAACCAGTCTCAACAATCGAGCCAAACATTGTCGAGGAACAAGGTTCCTCCTATCCGAGTAATTTCTCATTTAAGGATTCACTTCTTTATGTTGTAGTACAATTGCTGTACATTATTTCCAGTATCAACACATAAATATCGACATAGCCATAATAAAATTTTGATTGGCATCATTAAACTTCATTTGTCCTATTCATTAGCCAACAAAATTGTAGTCTAAGGCAAAATAGCTTTGCAAAGTGATTTCGAGAATAGTAGTTGTAGTCATTCATACAATTTATTCATTTGAAAAGAGTCGATTTGTTATTTTTAATTCGTTTGCAATCCCGCAACCTTAGTCCTGCACCTCGCCATTGACATTGATGCACGCCAGCACGCCCGAATCGCCAATCAACTGTGCCACAATCACAGCCTTAATATTGGGCAGCAGCTTTGGAATGGCCAATTTGTACATGAAAGCATACTTCTCGCCCTTCACCAGTGGACACTTGACATGATTGCAGCCATCCGACTCGACACCCGGCACTGGTATCTCCAATCCGCCCATAATTCGGGCCACGATTTTGAGTTCCACTTTCTTGGTGTCTTGGTTTGAGACAAAATCGGCTTCGAGTGCAAAGTCTGCGCCCTTGTGAATGACACACTGATCGCCGGAACAGTTGGACACGTCCACTTTGGTCACCTCGTGATGTCCTGGAATGGGTAAAAAGATTAACAAAATACAGTAAAACACAATCTCAAACATACCACAATCCTTGAACACAATTTCATTTGCCTGTACCAATGCGACCAAAACTGCTAAACACAATAGTTTCATCATTTTCGTTTGTTTGTTTTCCTCACAATAGAACAATGTTTTTCAATTGATAGTTCAAAGTCTACTTTGCTCGACCTATTTATACCCAAAAGAAAAACGACACATCCTTGTTGTTTATTTATAACTTTAACTGTGATCTATGAGGTCACTAATGTATCAGCCAAAGTAGTGTCGAGTGACTCGACAATCAGACAGTACGAGTCACTCCAGTGATCTGTTTACTCGATCTTAATCGAAATCTCAATCTGTTAGTTCCTAAATTGTATCCGGAATTGTCTAGATATTGAATGAGTAAATCGTGATATACTGACACATTGACTGATTGTAATAATCTTTCATATGACATAAAAACTTTTTAATCAAAGAATTCGACTGTGATTAAGATCTGTTTTGACTAACAATGTCACATTTATGAACGGCCATACGTACAAGTCTTGTCCTTTGTGTAAGATAAGAAAGCCTATCTGATAATTTTTCAATTGCACAACAAACCACACATCCTCTTTGTATATGATAATAAATAAGTGAGCTAAAGTGGTCTAAAGTGATTAGATTTCTTATAAAGGAGAGATTGTGTATCATTGTAGTGTTTGTAACACGTGAGTTTGTATTTGTTGAGATACAAAGATGAGATTAGCCTTTCCATTTCATCATTTGTTCACTTATAAAAATTTGTTTATAATTCTGAGATAAATTATTTTAAAATTTTAATATTTTGCTGTAGTTTTGATTCGTAATTCAGTTTGGTTGGGTTGCCAAGAGTAATGTCTAATGTCTAATGTCTAATGTCTAATGTCTAATGTCTAATGTCTAATGAACCAACCAAAATAAGTACATTAAAAAACGTTATTTTGTGAGCAAAAGCTAAAAGTGTTAATAATATGTTATATATCTGTCAATATATCATAATCAACATCATTTTAGCATCCTCAATCCGTCTCTCGATTCACTTAAGGCGAGACAAAGTGCATTTTAGTGGAAATAGCCACCTTACTCATTTCAATGCAATAATATGGTTTTCGTAGAATTCATTTTTCTGCCAGAAGAACTCTACAAATCTTGCTTCACTATACCTCAAATGAAAGGTAAAGACATGGACTTGAAAAATCTCAGAGCACATTTTCCGATTTGGACTTTGTTTGGTCAAAAAACACCGAAATGTGCGCCAAAACCGAAAATTTTGACTTTAAGATAAGCTCACGCAAAAATAAAGTCCAAATCGGAAAATGTGCTCTGAGATTTTTCAAGCCCATGTCTTTACCTTTCATTTGAGGTATAGTGAAGCAAGATTTGTAGAGTTCTTCTGGCCGAAAAATGAATTCTACGAAAACCATATTATTGCATTGAAATGAGTAAGGTGGCTATTTCCACTAAAATGCACTTTGTCTCGCCTTAATTGTACATCTTCATGTACACATTGATTAGAATTCAAAGAATTTCGTCTGTGTGTGACTCATTTATTGATGTGACATCCTTATTGTACCAACACTTGTCCTTTTCTCTGATTGCAAACAAAATAACACACACACACACACACACACACACACACACACACACACACACACACACACACACACACACACACACACACACACACACACACACACACACACACACACACACACACACACACACACACACACACACACACACACACACACACACACACACACACACACACACACACACACACACACACACACACACACACACACACACACACACACACACACACACACACACACACACACACACACACACACACACACACACACACACACACACACACACACACACACACACACACACACACACACACACACACACACACACACACACACACACACACACACACACACACACACACACACACACACACACACACACACACACACACACACACACACACACACACACACACACACACACACACACACACACACACACACACACACACACACACACACACACACACACACACACACACACACACACACACACACACACACACACACACACACACACACACACACACACACACACACACACACACACACACACACACACACACACACACACACACACACACACACACACACACACACACACACGTACGCACACATTCGTATCCCCGTTTGGCGGTTGATTGTGTGTTTTAAAAGATAAATCGTATTTGATTGGAAAATAATCGTCATTGATGTTATGTGTTATTGTACAAACGTGTTGGTGTAATCATCAAGTGAAGATGTAAATAAAATATAATAAGATTGAACAGGTCACATTGATTTCCTCAATCTTATCAAAACAAATGATGATGCAAAGTATATATTTATTTCTCGGGACAATAGTAACGAATGATAATGGTGGTACGTAAAACCACAATATGGCCCATAACCAGCACCATTCATCATTAGTTTGGCCCAACATGTCCATGTTAACTTTGGCATTTATTTAAATTCACTCTAATGTACATTTACATTCGATATCGTGCATGTACAACCATAACGGAACATTTCATCTCGCGATGAACTATCTGATGGTGTGTAACACAGTTGCGTATGTTGTGAGCTTAAAAGGTAAAGATCAATTGGACGCCACCTTGAAGGCCAAACAATAAAGCCGAATATGATATTTGGTCGCATGGGTTTCAGGCGTTGGTTTCCATCGACCTGTCCAGACTGCCGAATAAGCGCAAGCTTTGCGCAGCTGAAGCAGACTCTGTTCCCGACTTGTTGAAGCCGAGGAAACGACAATGCGTGAGCCACCTCAAAAAGTCCAGACATACGGGCCTGAGTGACTGTTCGAGTGATGAGGCTGATAAGGATGAGCTTAAAGCTGAGGTCGAGCAGATATTTGCTAAATATGGTTTTAGCTCACCATCATATCCTGACCTGAGTGATGATGATGAGAAAGAGAACAAGTGTTCGTTCTCTACTTCTCTTGCCAGGATCCCCAAACCTAAGCAGCAGCCGAGAGCAACTAAACTAACTCGCAGATCTAAAACTTTGGTTAAGCCAAAAGTTTGTCCGGTCCCGAGCAAAATCACTCCCGTTGCTCCTTCTATGCCGAGTCTTGGCAGCTTAATTGCTAAGGCAATTCCTGTACCTTCCAAAAAAGTAGTTTTGGAGGATGATCTCGATCTTAGTGAGTCATCATCAGACAATGATGAGTATTTGACTTTTTAATTATAAAATTTAGGTAGCTTTTATTTGTTTTATATTTTTGATTTGAGCTTATAACGATAACTGTAACTTTGAAATTGAGTCTAAAATAAAGTAGAGTAAGAGGGGTTTGAGGATATTAGTATATAACACAAACAGTGTATATTTTATTTTATGGTTATTGTTAGATTTTATTATTAACCATTCACAATTGGAATCCTTAAAGGAAATTTCACATACATATTTTTGAAAGAGCACAAATTCAATTATCTCTCTCTGTGAATTTGAATATAACCATTTGGACGGAATGAGAAAGAATAATAAGAAAGTTAATTGGTTTTAGCACATTCGATTTGATTACGCACATTGAGAAAATGAGGGAGAGAGTATAGTTTAACTTCCTGATTGTGTGTGCTAATTTTATTTGGGTTCAAAGGAATCGGCGTTTCTGTGATTCTCTGCTTGATTGGTTTTCTCGGAATTGCACCCAATTTGCCAACAGACCGTGACATACGTTTTTTGTGTACGTGACTCTGTGAAACTGTCCCTTTTAACGAAAGTTCGAAACAATATTGTGAGACAGATAGATTGATTAATTAGAAGTAATTTATTATCTTTTTAGTATAGAAAGTGTGAACAGGACACCAAAGACGCAGAGAATCGTAGCGGTACAAATCGTTTTATGGACTAAAATGCGGACATTTTACTGTATGGTTGATGATCCAATCCGATTGGGTTTATTTTTTGTGTTCTACTACATTGTGTTAAAGTAACTGTTACTGTAATGTGTCATAGAGAATGTGTTGCATTGAAATGACGCAATGTGCAGATTGTGGGTACAGAGGTACCCGACGCAGCAGACAGAAGCCAAAAACGCAATTAAAGCCATTCGGTGTACCATTGTTGTTGATCCTTGGTCAAATGAGTCTTGACCTCATGACGCTCGAGTGCACGTTTCTCCCGAAAGTTTGGTAACACTCCTTGTGCTTGCATGCGAAACGGAATTTCGAAACAAAGATAATCTGTTTTACGATAACATCGATTTGTTCTTGGCTCAGTAGTGATTAGTTTTAGTCTTTGACTTCTTTCCGATTCCATTCATGTGCATGTAGATGGCTTGCTGCTCTTGTTTGCCCATAGATGCTTTGTTGTTGTTTTAATATTGTACAGGCAGACACACAGAGCAGAACTCTCTCGAACACAGACAGACTGGCTAGCGAAGTTTTATGTAACGCACGGTCATGCACGATTACACTGTAATTGCCTCATCTTTAGACTACATCTACTTTTCACTCTCTCTCTCTCTCTCTCTCTCTCTCTCTCTCTCTCTCTCTCTCTCTCTCTCTCTCTCTCTCACAGAATGATCTAGTTTGAAAAAGATTACTGAACATGAGCAAGCCTTTCCAACCGCACCCAAACATTAGCCACGTCGACAGTCCTCTGTTTGATGCGTAGTTTTCGTTTCGTTGTGTGTGTGTCTGTGTGCGAGTGTCTGTGTGCTCGCTTTCGCCTTCGTCTATTCAGTTATTGTGTGCTGTACTATGAGTGATTTTGAGTGGCTTCTACATCGCGCTGTTCATTTGCTTTATGTTCAAATGCATTTCACTACCAACACTGTGCTCTGATCGCCTTTCTCACTCTTCTCAATTCATTCACTGATCCTCGTTAGCTCTCTTTTCCTAAACATCTTGATTGCACTAACAACGACTCTTTCATTAAACTGACTTTATACAATTTCGATTCATATCGACAATATCGCTATTTCGCTTGCATTTACATCAATTTCTTTCTTTTGTATTACTTTGCATTCAAAGTGAAGCTAAAGTGACATTGAGTGGCATCTCATTTCATTTATAAAACATCCTTTGTTCTCTTGCTTCATCAAATTTAAGTTTGCAAACTTTGTCTATCAATTCATCCTACTCAACATCACAGAAGTGGAATTTTGTTTTATAATTTGACTTGAATTCGTTTCAAAATCAATATGGAAATGAACGCAGAAATTGACATTCCCGAGAACTGGACTTTCACTTCAACCGGTCATCGGCTATTAAAAGGCCATTGTAATCAAAATGATTACACGAACAAAAATCAATGCGTGGCAATGTCTGCAGTTGCAATCGTGGCTTTATTTGTGTTTGGGAATCCATTAAATTGGAATCGAGTCTTTGTCGATCGCATTTTGTATGAAGGCGATCGTTACTATGGAGAGGTCATTGAATCAATAGGACAGTCGAATGATCATTTCCTTGAATTCGATGAACTTCTCGAACAAGCAATGCTTTTTGGGCAAAACATCACACTTGAAATCAATTCTGTTTATCGTTCTGGATCAGTCACTCGCTCAGTGGATGGATTTCCTGACCTTCTTGGAGCACTCGTAGATTTCAAGGATTCACCATTTGTTGGTGTGATAATTGTGGATGGTTGTTTTGGTCTTGTTGACAAAAAATATTGTCAAACTGAACCAGGATTTGCACGAGCGGTGCTCAAATGGGGAGAAGGCAACCAACGACGTTACTATCTGTTTGATTCGCATGATGCAATTCTGTTGACTGGCCAACCAATGGAACGGTTGAAAGAAGCAGCGATTGTGGAAACTGATTCTATTGCAGAGTTGCACAGAATGCTATTTGATAGAATTGCAAATAGCCATGATCAAATTGAGCAAGTAAAGTACAATATGGCAACTGTTGGTGCGTTAGTTCAACCTCGAGAAAATGGTAATCCACAAGCGACTGAACTTCAACAAACAACTGAACTTTATCAAGCAAACGATCAACCACAAGCACAAAATTTAAACAAACAACCACCCGAAATCAATCCCACCATGGTTATGTTGCTGCTTGATAACGCAAACTGTCCTCCAGTGCTGAGTTATTATGATGCACAAAAGAAAGAGACCATGCACTACCTTCTTGTTGCTCAGAAAAGTGAAAACAACGAGGTGGTTTGGACCAATTGGGAAAATGTTGAATTCACCTCTGGAACACGAAACATTGTTGAGCAAGTTGAATTCCTGAACTCTGATAATGAACAACCTGATCACCTTATTGTCAATTCAACTCAACAACCACCTAGCAGCGGTACTTCTCGTACTATTCCACATTCAACTGGTAGGGTGACTCGAAGTCAAGCACGAGAACAACAAGAACAGGCAACTAACGCAGATGAAGATGCAGCAGAACGTCCTCGAGACACAAATAAATAGGAATAGTCAAAAAATAACAACAAATAAACACATTCATTGACATTTTACAACACAACACATATTTATTTAAACGCACCAATTATACACAGATTTCCACTAAACTTTTTTCTCCACAAAACTTCATTCGCGTTTTCACTTATACTCCCGAATTCAACCAAAACCAGTCCCAACAATCGAGAGCCAAACATTGTCGAAGAACAAGGTTCCCATCCAAGTTATCTCTCATTTAAGGATACACTTCTTTATGTTGTAGTACAATTGCGTTACATTATTCCCAGTATCAACACACAAATATCGACATAACAAAAATATCTATAATAAAATTTTGATTTGCATCACTAAATCTCATTTGTGCTATTCATTACAGAACTGTTGTTGACTAGAACAAAATTGCCGTACGAAGTGATTTCGAGAATAGTAGTTGTAGTCATTCATACAATTTATTCATTTGAAAAGAGTCGATTTGTTATTTTTAATTCGTTTGCAATCCCGCAACCTTAGTCCTGCACCTCGCCATTGACATTGATGCACGCCAGCACGCCCGAATCGCCAATCAACTGTGCCACAATCACAGCCTTAATATTGGGCAGCAGCTTTGGAATGGCCAATTTGTACATGAAAGCATACTTCTCGCCCTTCACCAGTGGACACTTGACATGATTGCAGCCATCCGACTCGACACCCGGCACTGGTATCTCCAATCCGCCCATAATTCGGGCCACGATTTTGAGTTCCACTTTCTTGGTGTCTTGGTTTGAGACAAAATCGGCTTCGAGTGCAAAGTCTGCGCCCTTGTGAATGACACACTGATCGCCGGAACAGTTGGACACGTCCACTTTGGTCACCTCGTGATGTCCTGGAATGGGTAAAAAGATTAACAAAATACAGTAAAACACAATCTCAAACATACCACAATCCTTGAACACAATTTCATTTGCCTGTACCAATGCGACCAAAACTGCTAAACACAATAGTTTCATCATTTTCGTTTGTTTGTTTTCCTCACAATAGAACAATGTTTTTCAATTGATAGTTCAAAGTCTACTTTGCTCTACCTATTTATACCCAAAAAGAAAAACGATACATCCTTTTTGTTTATTTATAACTTTAACTGTGATCTATGAGGTCACTAATGTATCAGCCAAAGTAGTGTCGAGTGACTCGACAGTCAGACAGTACGAGTCACTCCAGTGATCTGTTTACTCGATCTTAATCGAAATCTCAATCTGTTAGTTCCTAAATTGTATCCGGAATTGTCTAGATATTGAATGAGTAAATCGTGATATACTGACACATTGACTGATTGTAATAATCTTTCATATGACCTAGAAACTTTTTAATCAAAGAATTCGACAGTGATTAAGATCTGTTTTGACTAACAATGTCACATTTATGAACGGCCATACGTACAAGTCTTGTCCTTTGTGTATGATAAGAAAGCTATCTGATAATTTTTCAATTGCACAACAAACCACATCCTCTTTGTATATGATAATAAATAAGTGAGCTAAAGTGGTCTAAAGTGATTAGATTTCTTATAAAGGAGAGATTGTGTATCATTGTAGTGTTTTGTAACACGTGAGTTTGTATTTGTTGAGATACAAAGATGAGATTAGCCTTTCCATTTCATCATTTGTTCACTTATAAAAATTTGTTTATATTTCTGAGATAAATTATTTTAAAATTTTAATATTTTGCTGTAGTTTTGATTCGTAATTCAGTTTGGGTTGCCAAGAGTAATGTCTAATGTCTAATGTCTAATGTCTAATGTCTAATGTCTAATGTCTAATGTCTAATGAGCCAACCAAAATAAGTACATTAAAAAGCGTTATTTTGTGAGCAAAAGCTAAAAGTGTTAATAATATGTTATATATCTGTCAATATATCATAATCAACATCATTTTAGCATCCTCAATCCGTCTCCCGATTCACTTAATTGTACATCTTCATGTACACATTGATTAGAATTCAAAGAATTTCGTCTGTGTGTGACTCATTTATTGATGTGACATCCTTATTGTACCAACACTTGTCCTTTTCTCTGATTGCAAACAAAATAACACACACACACACACACACACACACACACACACACACACACACACACACACACACACACACACACACACACACACACACACACACACACACACACACACACACACACACACACACACACACACACACACACACACACACACACACACACACACACACACACACACACACGCACACATTCGTATCCCCGTTTGGCGGTTGTTTGTGTGTTTTAAAAGATTTAAAAGAATCGTATTTGATTGGAAAATAATCATCATTGATGTTATGTGTTACTGGATCATGTGTTACTGTTGGTGTAATCATTAAGTGAAGATGTAAATAAAATATAATAAGATTGAACAGGTCACATTAATTTCCTCAATCTTATCTTATCAAAACAAAAGATGATGCAAAGTATATATTTATTTCTCGGGACAATAGTAACGAATGATAATGGTGATACGTAAAACCACAATATGGCCCATAACCAGCACCATTCATCATTAGTTTGGCCCAACATGTCCATGTTAACTTTGGCATTTATTTAAATTCACTCTAATGTACATTTACATTCGATATCGTGCATGTACAACCATAACGGGACATTTCATCTCGCGATGAACTATCTGATGGTGTGTAACACAGTTGCGTATGTTGTGAGCTTAAAAGGTAAAGATCAATTGGACGCCACCTTGAAGGCAAAAGGTCTGTCGATTGGTTGGAATTAAATACAATATCATCATTTCTTAAATCTGCTTTAATGATTGGCTACAACGTTCCATTCTGGAGACGCTCGATCTTGATCTTCGTCATGGGATACGCTGATCCCAGTGGTGCCTCCATAATGTGGCAACTGCGCTTGCATACAGGGGAAGTAAGGATACAACGAGGCGAAAAGCTTACAAGCTTACTTGTTAGACGTTTACTAGCTCAAAGAGAGGTCACAGGTCACGCGGGACCGAAAGGTTACCTCTAGACTGAACTGATCGCGGCAGCAGCAGCAGTAGCAGCGAAAGGCTCGGCCTTTAAATAGCTGGTCGATGGCTTCGAGTTCGATCGTTCTGTTCGATCGCCCTGTTACGAGTTTGAATCGTGACAGAGGGTTCTCTCGTTAATGGCAATTTACCTTCAAGAACACCAAGGGAGAAAGCTTTGGTTGAGGGTTCTCTCGTTAATGGCAATTTACCTTCAAGTACACCAAGGGAGAAAGCTTTGGTTGAGGGTTCTCTCGAGTGAAAAATCGTACGAATTTATATAAATTCTGCCTCAAGCAAAGTACGTTCTCGCCGCAAGCGAGAAAATCAAAAGCGTTTCCAATAACTTTTGGTTTAAGGCGAATCTTCGCTACAAAAGCATGTAAGCGCTTTTCAAAGCACCGAGGTTATATAGGGAAGTGTTTGTTCAGTTTTGTTTTCACTTGCGATTTGACTCTTGACTAGACCAATTCCCCTTACTTTCTAACTTCTTTTTTCTAATTTCAATCAGCACATTAACAATGGCACAGGCAATGTTGTCTTTCCAGGCCAATTCGCTTCGGCCAACCCCGAACAATAAAGCCGAATATGATATTTGGTCACACGGGTTTCAGGCGGTAGTTTCAGTGGACATTTCCCGATTGCCGAAAAAGCGCAAGTTTTGTTCTGGCGAATCTGACTGCGTTCCTGATTTGCTGAAGCCGAGTAAACGGCAATGCGTGAGCAAACCGCAGAATACCAGACACACAGGGCTGAGTGATTGCTCGAGCGATGAGGCTGATATCGATGAGCTGAAAGCTGAGGTCGAGCAGATATTCGCTAAATATGGTTTTAGCTCACCATCCTATCGAGACTCGAGTGGTGATGAAAAAGAGAACAGGCATGGGCCTTCTTTCTCGAATTCTCTTGAGAAACTGCCGAAACCTAAGCCGCAGCCGAGGGTAGCTAAAACTTGCAGATCTAAACCTTTGGTTAAGCCAAAGGTTTGTCCAGTCCCGAACAAAGTCACTCCCAGTGCTCCTTCTATGCCGACACTTGGTAGCCTGATTGCAAAGGCAATTCCCGTACCTTCCAAAAAAGTTGTTTTGGAGGATGATTTAGATCTTAGTGAGTCCTCATCAGACAATGATGAATATTTGACTTTTTAGGTTGACTTGATTATGTGACTTTTAAAAATAACGCGACGAAATAAATATTCGCGACTCTAGCTCAAACGGCCTTTCTACAATGCTATTTTTAAAGGTTAAAATGTTTGCATCCGGTTTTAGGTGTTACGCCCACTTAATGCCACTATTTTGCGATTACCAATCTAAAGATTATATATTCTATAGTAGACATGCAAATTTGCGCACTTGTTTGAATAATCGTTTCGGCACAGCAGCACCATGTTTCCCTTGCCACGCATTCTCTACGCAATGGCCAGTGATGGATTGTTGTTCAAGTTTCTAGCGAGAATTAGTCCACGATTCAAGACACCAGTTGTGGCGACAATCATTTCGGGCTTGTTCACAGCTCTGATGGCTATGTTTTTCGATGTTGACCAGTTGGCAGAGATGATGTCAATTGGAACGCTGTTAGCGTACAGTCTGGTGGCCATTTCTATCTTGATTCTTAGGTACAAAAAGGAAGAAGATACTCCTGAAGAAGTGACAAAAGAAACAATTCCTTATCTCGATGAGAATTTTGACGAGAAACTTTATTCCGACAAAATTACATCCAACAGACCATTACTTAGTAGATTGTTGAATTTGGACTCAAATCCTCATCCAAATCGATCCACCTCGAAGCTAAGTGTACTGTTGATTGTTTTCCTATGTAAGTTTTCTTGTCGAAATTATCATCAAGTAATCTAATCTATGAACCCAATTCATATTTTCTTATTTCATAACCAAAATATGGTTTTAGCTCACCATCCTATCGAGACTCGAGTGGTGATGAAAAAGAGAACAGGTATGGGCCTTCTTTCTCAAATTCTCTTGAGAAACTGCCGAAACCTAAGCCGCAGCCGAGGGTAGCTAAAACTTGCAGATCTAAACCTTTGGTTAAGCCAAAGGTTTGTCCAGTCCCGAACAAAGTCACTCCCTGTGCTCCTTCTATGCCGACACTTGGTAGCCTGATTGCAAAGGCAATTCCCGTACCTTCCAAAAAAGTTGTTTTGGAGGATGATTTAGATCTAAGTGAGTCATCATCAGACAATGATGAGTATTTGACTTTTTAATTATAAAATGATTAAGTAGCTTTTATTTGTTTTGTAAATTTTGATTTAAACTTGCGATAACTGTAATCATGAAATTGAGTCTAAAATAAAGTAGAGTAATGGGGGTTTGGGGAGATTAGTAAATAATACAAACAGTGCAAATGGTGATTTGTTTCGGTAATAAAATTTTATGGTTACTTTATCTTTATTTGTCTTCAATTTAGCGATTCGCAATTTGTTTATTTAATTTAATTACACATGCACACACTAAACAGAAGATCGATTCTCTTTAACCCAAAATCAATTAATTAATAGTTAGATTAATTATCAAAGTAATTTATTATTTTTTGGTATAAAAAGTGTGAACAGGACACCATAGAGGCAGAGAACTTAAGGAAAGAGTATTTCGTATTCAGGTGGTGGCGTGATCGATTCCATGACTTCGCTGTATGATGGGAGTAGGGCACTCTCCCTCTCTCTCTCTCTCTTAGTTTGCTTCAAAAGGCGACGCTCATCGCCGACAACCAATGGGGCACACTTTTCAAACTGGTAACAAGCAGCGAGATTCAAAGGAGCATCAAGTGGGGCCAGAGAGTCCCAGTTGGCAATGGCAGGCACAAGGCAGCGCAGTGAAATTGGCTCTGAAGTGGTGCGATTGCACTCGACACACTTCTCGTCGTGCTTCTTTCGGCCAAAGGCATCGGCGGAGACCCACATGAACGAGTACTAAAGTAGAGTAAGCGCGCATTGATAACGCAAAGCTAAACAAACACAAAAGTGTACTTACGTTGCCGTGGAGGATTGTAACCAGATAACGCCCGGGAATGCGGGTGCCATTCGAATCCAGCGAGAAAGCGTGCATGACGCGATTGGCAAAGTAAAACTTGTCAATGGAAGCACGGTCTTGACGTTAAATGATCTTGTCCAAGGCGACCTGGTTGAGTGCAACCAGAGGATTATCCTTCAGGACGATATGTTGATATATCATCGATAGTTCAAAAGGGCCAATTTGCGAGTACAAGTCCCGCAGCATCGTGGCCTGTGACGCAGGGATGAGAAGATCCAAACACTTGTGGGAAACAAGTGGAGCTCCAGTAATCTTGAAATCGATCCGACCCATTTTAGAGTGGAGACGGGGGAATTGTCGGAAGTGTTCGTTATACGACTTACACTTACAACCGGGCACGTTCGTAAAAGGCATGATTAAGCCTAAATCAATAGATGTTGGAGCACAGGTCTTGTGGAAGTCCAAGCGGTGACTCGTCCACGAAGATCACGAACAGATCTTGAGAAGTCCAAAGGGTGACTCGTCCACAAGAGCAGAACAGTAAAGCACACGAGAAGGTAAAAGTTCTTTATTGAGGCGAAAGAACAAAAGGAACAGTACAGCTTAGGACAGAGCAAGTGCAGCGATATATGAGCACAAATGAAGTTCTCTGTTGAGACATGTTACTCGAACATTCGACATTCGAATGGTGACTCAAGGGTCGCACAAATCTCCTTTTCCAACAATAGAAGATAATATCTTGCTCATCACTAGCCAATGTAAATCACTCCCTAGGTGAACATTATCATGAGTGTCCATTTAGTGGACCATAAATCCAATTAGTTTAGACATCGTCCCTGGTGTACAACTTTTATTGTTTTCAGTGCTATGTAACTTTCAACCCGAAAGCATCAAATGAACATAGATGTAAATGTTTATCTTTATTCTTTATCTTATCTTATATCTTTATTTATAGATTGAATCGGTATTTTAACATGTAATCAATAAAGTATAATATATACGAAATGTGCAAATAGTATTTTGATTTATATTTTAAAGTGACAATTTGTGTGTGTTTATGTGTTATGTCTGTCTGCACTTTCAATTGATTGCCCTAAAGGACCTCACATGGCTCAGAGGTTGGGAAGAGCTTTGTTACTGTCCGAGGACTGTGAAGATTGGGTTGTTGGAGTGACGTCCATAAGTGGAGCAATATCGGGAGTAGTTGGTTGAGTTGGGCCAAAAATATCTTGCCACAAGACGTTTGATCGTTGAGGACTCGTGATGTTATGAATAGTAGCACCAGTTGGAGTGATTCGAGTTATGATTTGCTGAACTGTTGGTGTCGATCTCGGGTTAATTGTCGAGTTGTCTGCTGTACTCGCATCTGCAACACCACTGGACGATGGCAAGTCGAGTTGTGTTGCGGGATTAGCGCCAAATGATACGGTAGAGGGCATGTTTGTGGAGGCTTTAGTGGTCGTTTCCGGAATAAGATCCATAGTCAGATCTATTAGACTACACCCAAAAGGAGGCAATAATTAGTTATGACAACAGACATTAAGATAACTAACTAACTAACTAACTAACTAACTAACTAACTAACTACGCAAGGGGATGATTGATCAACTGGGTTCCAAATACTGTCAGGATTATTGTTCTGGGCCCCGAGAATCAAAATCTCAAAAGACATTAAGAATTTTGTCCAAGCAACCATCAGACAATCTTATTTTAGTGTACTGAAGTCGGAGTTGGATATAGGCGGTCACTGAGTCAATGAGAGTAATGTGAAATTTTAAGATTGAGGCTAATTTGTATTTGGTGGGGCATTTGGCTGTTGCATTTGCGTTTATTTTGTAGATAATCTTTCAAGCTAAATAGTGACAAAGTCAATTCAATAATGGTATAAAGAAATTTTGTTGCAGCACTCAACATACAAATCTATATGTTTGATTTAGATTAAATTTTAAACTTTGAAGACACAGACACACCTGCTAGACTATCAAAACAATGAAGGCACACTTTCCTGATTATTCTTCTCATTACTCTGAGAAGATTAACGTTTGCAAAAAAAGGTTTTGGTGAGGGCTGTAGCACTCAATATGAAGCATAATACTAAACATAAAATCTCGCTGCACGCGGACAGTCACAAGAAGCGATGAAATCACGATCACCGATTTACCGAAAATCACAAATTAACGGATGGAGCCAAACATATTTTCGAGTTGACCATTCGATCAGACATTTGTCATGAGGAGAGCTAGGTTTGGAAGGCCTAGATCGTCAGACAGTTAGATTGGGACAAGTGACTTGATATTAAAAGATATTTTATTCGGTCTTGTCATATAGACAGTTGGAATACAAGTGCTGAGTGAATACATGAGTGAGTATGAAAGAGACATAATATGATGTAGTAGTAGAGTGTATAGAATGTACATCGACTGGACAGTAGATGTACAGACTAAACCGTACACCGATCCGATGGTGAGGTGCATGTTGTGCTCTACGCTACACATTGTCTCAGTACTGTTGAAATAAATATTCGCGACCCTAGCTCAAACGGCCTTTCTACAATGCTATTTTTAAATGTAAAAATGTTTGCATCCGGTTTTAGGTGTCACGCCCACTTAATTCAACTATTTTGCGATTGCCAATCGAAAGATTATATATTCTATAGTAGACATGCAAATTTGCGCACTTGTTTGACTAGCCGTTTCGGCACAGCAGCACCATTACTGAAAAATCAATAAGTATTGATTAAAACTAAACTAAAGCTAGATAAATACTTTTGAGATATTGGCCAGGCACCTCTGTGGCTGTACTATCTTATGGATTGAAAATTGTAGATTACCTATTGCAGAAAGGACCTTTTCTAGAAATCAGCGGTTGGATTGGTTGGTCGTTCGAAAATTTAATTAATTTAGAATGGACACGGTGGCGCCATCTAGTTTATAAAAGATGAAGTAAAGTCATTCTGTCCGTCCATCCCGAGCGCACACAGGCGAGATCAGGAGAGAGAAAACAGACAAACACACAGTGCACAAGCAGAGCTAAAACAAATGGTTCGACCGTAGAGAAAACAAATGTGCTGGTTCGACTGAAATTTTCGATTGTGACGAAGGAGGCGAGGCTATAAAGGTGGAGCCCAAAAAGTCACGAAATGTCTCTTAATCGAACGACCACTTCTGTTGTTGTTCGCATGCCATGGACTGAATATTACCTTGTGGGGTATCAAAATACTCGTAATGACTGGCATATAAAGGAATTACGGTAGACATGCTCAAATTGATCAAATGTAGAACGTTGAAGCTATTGTTATAGCTATTGAAACCACACAAGTTGATAGATTGAATGAAAAATTAGCATTTCCCTATTTATTCAAAAATGCGAGTCAAATTAATGGCCATAATGTTTATATTCCAATCACAATCAGTATATTCTCAAAATAATTTAACTCAAAAATCTTACGAATCTATATAAATTCTGCCTCGAGCAAAGTACGTTCTCGCCGCAAGCGAGAAAATCAAAAGCGTTTCCTGTAACTTTTGTTTTAAGGCAAATCTTCACTACAAAAGCATGTAAGCGCTTTTCAAAGCACCGAGGTTATATAGAGAAGTGTTTGTTCAGTTTTGTTTTCACTTGCGATTTGACTTGATTCTAACTTCTTTTTTCTAATTTCAATCAGCACATTAACAATGGCACAGGCAATGTTGTCGTTCGTGGCCAACTCTCTTCGACCAACCCCGAACAATAAAGCCGAATATGATATTTGGTCACACGGGTTTCAGGCGGTAGTTTCAGTGGACATTTCCCGATTGCCGAAAAAGCGCAAGTTTTGTTCTGGCGAATCTACCTGCGTTCCTGATTTGCTGAAGCCGAGTAAACGGCAATGCGTGAGGAAACCGCAGAATACCAGACACACAGGGCTGAGTGATTGCTCGAGCGATGAGGGAGATATAGCTGAACTGCGAGAGTTACTAGAACTTGCAGATCTAAACCTTTGGTTAAGCCAAAGGTTTGTCCAGTCCCGAACAAAGTCACTCCCTGTGCTCCTTCTATGCTCTATTCCCGTACCTTCCAAAAAAGTTGTTTTGATGAAATATTTGACTTTTTAGGTTGACTTAATTATGTGACTTTTATTTGTTTTGTAAATTTTGATTTAAACTTGCGATAACTGTAATCATGAAATTGAGTCTAAAATAAAGTAGAGTAATGGGGGTTTGGGGAGATTAGTAAATAATACAAACAGTGCAAATGGTGATTTGTTTCGGTAATAAAATTTTATGGTTACTTTATCTTTATTTGTCTTCAATTTAGCGATTCGCAATTTGTTTATTTAATTTAATTACACATGCACACACTAAACAGAAGATCGATTCTCTTTAACCCAAAATCAATTAATTAATAGTTAGATTAATTATCAAAGTAATTTATTATTTTTTGGTATAAAAAGTGTGAACAGGACACCATAGAGGCAGAGAACTTAAGGAAAGAGTATTTCGTATTCAGGTGGTGGCGTGATCGATTCCATGACTTCGCTGTATGATGGGAGTAGGGCACTCTCCCTCTCTCTCTCTCTCTCTCTCTCTCTCTCCTAGTTTGCTTCAAGAGTCGACGCTCATCGCCGACAACCAATGGGGCACACTTTTCAAACTGGTAACAAGCAGCGAGATTCAAAGGAGCATCAAGTGGGGCCAGAGAGTCCCAGTTGGCAATGGCAGGCACAAGGCAGCGCAGTGAAATTGGCTCTGAAGTGGTGCGATTGCACTCAACACACTTCTCGTCGTGCTTCTTTCGGCTGAGGTTGAACAGATATTTACTAAATATCTTTTCAGTTCACCATCCTATCGAGACTCGAGTGGTGAAGAGAAAGAGAACAGGCATGGGCCTTCCTTCTCGAATTCTCTTGAGAGATTGCCGAAACCTAAGCCGCAGCCGAGAGTTACTAGAACTCGCAGATCTAAAACTTTGGTTAAGCCAAAGGTTTGTCCGGTCCCGACCAAAGTCACTCCCAGTGCTCCTTCTATGCTCTATTCCAGTACCTTCCAAAAAGTTGTTTTGAAGGATGATTTAGATCTTAGTGAGTCCTCATCGGAAAATGATGAATATTTCACTTTTTAATTGTAAAATGATTAGTTAGCTTTCATTTTTTTATATTTCTGATTACTGTAACCATGAAATCGAGTCAAATAAAGTAAAGTAAGAGGGGTTTGAGGAGAATAGTAAATAATACAAACAGTGCAAATGGTAATTTGTTTCGGCAATAAAATTTTATTCGTTCTATTATCTTTTGATTTTCTTATTCATTTACAATTGAGATTGCACATTATGGAAGAGAACAAGAGTATAGTTTAACTGTTTGTTTGTTTGTGTGTGCTAATTTGATTTGGGTTCAAAGGAATTTCCTCTCTCTCTCTCTCTCTCTCTCTCTCTCCCTCTCCTCAGGTCAGTTGGTTGTTTCAATGTTGCAGTGCTGTCATCCTCATTGTCGCCCAATCGGTCATAATGCTTGTTTGTTGTAGACACGGACACACCGCATCACCTGCTCTGGTCATTTGGTTGTCTCAATGTGGCTAATATCGTCGCAATGATGTGATGATCTCTCTCTCTCTCCCTCTCTCCCTCTCTCTCTCTCTCTCCCTCTCTCTCCCTCTCTCTCTCTCCCTCCCTCTCTCTCCCTCTCTCTCTCTCTCCTCAGGTCAGTTGGTTGTCTCAATGTGGCAGTGCAGTCATCCTCATTGTCGTCCATAAGCCGTAATGCATTGCTCGGAATTTCAAGCATCACATGAATTGCCCATTTTCTCTGAGCATTTTAGGCAAGGCAACTCGAGTTTTTTCGTTTTTGTGCTTAAAAGCTTTATTAAAATATAGCAATAAATTAGTGAACACACCAATGAACAGCTTCGATTAGCGATCAAATCTTGAACTGGTTACATCAGTGTTCACACATTGTGTTCAATGCATATGTTGAACCAATACTACAACTAATAAGTAAAAAGACAAAAAACAATACGAGTTTCTTTCAAAGACATACAGGCTTTAGTGAAATGGAGTTAGTGAAAGGATTATCAATCCTGTCAACTAGAAGAATACAAGTGGTAATAATACACACAAACATTTGTGTTAAATATAAGTATTGAAATGTGTCACATATAGTGAAATGGTGATTATGACTTTGATACGAGCACACGAATTAGATTAAGAATAGATTAAGTAAAGCATATCAATATGTTAAGATCGTGTTTGTGAATAGACATGAAGAGATCGACCACCATTGGAGATCGGCATCAAGCAAGCGAAGTGTGTGGCCAGTGGTGTTGAGATGATAAGCGCCAAGGATGAGACTACAGCAAGAAACGATCATATTCGGAGAATCCTTGGAGTCGAGCCGCTACTCCTTTAGGTCCTAATAAGTCTCAGTTGCGTTGGTATGCATGGCTTAAAATTACTTCCGAGCGAAACGGCTGGTGGGTGTGAGAAAGCTCTTCCGGACTTGAGACGACGTTGCCTCTCGGTAGATCAAAGTGATTTGTGGTCGCCCGAGATCAGGACCTAGGCGCTGCGTAAATAGGAGATCAATCTCCGCGACCTAGCTATAAGACTTAGCGGCTTATGTTAATAAATGAACAGAATAGTATAAGTGGAGAAGTAGAAGTAAAGTAGTGCGGACCGGTAAGAGGATGAAGATAAGTTACGCAAAGTACTTTTGCTCTTTCCAATCTCAAGGGAGTTCTGCGCATCCATTAGCCACGTTCATTGAGATTCTCTTCGTCCAAATTCACCATGACACGCACTTGTCGCATGTAGAACAGAATCTCATCACGAAGCACTCGGCTCAAAAAGCAGTACTTTTCGTCATCTGCCGCATAGATGTTCAACTCTTCAAGTCGTGGAAACTGATAGCGAATGCTTCGACCAATCAAATTGAATACATCTCGCGCGGCCATATCCTTGTTGTCCGATAAGGCCGCAAATTGGTCGACAAAATCGTACGCTCCAATGGTCAACTTGCGAATGTTGGGCAGTTGTTGAGTGTTCGGTTGTGGCCCCTCTCCACGGCATTCAATGGTAAAGTTGACCAGTGTGAGATCTGTGAGTCGTCGCATCCGAGCAATCGATCGAATCCATTCCTGTGTCAACAGCTCTGCTTTGCCGGTTCGTTTCGTATAATCAACAGTCAAATCAAGCTCTCCATAGGAGGACAGAGTTAGCCGCTGTACATTGGTGAACTGTTCGAAATAGAGATGCCACGGATCGACAAATTGAACACAGTTGAGCTGAAGCTGTTGAACTGCACCAAGTTGACGATTCGTTTCGAATAGCTCTGTAGCTTGTGCACGAGTCAGTGTCGAACTCAAGGAACAATCGAAAGACAAACTGGTGAGTCCTTGTCCAACTGGGTTGCTAGTGCCAGTGCGTCGCAAGACGTCATTCAAATTGATCACTCGTGACGGCAGAGTGAGCTGTCTCACCGATCTGGTAGCATTCTCCAGATTGAGATTAATCATATAATTGCGAACGTCTGGACCACCATTGGCCAGTGGGCAGAAGCACAGATCCAAACGGCTGAGCGGTGCTTGAAGCCGATTGACAGATTCACAAATTGTCCTTACGGAATTGCCATAAAGATTGTACTTGCACTGGATGATGCTCAGCGACTCAAGTCTTGTGAATGCACCCAAAAGTGTAAGAAAAGCCTCAACATCATCATCATAAATGTCGACAATATCAAAGTAGACAACCAGTGTGCGCACATTGGAGCACAGACGACTCACGGATTCGATCATGTCCGGAGTGACAGTGTCGGGACGAATGGTGCACACGCCTTTGGCCTCATCAGCCAGCTCAGGCTCAGTCCAGTTGCGCTCAAATAGAAAACGTTGATACGAAAAGACTGGCGCAAAGTCGGTGCCAAGATAGGCTTTTTTGGTGCGAACGTGTCGGTCAGTAACTTCGAGCTTGATGTACTGTAGATAGCCACACAAGGCTTCAATGTGGAACTTCCATCGACGGCACACACCACGCAGATTGATCCGCTCGTGAACCGAAAGTTTGCCAAAGATCAACCGTATGACAACATCGGGCATTTGCATCATGTCGTTGGGCGCATCCTGATTTGGTGAGGCCGGTTGTCTTCTTGCCCTTCTCGGACGGGGCTCTCTCGGTTCTCTCGGCTCTCTCGGCTCTCTTGCCCTCCTCGGAATAGGTTCTCTCGGCTCTCTCGGCTCTCTTGCCCTCCTCGGAATAGGCTCCCTTGGCTCTCTCGGTTCTCTCGGCTCCCTCGGCTCTCTTGCTCTTCTCAGTCTTCTGTTCATTCTCAGAGTTTCATACAAAAGTGATCTATCGTGTCAGAAACAAAGAAAGTTGACCACCCAGTTAAGCTAAGGTTGGTATGCAAGTTGGGTGCGGTTTGAGTGTGATTGGGTTAGGAATGAGCGCGCCTTTGAGAGAGTCCAAGTGGAGTTGTGGTTGTCTGTTAAAAGAAACATTCATGTCAGAGGCGGACAAAAGGCATAAAAGAGGCCTTACCTGGTCAAGAATGAAATAGTAGATGTATGGGACAGTTTGAGAATACTCGATTATGTCAATTAAGACGATTGATGACGCAGTATTGGTCAAAAAGTCAAAGTGGAGCAGCTGTGTTAAGATTTGCCAACGAGAGAGGGCGCGTCAGTCACAAAAGTCAGTGGCCAGTGACATGATGGAGACTAAGAGAAAGAGTGAGTTCTGTTAATGGAAGCATGTCAAGGCATGGAGAGGCATATTCAATATTACCTGATTAAGACGTTTGGTACACGATGATCTCAAAGAAGCGCCGCAGGGATATCTAACTGATAGCGCCTTACTGGGGTGGGTATGGCCTGATGGTCAAGCTACCTAGAGAACTGTCAGTTGGGGAGTGTAACAAACACAATTGCAGCGATCGCTGCAGAACGAATAACAAGATGGCGTCAATAAGATCATCCAAAATGGCCAAAAATGTACATACCATATGTCACGTTGCTGTTCGCACACACAATCGAATCGTGTTGAGGAGATTGAGGTTTTCTGATTAAACCGATGCAGCAGCTCTCACTGGTAACGTGGAAAGTTGTCAATTGTGGCCCTAGATTGAGAGCAGAGTGGTCACTTTGTGGTTAACGATTAACGTGAATGAGCTGGCCAGTCCGGTGCAGGCTCACTGACAGGCAGACACAAAGCCATTCACACTCAAAGCTTGTGAGTGGCGAGCCGAGCCGACGCGCCTTCAAAGAGTATGTACGTTCATTCACACAATGCAGAATGTATAAGTAGTGTAGAAGTTAACTTACCGAATGGCACAGTCGATGGCAGAGTAGTCGAATAGGCGAGCATGAAATATCCAATCGGTCCCAAACAGATGCTCAGATTATCAGTATCAGAATGATAAGATTACGCGATACACAAAATGAGATTGACAATTAGCAAGCAGCGGTGACTGCCTGACAGACAGACAGAGACAGACACACAACACTCACACAGGCACAGTATGTGTTGTGTGCTGTGTGCTGTAGTGAGTCGTTCGGCGAGATTGCACTCGACTCGATTCACTCTCTCGTTTGCCTGCCAATACACAGGCACAGCACTGAAGGCGACAGAAATGAAGGCACAGATCGAAGCGAGCGAACACAGAACGAACGAACAGATCGCAATATTTCTCTCTCGTTTGATTTTGTGTGCTTTGTATTGTGTGCTTGTGCTGTGTGATGTTGCTGTCGCACTGTCGACATTGGTCGCTGCTGTGTGTTCGTTTGCCCTGTCGGTCTGACGGTGGCTCGGCTCGTTATGGCCAGTGGTAGTCTATTGCAATCAGACTATGCTTTGTCATCGCATCGCGTTCTTGTTCTTACTCGTAAGAACACATAGGATGCAATACAAAATGTAATACGAGTGAGCGTTGAATTGATGCGTGCCGTTTAATTGTCAGTTGTGTCTATTTGATCGCCCTGTGTCGAGTCACTCAGAGAATTATAGAGCGCTATTTAATGGTCAATTAGAAATGGGCACTACTACATTCAGCTAAACACACACACACACACACACACACACACACACACACACACACACACACACACACGCACACACACGGCAGTTACATTCAACGCGTTTGTATTATTGAACTAACTGAGACTACTGACGATGATCGAGTCAAGTCTCGCACTAGTCTCGGCGTCGTTCGAACGGCAATCGAACATTTCACTGGACAACTAAAGAACGAACTAGTGCACAAACACGACTTTACCAAATAGTAATTTGCACATTATGAACACATGCACAGAATGAGCCTTAAATGGAAGGGAAACGTTTGGGTGCTCATTATTACGTGTAAAAGATATACGCAGAATAGCGCCAACTGTGTGTGCATGAGTGCATCACTTGCATGCACTCGATTTAATTGGTGTTAGTTGGGCTAAAAGAGTAAATTAATTAATTTATTGAGTGTCTGCGATCAGTGTAGCGGACTATTCATCTTTGCAACTAAATGATAGTAACGATAAATGACACAACGTCAAGTTTAGTGCAGTTTAATGTCCCTCGGTTGAGTTTTCTATTCGTTGACACAACACAGCACACAAGCACACAAGCACACAAGCACACAAGCACACAAGCACTGATCGGACGCTCGAGCGAAGAAGAGGCGATCGCGTTTTGGTTCTCGCTTAGTTTGTGCGTTTGTTATCCTACTCTATCAATTACTTAGTCTAGTTAATATCTAGCACTCGTCGGCGTATAGTAACCAGTCATTTGAAGCAGAAATCACAATAGTGGCGAACGAGTAACTATTCGGTCCATTGGCTACCACTAGGCGTTTACTACTGATGGTAGGTGGCAGTGAAGAGAGACAGAGGTTCGAGGGTACACATCAGGTATGTCCATTAAAGCACCAACCAAATGACGAATTCAGCGTTGCAATCGCACTAATAAAAAAAGAGTGCCAATTGGCCGTATTGCTTGCCAAATTAGATTGAACCGAGCAGTACACTGGTCTTGCCGACAACTGGCAATTCATTTGTGGCCACTTGCTCTGTCCACTGAGAACAGAGTGCCAATTGGTCGTATTGCTTGCCAAATTAGATTGAACCGAGCAGTACACTGGTCTTGCCGACAACTGGCAATTCATTTGTGACCACTTGCTCTGTCCACTGAGAACATAGTGCCAATTGGTCGTATTGCTTGCCGAATTAGGTTGTGCCGAGTTGTACACTGGTCTTGCCGACAACTGGCAATGCATTTGTGACCACTTGCTCTGTCCACTGAGCGCAGAGTGCCAATTGGTCGTATTGCTTGCCAAATTAGATTGAACCGAGCAGTACACTGGTCTTGCCGACAACTGGCAATTCATTTGTGGCCACTTGCTCTGTCCACTGAGAACAGAGTGCCAATTGGTCGTATTGCTTGCCAAATTAGATTGAACCGAGCAGTACACTGGTCTTGCGGACAACTGGCAATGCATTTATGACCACTTGCTCTGTCCACTGAGAACAGAGTGCCAATTGGTCGTATTGCTTGCCAAATTAGATTGAACCGAGCAGTACACTGGTCTTGCCGACAACTGGCAATGCATTTGTGGCCACTTGCTCTGTCCACTGAGAACAGAGTGCCAATTGGTCGTATTGCTTGCCAAAATAGATTGAACCGAGCAGTACACTGGTCTTGCCGACAACTGGCAATTCATTTGTGGCCACTTGCTCTGTCCACTGAGAACAGAGTGCCAATTGGTCGTATTGCTTGCCAAATTAGATTGAACCGAGCAGTACACTGGTCTTGCCGACAACTGGCAATTCATTTGTGGCCACTTGCTCTGTCCACTGAGCGCAGAGTGCCAATTGGTCGTATTGCTTGCCAAAATAGATTGAACCGAGCAGTACACTGGTCTTGCCGACAACTGGCAATGTCAGATATTTCAATGCTCTCTCTCTCTCTCTCTCTCTCTCTCTCTCTCTCTCTCTCTCTCTCTCTCTCTCTCTCTCTCTCTCTCACTCTCTCACTTTTTCTCTCTCACTCTCACTCTCACTCACCCTCACTCTCTCTCTCTTTCGCTCTCTCTCTCTCTCTCCCTCTCTCTCCGACTCTCCTCTGTCCCCGATGGACTCTTTCACGAGGTCTACGATTGCGCAGAAGAGATGGCCATCTGCAAGCGGGAACTCAAGGTGGATGGCAATACCGCACGTCAACTACGCAACGCTCTTCGTGAGCGAGAATTTAACAAATGGACCACCCAACTTTACCAGGGTTGTGGTGTGAGTCACTTCAAGGAGTACCCCAAAGGCAACAGCTTCGTCTACGACAAGAACACGTTGTCCGGCTCAGAATGGGTGGCAGCCATCAAGTTGAGCACCGGCTACGCAAATCTGTTGGGCGTTCCTGGAGTCGTTCAAGATACAGTCCAGACATCGATCCTCTGCCGCAGATGCCGCAGAGAGAAAGAAACCCCTGGCCATGTCCTCGGTGCCTGTGGCTTTAACGACGAACGACGAAACAAACGTCACCATCAGCTGAAAGAGACGCTTGCTGGTCTACTCCGCGAGAAAGGATACAACTGCGTGGTTGAACCGTACTGTTCGGATGGTGATGGTGCGAACAGGTTCGTCGACATACTTGCGTTCCAACAAGACTCCGACAAAGTCTACATAATCGATCCGACTGTCCGGTGGGAAACAAAGGATGATGTTGGAGCTATTGTGCAAGCAGAGAAGGATTACATCTATCGGAGCTGCTACCACGACCTGGCAGAGAAATACCCCCTGATCAGAGACCGCGAGTGCGAGGTGATTGGTCTATGGATGGGGGCGAGAGGAACAGTGAGCACCCAGTTGGTGGACTTTTTCGATCGTTTCCAGCTGGATAAGAAGAAACTTTGCGAAATTGCCGAATCTGTGTTGATTGCATCTGTACATATGATACACTATCACATTTATGGTTAGATTCCTATATATTCATACACACACACACTTTTATATTTTCTGATGTTCAATCTCACTTTTTGTAGTCTACACTATTCTAAACTTGTACCACAATATTGTCTTAACAGATTAATCAGTATGCTGTGTCCAATGGCAACTCACTGTTTAGTGAGCAGCTCTGTCTGTATTATATATTTTGTATAATAAAGATTGTTTCTCTCTCTCTCTCTCTCTCTCTCTCTCTCTCTCTCTCTCTCTCTCTCGCACCACATCTTTCCCTTGTGGCTTCCATCATTTGCAAATAATGTAAACGCAAATTAAAACAGAATCAGTTTATTGAAGTTGAGATGAGATTAATCGTGCCGTAATAATCAAAATATAGTGAATGACAAGACAAGTTAATTTAGCACATAATATAGCGAAAGTAACGCAATAGAATGATTGAAAGACCTACACAGCACATCAAATAGATTAAATGACTCACAAAAGGAGATCACAATTCTAGACAAGTGATATAGTATCAATAAATAATAAAGCAAATCATAAACAAATCAAATTGACTAACAAAAGGTGAGTGCTTGGGTGTCTGTGAGAGTGATCATGTCGAAGGAGATAAGCAATAGTTATGATATTGTTTGTGAGGGAACTGATCAATTCATGTCAATCATGGTGTCCCACTAGATCAAGTGTTGTGGGCGTCTGAGTGGGAATCATCGAGATTCAGTCGGTTCATGGGTTTGTCCAATTGATGTGTGTACTATGATGGTAATAGAAGAAGAATTCTAATCTAGTTTGGAGTTTGAACTATTGAATTGTGTACTGATTATGATTGGACGGGAAGCATCGTTTGCGGATGCAGGCTCAAAAGCATGAAGCCATAACTGAACGAAAGACATAAGCATCCTCTCCCCTGTCAATTGAAAAGTTGAATTGTTGGATTGTTGGGTCCCTCTTTGAAGAATGTTTTGAATACGGTCACTGGACATTGTTGGGAACTTGTGCTGTGTATGGAGATTAGATCATAAAGAATTGGTTCACCAGGAGCTGCTTGACCGGGTGTAGTTGAAGACCAAACCAACACGAACGCACTCGATCAATCGCGACTTCGTTCGGCCATCCTTTGAATTCGACCGTCCTGTCGTCGAAAGAAGACTCGAATACCACGAATGTTGACCCGTCGCATTGGGTTTCGTCGTCGATGGTGAACCTGTGCTTGTGGAGGCGGCGGCGGCGGCGGAGGTGGGACTGCGTGTTGTGGCCCTGACCCTGGTGGTGCCCCTTCCACTGGTGGCTCTGCTCGTACATCTTCTCTGCGTCGAACGCGACCGAAAAAGTTGATTATACCATCGAGCAGTGCATCTGCACGACCAAATAAAGCTCCATCTGGTCTGTTGCCATTGTTGATGTTGTTGAGGCGCATGATGTTTTGATTTATCCTAGGCGCAAAGTCGAGCTCATCATCGTCGTCATCATCGTCACTATTATCTTCGTCGGACTCCTGCTCCACCATGTCATCGTCGAACTCTTCATGAAGAAAATGGTGATGAAGGTGTCGATGGCCACCTCGTCTTGCCTGGATTCGATCCATAATCGCATTTCGCGCGTTAATGTGTGCTTCCTGAGCTGCCAAATCAGCTGCATCGCCCCCAAAGAATGTTTCATTCATTAGGCCCACAGCCGAATCGTAGAGTCGTAGCTTGTGCCAAGCATGTGCCGGTATCCAGTTGCGCATTGATTGCCGAAAAGAGGGCAACAAATAGTTGGTCCACTCGACTGTGTTGGTGTTCACCACAAAGATCGCTTCATCTAGTCCGGGAAAGAGATGTGGCACCGTGTCTGGCGCCTGTCCGGCGCGTACTTCAACTGCCAATGGTGGCTCTCGTCGAACGCGACGAAGATTTTGTAAATATTCATTGCGAATACGAGGATATTCGGCTATTCGATTCGCCGCCGGTAAGTTGGCCTCGTCTGGGAAGAGACAATTGATGAACATGTAGTCGTTGAAGTCGCAATTCTGCTTGGTCAGATAGACTGTCTTGATGTTTGGCAATGTCCGTGGCTGACGGTGTCCATTGTTCAGTGGCGTACTCCACAGCACGTAGCTTCCATTGGCTCGTGTGGCAAATTTGAGTTCCTTCAACTCGAGCAACTCACCAAGACTGTCTATAATGTCAATGTACCAAATCTAGGGCAAACAAAACGTTAGTTGATCTGAAGTTAAGGTGTGGGAAGGAGAGCTTTGGGTTTGGGGATTGGGCAATGAGGATTGGGCAATAAGGCAATTGAACTCTACCAATGACGCAAACTCCAAGTCCAAATAGGTCAACTTCGGGAAGTTAGACGCGATCAGTCGGAGCAGCTTCTTGTGCGGATGGTAGCACTGTGCATATGGCTTGAGCACCACTGGCCGCATGCTCTTCTCATCAGGCCGAACACTGAGCTGGGTCAAATTGGCTACCATCTCTGGATTCTCCTTAATCAGCTTCTTCACCACCTTGTCTCCCCGCTCGAATGGACCAATCTGAAGACAGCGAAGCTGTGGACCCAATCGATTCAGAATTGCATGCAAATTGCTCGGAGCATAATTGTCTAGTGTGAAACTGTCGATTTTGGTGAGAAAGTCCATCTTGTCCACATCGAATGGCACAACTCCATTGGTGTAGAAGATGTGCACATGTCGCAGTGTGCTTGACCGACTGAGTGCTGTCCACATTCGATTGAGATGCATGCGCGAGTCGGGCAGCTCGAGCAGTGTCACCGAGGTGAGCATATTCATGGAGTCAATCAGCACACCGTGGTCAATGTCCAGTGTTTGGAGTACGAGATGCTTTACATTTGAGAACAGCGCCACCAGCACATGCATGATGTACTCGGGCATTTCATTGTAGAACGATCGAATGAAGATGTGATCCTCTTCCTTGTCACCAGTCTGCTTCACACCTGCGTGCACATCAAGACGATGTAGATTGTACTGCATCAGTGCCGAGTCCTGATAGATGTCCACATTGCGCTCAAAGTCAAACAGCTTGAGTGCGTGTTGACGTGTTCTGAGACACTCGCGCAGTACTTGCACCCAGCGAGGACATACGAACGCCTTCTCCACCAGATCCTGCAGTGTCTCGAACTGGCCCAACAGCAGACCAATGCAGTCGTCGGGCATGTCGTTCACGTGCATTGTGCTCGGCTTGATGGGCGTGAATGGACTGATGTAGTGTGATGTGCTTGGCTGGTCCCACGGTGCAAGTTGGCCACCACTCGGCATTCGCTCACCACTCGCCAGTTTCTTCAGTATTTCATCGTTTCGTTTCGCTTTCTCCGCTTCGCGTTTGATTCGATTCTTTTCGATTTCATCGAGTTCATTTAGTGGATAACTGTCAGCTGCGTGCTGTCGCATACTCAGCGAATTAAGCATTAACAGTGGATTGTGCTGTTGGTCAAGGCGACGAATGGTTTCGCGTTGAATTCGAATAATCCTTTCAAGGATTTCTTGTGCATTTCCAGGGCCTCTCACCACATCACGTACATCCATGTCTGGAGTCTCATCTTCGTCATCACTGGACTCACTACTACCCCCTCCGCCAATCATGTTATCCAACAGTGGGTCTCTCACTCGTACAGGAGCTTCATTTCTCACTTCACGATTGTTTTTATTGAATAAATTTAGTATGAGATTCTCGTTTCGTCTTACGATTTCTTCGTGTTCAGGATCTTTAACACGCGGCCCACGACTGCGCCGAGAAAGTGGAACTTCAGCCACGATCTGAACGTCTGAGTCTGCGTGGGGATCCTCTAGTGACGGATTCGCGGATCCAGTTCGAGCTAACACATGCGACGACGACGAAGACGACGACGATGAAGATGGCGACTGGCCGAGTTCAACGTTCATGGCAGCACTCGATGCATTACTTGGTGGCACTTGATCACCATTCGCTTGGTCATCATCATCTTCTTCGTAGTCCATGGCAATTTTAGCCACCAAAATGGATGCCAACGGCAGTGGCTGTGTCACGTCTGGTGGTAGTCAGTCACTAGGGATGCAGGGTTGCCGCCTCGGTTGTGTAAAGATGACGAGATCGATCACTGAACGGCGCAGGGCACGGACAAATCACACACCGTCACATTGATCAAGAGAACGACACATAAAATAGAGCAGAAAGCTCAATATTGGTTGAGTGAGTGCGAGAAGGAGAGAGAACAAAACGAACGGACAGACAGCGAGCGCTCACGACTGTTTGTGCCTGGCTGGCATCTCTCGACTCTACTGTCAGCCTGCACACTGCAGCACTCCATTCGATTTAGTGAACACGCACACACAATCGAGTCGAGTTGATGAGATTGTTCTTTTGATTAAACCAATGCAGCAGCGCCCAGTGGCTAGGTGGAAAGTGGTCTATTGTTGTCCTAGATTGAGAACAGAGTGGTCACTTTGTGGTTAAAGATTAACGTGAATGAGCTGGCCAGCCCGGTGCACTGACAGGCAGACACAAAGCCTTTTACAAGCAAAGCGCGTGAGTGGCGAGCCGAGCCGACGCGCTTTCAATATATGTATTAGTATGTACGTTCATTCACACAATGCAGAATGTATCAGTAGTGCAGAAGTTCACTTACCGAATGGCACAGTCGATGGCAGAGTAGATGAATAGACGAGCATGAAATGATTATTCGGCCAAAATCAGATGCTCAGATTATCAGTATCAGAATGATAAGATTATGCGATACACGAAATGCGATTGACGGCATTGAGCAAGCAGCGGTGACGGCCAGACAAGACAGACAGACACACACACAACACTCACACAGGCACAGTATGTGTTGTGCATTAGTGAGCGTCGCTCGGTGAGATTGCACTCGACTCGACTCGACTCTCTGGTTTTCCAGGCAATACACAGGCACAGCACAGAAGGCGACAGCAATGAAGGCACAGATCGAAGAGAGAGAGAGAACACTGAACGAACGAACGAACAGATCGCAATATTTCTCTCTCGTTTGATTTTGTGTACTTGGTATTGTGTGCTTGTGCTGTGTGATGTTGCTGTCGCACGGTCGACATTGGTCGCTGCTGTGTGTGTTCGTTTGCCCTGTCGGGCTGACGGTGGCTCGGTTCGTTATGGCCAGTGGTAGTCTATTGCAATCAGACTATGCTTTGTCATCGCATCGCGTTCTTGTTCTTACCCATAAGCACACATAGGATGCAATACAAAATGTGAAATACTAGTGAGCGTTGAATTGATGCGTGCCGTTGAATTGTCAATTTAGTCTATTTGATCGCCCTGTGTCGAGTCACTTGAGAATTATAGAGCGCTGCCTAATAGCCATTAGTAATTGGCATTACTGCTTCTGCCGAGACACACGCACACCGCAGTTACATTCAATGCGTTTGTATTAGTGAACTGACTGAGACTACTGGCAGAGACCGTCTCAAGTCTCGCACATGTCTCGGCGTCTTTCGAACGGCAATCGAACACTTCACTGGACAACTAAAGAACGAACTAGTGCACAAACACGACTTTACCAAATAGTAATTTGCACATTATGAACACATACACAGAATGAGCCTCAAATGGAAGGGAAACGTTTGGGTGCTCATTATTACGAGTAAAAGATATACGCAGAATAGCGCCAACTGTGTGTGTAATAGCATTATTTGCGTGCATTCGATTTAATTGATGCTATTTGTGATAAAAGAGTAAATTAATTAATTTTTTGAGTGTCTTCGATCAGCCCTGCGGACTATTCATTTTAACAACTAAATGATGGCAACAATAAATGACACAACGTCAAGTTTAGTGCAGTATAATGTCTCTCGGTTGAGTATTCTCTTCGTTGATACAATACAGCACAGCACACAAGCACACAAGCACTGATCGAACGCTCGAGTGAAGAAGAAAAGGCGATCACGTTTTGGTTCTTGCTTAGTTTGTGCGTTTGTTATCCTACTCTATCAATTACTTAGTCTAGTTAATATCTAGAACTCGTCGGCGTTTAGTAACAAGTCATTTGAAGCAGAAATCACAATAGTGGCGAACGAGTAAATAATCGATCCATTGCCTACAACTCGACGTTTACTACCGATGGTAGGGTCCGGAATCGTAAATTTTGCATAACCGAAAACCGAACCGAAACCGAGAAAATTTTAACCAAAACCGAACCGAAACCGAAACCGAAACCGAAACGAACAGAAAATTGGTTAATAATTAAGGTACAATTTTATTGTGAAAAAGTTAATCAATAAATTAAAGTAATTGTCATGTTAGTTTGAGTTTTTCCAATTGCTATGAGTTTTCACGATTACATTATGCAGATTTTCACCAGAAAGCAAATAATTAGTTTTGTTTCGATTAATGAAAATCAAATCGGATACAGTTTCTGGATCAAGTTTCGATCGAAGTGTAGTGATTATATTCCACACGGTTGCAAATGTTCTTTCAGATGGGACACTTGTACATGGAATTGCTAAATAAAATAAGGCCGCTTTTATACAAAGTTGGAAATCTATTTTGATGTTCATTGTTACGCCAAAAAATCTAGGCAATCGATCGCACTCCAATAAACTACATCGAAAGATTCAATCAAAATTTTGTATTCGGACATTTGCTGTTTGATTGTTTTTAAATTCTTCTCAGGTTTGTCCAATTGTCTAGAATATCCAAATGGCGAAAAAATTGCGATAAATAAGTCACTAGACTTGGCAATAAACTCGCTTTTCGGGTGAGATTTAACGAAGTTTTGAATATATAATGAGTTTGGTATTAGCTTATTCAGTGTGGGTTTGTTGTCAAATGACCACTTTAGTCGAATGTCAGTCAATACTTGAAGAAATTCAGTTAAATTTTGCATTAAATCAAAATCGATTTTGGGAGATCAATTGGTGAATCAAAGCTTGAACTGAGGAACAGTTACTTCTCAGCTGAGCAGTGCTTATTTGTTATAAACAGATTTGTCTATTTCTACCTCTTTCTCATTACTCAATCAGCTTTAATTTGTTATAATAGAAAAGTCGGTTTTTATCGGTGCGGTTTTCGGTTTTGGAAAAAAAATCCCTGACCGAACCGTAATCGAACCGTCGGTTCGGTTCGGTTATTCTCGGTTTAACCGCGGTTTCGGTTAAATTTCCGTAACCGTTCTGGACCCTAACCGATGGTAGGTGGAAGTGAAGAGAGAGAGAGACAGAGGTTCGAGGTTACACATCAGGTATGCCCATTAATGCACAAACCAAATGACACCTTCATCGTCGCAATCACACTAATAAACAAAGTGTGCCAATTGGTCGTAATGCTTGCCAAATTAGATTGTACTGAGCAGTACACTGGTCTTGCCAACAACTGGCAATGCATTAGTGACTACTTGCTCTGTCCACTGAGAACAGAGTGCCAATTGGTCGTATTGCTTGCCAAATTAGATTGAACCGAGCAGTACACTGGTCTTGCCGACAACTGGCAATTCATTTGTGGCTACTTGCTCTGTCCACTGAGAACAGAGTGCCAATTGGTCGTATTGCTTGCCAAATTAGATTGAACCGAGCAGTACACTGGTCTTGCCGACAACTGGCAATTCATTTGTGGCTACTTGCTCTGTCCACTGAGAACAGAGTGCCAATTGGTCGTATTGCTCGCCAAATTAGATTGAACCTAGCAGTACACTGGTCTTGCCGACAACTGGCAATTCATTTGTGGCTACTTGCTCTGTCCACTGAGAACAGAGTGCCAATTGGTCGTATTGCTTGCCAAATTAGATTGAACCGAGCAGTACACTGGTCTTGCCGACAACTGGCAATTCATTTGTGGCCACTTGCTCTGTCCACTGAGAACAGAGTGCCAATTGGTCGTATTGCTTGCCAAATTAGATTGAACCGAGCAGTACACTGGTCTTGCCGACAACTGGCAATTCATTTGTGGCCACTTGCTCTGTCCACTGAGAACTGAGTGCCAATTGGTCGTATTGCTTGCCAAATTAGATTGAACCGAGCAGTACACTGGTCTTGCCGACAACTGGCAATTCATTTGTGGCCACTTGCTCTGTCCACTGAGAACAGAGTGCCAATTGGTCGTATTGCTTGCCAAATTAGATTGAACCGAGCAGTACACTGGTCTTGCCAACAACTGGCAATACATTTGTGGCCACTTGCTCTGTCCACTGATCGCAGAGTGCCAATTGGTCGTATTGCTTGCCAAATTAGATTATGCCGAGCAGTACACTGGTCTTGCCAACAACTGGCAATACATTTGTGGCCACTTGCTCTGTCCACTGAGAACAGAGTGCCAATTGATCGTATTGCTTGCCAAATTAGATTGAACCGAGCAGTACACTGGTCTTGCGGACAACTGGCAATACATTAGTGACCACTTGCTCTGTCCACTGAGAACAGAGTGCCAATTGGTCGTATTGCTTGCCAAATTAGATTGAACCGAGCAGTACACTGGTCTTGCCGACAACTGGCAATTCATTTGTGGCCACTTGCTCTGTCCACTGAGAACTGAGTGCCAATTGGTCGTATTGCTTGCCAAATTAGATTGAACCGAGCAGTACACTGGTCTTGCCAACAACTGGCAATACATTTGTGGCCACTTGCTCTGTCCACTGAGAACAGAGTGCCAATTGGTCGTATTGCTTGCCAAATTAGATTGAACCGAGCAGTACACTGGTCTTGCGGACAACTGGCAACACATTAGTGACCACTTGCTCTGTCCACTGAGAACAGAGTGCCAATTGGTCGTATTGCTTGCCAAATTAGATTGAACCGAGCAGTACACTGGTCTTGCCGACAACTGGCAATACATTTGTGGCCACTTGCTCTGTCCACTGAGAACTGAGTGCCAATTGGTCGTATTGCTTGCCAATTTAGATTGATCCGACCACCACACAGGTCTACCCGACAACTGGCAATTCATTTGTGGCCACTTGCTCTGTCCACTGAGAACAGAGTGCCAATTGGTCGTATTGCTTGCCAAATTAGATTGAACCGAGCAGTACACTGGTCTTGCCGACAACTGGCAATACATTTGTGGCCACTTGCTCTGTCCACTGATCGCAGAGTGCCAATTGGTCGTATTGCTTGCCAAATTAGATTGAACCGAGCAGTACACTGGTCTTGCCAACAACTGGCAATACATTTGTGGCCACTTGCTCTGTCCACTGAGAACAGAGTGCCAATTGGTCGTATTGCTTGCCAAATTAGATTATGCCGAGCAGTACACTGGTCTTGCGGACAACTGGCAATGCATTAGTGACCACTTGCTCTGTCCACTGAGAACAGAGTGCCAATTGGTCGTATTGCTTGCCAAATTAGATTGAACCGAGCAGTACACTGGTCTTGCCGACAACTGGCAATACATTTGTGGCCACTTGCTCTGTCCACTGAGAACAGAGTGCCAATTGGTCGTATTGCTTGCCAAATTAGATTGAACCGAGCAGTACACTGGTCTTGCCGACAACTGGCATTGTCCGATATTTCAATGCTCTCTCTCTCTCTCTCTCACTCCCTCTCTCTCCATCTCTCTCTCTCTGTCTCTCTCTCTCTCTTTCTCTCTCTCTCTCTCTCCCCTCTCTCTCTCTCTCCATTTCTCCTTCTCTCTCTCCCTCTCTCTTTCTCTCTCTCTCTCTCTCTCTCCCTCTCTCTCTCTCTCTCTCTCTCTCTCTCTCTCTCTCTCTCTCTCTCTCCCTCCCTCTCTCTCTTTCTCTGACTCTCTCTCATCCTTTCTCTCTCACTCTCACTCACCCTCTCTCTCTCTCTCCCACACTCTCACACTCTCTCTCTCTCTCCCCTCTCTCTCTCTCTCCATTTCTCCTTCTCTCTCTCCCTCTCTCTTTCCCTCTCTCTCTCTCTCTCTGACTCTCTCTCATCCTTTCTCTCTCTCCCACACTCTCTCTCCCTCTCTCCCCCCTCTCTCTCTATTTCTCCTTCTCTCTCTCTCTCACGCCCCCTCACTTAAACTCTCTCTCTCTCTCTCTCTCTCTCTCTCTCTCTCTCTCTCTCTCTCTCTCTCTCTCTCTCTCTCTCTCTCTCTCTCTCTCTCTCTCTCTCACTCTCACTCTCTCACTTTTTCTCTCTCACTCTCACTCTCACTCACCCTCTCTCTCTCTCTCTCTCTCTCTCTCTCTCTCTCTCTCTCTCCCTCTCTCTCGCTCTTTCTCCCCTCTCTAAATGGAATGGAAACATACATAATTTGGTCCATTATGAATGCTTCGAGATAGGTGACCCGATAAAGTATGAGGCACAATATATAATGAAAGTTCCCGATAATGTAATCGAGATTCCGTACACACATTGTTTTCGACATCAACTTCCTAGGAACGACTTAGATTGGGAAACGGAATCAGGATTGTTTAAAGTTTTATTACATTATTCAATACAAGTACAATACAAATAAACGTTGTTTCACAAAGTTACACAAATTCACTTGTTTTTCCTGTATCTACCCTCATGCACACGACGATAATGATCTTTGACCTTCTCAGGGCGCGCAAACTTCCATTCACATCCCTCGAACCAGCACGCGTGCTTCTTCTCGCCCGTATGAACCACAAAGTGCCGATCCATCCGTCGTTTTGTCCGAAATGTGCGCTCACAGCCTGGCCAACTGCACTCAAATGGCTTCTCGCCCGTGTGCAGCCGAATATGGTCCTCCAGCCGAGACTTGCCAATATGACTATAGGTACAGTGCTCATACGGACAGGCATGTGGCCGCACAGCCTGGGTGTGAGTGTACTCGTGGGTCTTGAGTCGAGATGAAATCGCAAAGGCCTTGCCACAGTCGGGCCAGGTGCACACGAAGGGCCTATCGGTGACGTGGGTTAGTTTGTGAATCTTGGCCGTGTATCGATCGGCAAATTTTCGCTCACAGCCTTCAAATGAGCAGTGATTCGGATAGTCGGGATCGTGAGTCAACTGATGGGCCGACTGGTTCTTGTACGAACTAAATATCTGACCACAGGCGGGCCAGGTGCAGCTGTATTTGGGATTCAGTTTCGGGGGTTTGGGTTTGGCGGGTTTGCGGATTCGTTTCGGCTTGGGCCGGGGTTCCTCTGTTCCATCAGGTCGGAGAGTACGTTTGGTTCGTGGTTTACGCTTCTTTTGAGATTCTTGAGCTTGTTGAGGCCCTTGAGGATGTTGAGATCCTTGAGCTTGTTGAGGCCCTTGAGGATGTTGAGATCCTTGAGCTTGTTGAGATCCTTGAGGCTGTTGAGATCTCAAAGCTTGTTGAGATGAAGCCAGTTGTTCGTGTTCACCTTCTTCATCATCATCCGAGTCCAATTCGATACAATCGAGATCGATCATATCATCGTAACCATCCTGAGATCCATCATCATCATCGCCATCCTCACCTTCTGGTTCCTTCGATTGATTTGGTTCCTTTGATGGATTCGGTTCTTCAAGTGACTGAGATTCTTCATCATTATGTTGAGTTTGAATTTGAATAGCGCTAGTGTTTGTTCCCACGGTTCTTCTTGTTTCGAGATAGTCCTCCCCCGGCGGTGGCACCTCAAAGCCCGGATGGAACAGCTCGTACAGCATTGTATTGACCTTCTTCTTTGCATTGCTCTGCTCTCGGTTGATGCGGCTCAGGAACAGTTTCAACTGTCGTTCCTGTTTGTTCACGGGCTTCTGATAGTAGTTGGTGGAGTTGGTGTTTGATTGTGGTTTCGATTCGGCACGGACGGGCACCACCAAACACTCCTGCACTTGAGTATTGATGTGATCGAGTAGATGTGTGACCAGTGACTGGAATTCACGGTAAAATGTGACTTTACGGTCGTAGAATGGGTCGGTTTTGGGGTCCATGATCGTCAAATTGAGTGGAGAGGAAAGGAAAAGTAACAACACTCACAGGCTGTCACGCTACGATCGGTGGCTCACAGCTGACAATAACAAACTGGAGGGAAAAACTCACTAAACAGTGACACGACATTTGGGCACTACCGCCCATAAATAAAAAACCCCTCGATAACTATACACAGTTAACATTTATTATGAATAACCCATTTTTGGCAATTACTGCCCCTTAATTCATTTTTCTGAATACGCCGTTTTTTTTGTTTTAACTATTTTTTTACGAGTTTTTAATTTTTAGCGCTAAATTCACGAAAGTGATCTCAAAAGAAAGAGATTATACTTATTTTTAAATTTCTGATATAAAAGTATAAAATCGACGATTAAAAAGTATAGATAAATGCAATTTAAAATCGCTCAAATGTACTACTCGTAAAGTACGTTACCGAATTAACCCTGGACATTTATGTCACGGTTGTTTGATGAGCAAATGCGTTCCTGTTTCTTAACCATTCTAACCAATTTGCTAGCCTAAAATGTTCATTGGAATGTGCTTTATGAGATTCGTATATCAAACCCAATGAAAATGGGCGAAAATTAGGACAAATAGCAATTGTTTGGTAAAAAGTAGCAATTTTTCACAAATAAATAGTTTTTAACGAAGTTTTGACACATTTTGTAACGATTTCTGAACTTAATTTGTTTACTGAGGGGATTGAATTGTAGAAAAATTAATAATCTTAAATATAAAATGACAAATTATTTCAATTTGTGTGAAATTTTCACTAAGTTTTATGCAATGATACGTTTTTCTCCGTGATCTGTTAAGGCCATTAAAGACTAGGCATGCCAAAATGTGTATTTTGTAAAGACAATCATATATATTAAAAAATCGGAGTAATTTGATGAAAGAATAAAGAAATGGAGTCAAAAATGCATTTTTTGGGGTCACAAATGACCCAATGCTTAATTTAAACTGTTAAGTTTTTGCACTCATGGGGAAAGTTGTGCGTGGTGTAGTTGGATAGGGCGCGGACATTGAGCGGAGGTTCCGTAAAACGAGACATGTGGTTCAAGTCCCACCGTGTGCATATTTTATTTTTATTTTTTATTTTATTGAAAAATTATCTAAAACTGTCTTAGACTGATGAAATTGATTAAATTTGAATAAAACCTACTAATTTAATGTTACTCTTTTTGAATTTCTGGTAAATTGCTTCCACTGCAAGTTATCTTACGTTTGGGCCAATCACATTGGGGCATTCAAATTATAAAACAAAAATATGAAAATCAATTTTAAAAAATCAACCAAATTATTTACATCTTAATCGGAATATCATCCTTTTTTATGGTTTTATAAATATTTACACATTTTAATTCTTGAAATTGTAAATTATACAGAGTGCACTGTGAACGACAGTATATTTCGATTCGCCGTCAACAGAGGTCGCCACCGTTTTAGGCAAACTCCAAATTAAGACAAAACACATAAATGCAATCGAATCTGTACAACTTTTTGCTAATTTCCAAGTAAAAGACAGATAAAATAACCAAACATAAATTAATTTAGCCTCTTGAACATTTCCAAAGACTTATTATAACTTAAAACGAGACAAATTATGCTTTAATTGGTATAAATCAAGTGGAATCGAAGTGAGATACAGTCTGTGTGTGTTTAGCATTATTCAATAAGTGGATGAGTTTATAAGTGAATAGAGTGAATAAAGTGAATAGTAATCATAAATATGTAAATGTGAATGGAGATCGGAGAATGCACAAGTTCGAAATGAGATTGATCCACATTGATTGATGGAACTCAGTTGTACTGTGCATCTCGTTTGTGTGTTAGGGCTCACACTCGTATGGCGATCTCGTGTCGAGTAGTCTCGTGGTGTACAACTCGTATAGAGAGGAATCATAATAATAATGCAGAGAATAATGCAGAATAATAGTGAATATAGCTTAATGAAGTGAGATTAAAGAGATATGAGATACTAAGGAACACACTAAGGATAAAGTGGCGAAAGTGGGACGTAGGGCATGATGACATCGAGCACAACCAACACACACAGGCGTACCTCTCAAGAGAAGACTAGTGAGAGTGAGAGTACGTTTGTCTTGGTTCTTTACTTTGGTTCGACTTTGACTTGAGTTGCCACTGGTTTGATTTGAACAACTCTCATTCCTGGAAGAGCTGGCAAACCTAGGCGAGCCTGCAAAGTTGAGCCAGCGCTCACAATTCGCGCTCGAACGACTTGTGGACGTTGCACGATTGGGTGGCTTCGAACTGGACCTTGCAAGACTGGGTGAGCTTGTCGAAGTAGGAAAGATTGCCAAACTGGAACTGCTTGTACGACTGGTTCAGTAGCCGGAACGGGCTGAGTAGCTGGTACGGGCTGAGAAGCTGGTACTGGCAGGTTAGCTGGTACTGGCTGAGAAGTTGGTACTTGCTGAGAAGCTGGTACTTGCTGAGAAGCTGGTACTTGCTGAGAAGCTGGTACTTGCTGAGAAGCTGGTACTTGCTGAGAAGTTGGTACTTGCTGAGAAGCTGGTACTTGCTGAGAAGCTGGTACTTGCTGAGAAGCTGGTTCTGGCTGAGAAGCTGGTACTGGCTGCTTCTTCCTGGGTGACCCCTTCACTCCTGTTGGATGGCGACTACGCAGATGTGTGTACATGGCTCGACGAGTGCGTGACTCATACTGGCAGTTGTCCACATCTGCCAAACACTGGAACTGTCCAATTGCGTGCGCCATGTTCCAGTGATAGTGAGCGCCCTTGTGGCTGGGAAACGGATTGTTACAGACATAGCAACGGAACTCGTTGCAATTCGCGTGCTCATCATTCACGTGCTTGTTGAGAGTGTGCCTGTGTTTAGGGTTAGAGAGAAAAGGAAGTGAGAATGACTCGAGTGTATGAAGAGCTTTAGTATGAAGAGTCTTCACTGAAGACAAATCACAGACACTTACCAGTGGTTGAACTGTCGGCCACAGTCCTTGGCCAAGCACTTGCAGCCCAGATTGTGCTCGTCCTTCAGGTGAAAACGAAGCAACGTAATGTCCGTGAAGATTGCGTTGCACTCGGAACAGTACAGTCGCACCATACGACTTCGACCTTCGACCAGAACCACAGAATTCGGTTCGGGTTCAACTGATGCCACTTGGTTGGACGTTCCACTGGTTGAGGGACCTGCAACTGCCAGTTCGGCTTCTGGTGGTGTCGAAGGAGCATTCTGAGAAGCTTTCTCAGGTTTTGCCTTACTACTGGTTGAGGGACCAGCAACTGCCTGTTCGGCTACGACATTTTGTGGTGTCGAAGGAACATCCTGAGAAGTCTTCTTGGGTGCTGTCTTTTGCTGTTTGCCCTTAGCAGACTGTAACCGCAAATACAGTTAAAGTCAGCACAAATGCAACAAACATGACCTACCTCAGCCTCTTGGGATGTCGAAGGAACATTCTGAGGAACCTCATTTGGTTGTTCCTTTGGCTTTTTTGACTTCTTCTGTTTGACCTGAGCAGTCTGTGACCATAAATAGAGTTAAAATTAGCACAAAAGCAACAAACAAGACTTACCTCAGCTTCTTGAGATGACGAAGGAGCTTCCTGAGAAGCCTTCTTGGGTTTTGCTTTTGACTTTTTCCGTTTGACCTGAGCAGAACGCAAATATAGTTAAAAGCAGCACAAAAGTAATAAACATGACTTACCTTAGCCCTTTCCTCGTTTGCGACCTCTCCATCAGACCTCGCATCTTCACCTTGTTCCTCCTGTTCACCACCATCAGAACCAAACTGGAACTTCTCATCAAAGTCCTTAATAAGACCACCATTCTTCTCATAGAAGTTTTTAACCGTAAATGGTTTAGGACGTTTGCGGAAAGGATACGGCTCCATATAGTACTCGTTCCAATACTTGCGAAAGTACAGTTTCGCATCTTTGATGCCCTGATTGCGAGCCTTTAAGCGCGCTTCACGAGTTTCGGGCACAAACTTGTCGAATGCCTCTCTCATGTGATCAGTAGTTTTGGGTTCGTGCTTGGAGTACGTGTACAGTTTCTTGACTTCGGTCAATTTGCTGTTCGAATGTCGAAGATAGTGAGAGGGTGAGGAAAGAGAGAATTAATACAAACAAGCAACACTTACGCTCCCTCCTCTTCTCCAAATGGAATCACGTACACG
>JAKIJQ010000014.1:1347500-1372500 GCA_023373905.1 Rhizoglyphus robini
GAGTGGAGGCATGGATCGGTGGTCCAAGAGTGGCCGCAACTGGCATGGGTAGTAGTAGTTGTTCTGCTGTTGGTGCCCAAAGTAGTTTGTTCAATCGAAAGCGTAAGCAAGTTTTCAGTAATTTGAGACTTTGTAACTCAATGTCCATTGAAGGACAAACCAACGGACAGGCTGTTCGATCTGTACCAAGCAACGACTTTGCTCGAACCAGCTCTGTTTCACAAAGTCCACCGAAGCAAGGGAACATTACTACTGCTTCTACTTTTTCTCTTAACGATGTTCCAAGTCCTTTCAAACGAGCAAGTGCTCCATCTGGCTTTCGGACCTATTCGGGTCAAGGAAACAATCAAGCAGTTCACACTAGTCGATCTGTGGCTGTAAGTTTAGTTTCGTCGTATGCTTCGCCTTCTTTTGGTATAGAAACGAGCAAAGCACAACATACAGGCCGATCTGTGGACATCCAACAAAAAGCCTCAGACCGTCAAGTATCAGGATCTAAGAGATCTGCCGAATTGCCTCGAGGAAATTGTCCACGGCCCTCGAAAGAAGCAAAGGCGACTGGATCTACTTCTTCGGTCCAAGCAAAAGCCCAACAGTCTAGTGGGACTGTTAGTTTGCGAACAAACGAGTCTACAGCTCGCCCGAATCCGAGTTCTGCAAGTAACCAATTGGCGGGAACTAGTTCCAGTTCGTCTCGAAAGCAAGCTAAACAGTTGGGCAACACTTCTGCTTCTGATTCCATTTCTTCTGTCCAAGCAAAGACTCAACAGTCTAGCAGGTCTGTTAGTTTGCGAACAAACAAGTCTTCAGCTCGCCCGAGTCCGAGTTCTGTGAATAACCAATTTGCAGGAACTAGTTCCCGTTTATCTCGACGACAACCGAATCTGTCGGTCCACACTACTGCTTCCTCTTCGTCTGCTCGAACCAATGGTCCTCGGAGATCTCAAGCAGTCCTTAATGAATCCGCCAGTTCTGCACCTGCTCCAGAAGTCAATGTAGCAGCTCGAGTAGTAGATCCTCCAGCAAACAATGTTGAGTACTGCTGGAAATGTCATCTTGTTGGTGCAGATTTGCACTGCAGCCGTTGTCCCCTAAGTTGGCACAAAGATTGCAGTAAGAGTGTATTCACAACTAAGGCGAACGGGATGATAATGATTCCCGGTAAGTCGTGCGACCTGAAGAGCCGCCAATTTTATGAGAAAGAACAGGCATGGATCAAGGAATTGGACAGTGTCCTTGACCACTCAGTGTGCGTTGAATGTGCACGCAAGGAGGCCGGCCTCAAGTTCAGCACCGAAAAGGGCATTTTGAAAGGTGTCACAGTGAATGAAAATAATTCCACAATGAGGAGAGTTTCTCGTGCGTTCAAGTATGCAATCGAGAGTTTAATGATGGAATCCGAACCAGATGTGAATGCTCCCGGTGGACACAGTAATGTGCGTGCGTTTGCGCCATTTTTCGAAATTGTCTATGGCGATCATGAGGTCGTAAACCCGATTGACCTTACATTGATGCTGGAAAATGTCGAGCAAGTAGCAACTACTTATCGTTGCGTCGAAGACTTTATGTTTGACATCCAATCGGTGAGTGTGCATTTGGGTTCGCGCTCATTGTACTAGCCACGACAAGATGAGCTTGTTGTCGTAGTACACACGAGCTTAAAATACTAATCAATCATCCCTTTTCACACTACATGCGCTCACACAGGTATGTCACAGCTACTTGGTACTCACCCAGAAGATGGGTAATTCGATACTCGACGTCAACTCGCCACATCGTAAGTTGTGCGATGACTTGATCAATTCGGCAAGTGCCGAGATGCAGGAGCTCGATCGATGCGAGTCTTGCTACCTCAACCACTACGAAGTTAACATGAGCGAACTCGAGTCTGCCATGCTGATGCCTTGCGAGCACACTCACTCGCTAGTGTGGCTCAAACATCACAGACTTTGGTGGCCGGCAAAAGTATATGCCTACCGCGAAAGCAAGTACTATTTCGAATCGGAAAAGTATGCATGGGTTGTGCCATTTGGGGATGAGGGCGAATGGTAAGTGTTTCTTTTTGGATTTGTGTCAATTCTCTCGAACTGAATCATTGCTCAAAATAGTAAGTGGACTATCTTCAAACAAACACTGCACACTTATTCAGCAAATAAGCCCGATACATCTGACGCAAATCGTCGTAGTTACAGTGCTGAACGAGACAGAGCAATCGTACAGGCGAACGAGTACACCACTACCTACTGGAACAAGTACTATGTAAAGGCTTACCTTCTACCAAGGGAGAGTAAACCGTTTGAACTTAATGATCTCTATATGGAGAACGGTGGCTTGAAAGAAGGAAAGAAGATATTGGATGAGCTCTTTGCTCAAAGTAACAGCGATGATGATGCTCATGAGGAGGAGGACGAAGTTGAGGTAGGATATGTCTGTTTGATTGATTCAGTGCATTTAGGTTCTAACAATAAATCTAACATTTTTGCGCAATTAGCAGCAAGAACCAGTCAATCCAAGTGGCGTGAGACGAAATGCTGCGATATCTCTTGGAGAAGCTTCTGCAGATGTAGCAGTAGCAGGTCCTTCAACTGGTAGAGCAAAGCGAGACAATGCCCGCAACCATTCCCGCAAACAGACGAAATGAACTCGACGGATGTTGGACACTTACGCACCTTTCTAGCCATTCTTGGCTTATCTAATCTGACCTTGTCTTATCTCTTCAATATTCAATATATCACACATTATTCATATCCATTTCCTCAACATATGTGCGCGTGCCATAACACACAACACATACACACAACCGCGTTCCATCAATCTGTGCTCAATCTCCCTCTTTGGATTGCCACAAGCTTGGATGAGTTCGATCTGTAATCTCCAATCACGCACGAACGTACACATTCAATTGATTACTATATTCAAACTTCAATTTGTATTCAAAATGTATTCATTTTGAGCTATAATCACTATATTCCACTTCAATTTCCGATAATAAAGCATAATCTGTTCCGTTTTAAGTGTTATTGGTGTATGTAAGGTAGTGTTTTGGAAGTCAGCAATGACTCTCTCTCTCTCTCTCTCTCTCTCTCTCTCTCTCTCCTCTCTCTCTCCCTCTCTCTCTCTCTCTCTCTCTCTCTCTCTCTCTCTCTCGCCTTCGACCATGTTGGCCACCAACACATCGAAGCCAGTCTCAAATCGCAAGGTGTCTCCAACAACCTCCGCCGTCTTATCATGGTGCTGCTGCAAAACAACACGATCCGCATCGATATCGGCAGCGCGCGGTCGGAGCCAATCCGTATCAATCGTTCCGTACCTCAAGGTGGCCCTCTTTCGCCGATTCTCTTCAATCTGGCAATCGACTTCATCTATCAGGAGATCTGTGACCCAGAGTTTGCCAACCAGTACGGATTCAAGCTGTCCGAGAAGTATGACGCCCTCGCTCTGACAGGCTTTGCGGATGACCAGGCTGTCACGTCGGACTCTGAGGAAGGAACCAAACGCATTGTGGAACTTACTCGAGAACTATTCCAGACCATCGGATTGGAGGTGAACCCGAAGAAAAGTACGGCCATCAACATCGAAAAGGGCAAATTGGTCCCGGGTGACCTGACCATCAACGACATGATCATCAAGTGCATCGGTGGCGACACAGTGATCAGGTACCTGGGCCACACTTTTAACAATGAACTGGTCTTTGACCAGAGTGCCTTGGCTACGTTCACCGAGAACGCAAACAACCTGGTGCTTTCGCCACTTCTCAAGAAAGACCAGAAGTTGAACATCTTCAACCAATACGCCCTACCAAGGTTGACCTATCCACTACAAGCAGCACCGCTGCGGAAGATCCCAAAAGAAACCCTCACCATACTCGACCGAACAATCAGAACAAGCTTGAAGGCTATCATCGGTCTGCCCGTACACACTTCGAACTGCATGATCTACTCGCCCCGAAAGTACCGGGGCTTGGGAATGATCCGATGCGAGTGGGAGGTGCTTCTTCAACATTTCGCGATGGCCCTGCGTCTGTCATCTGTCCCCGATGGACTCTTTCACGAGGTGTACGACTGCGCAGAAGAGATGGCCATCTGTAAGCGGGAACTCCAGGTGGATGGCAACACCGCACGTCAACTACGCAAAGCTCTACGTGAGCGAGAATTCAACAAATGGACCACCCAGCTCTACCAGGGTTGTGGCGTCGGTCACTTCAAGGAGTACCCCAAAGGAAATAGCTTCGTCTACGATAAGAACTCGTTGTCCGGCTCAGAATGGGTGGCAGCCATCAAGTTGAGTACCGGCTACGCAAATCTGTTGGGCGTTCCTGGAGTCGTTCAAGATTCAGTCCAGACATCGACCCTCTGCCGCAGATGCCGCAGAGAGAAAGAAACCCCTGGCCATGTCCTCGGTGCCTGTGACTTTAACGACGAACGACGAAACAAACGACACCATCAGCTTAAGGAGACGCTTGCTGGTCTACTCCGCGAGAAGGGATACAACTGCGTGATTGAACCGTACTGTTCGGATGGTGAAGGTGCGAACAGGTTTGTCGACATACTTGCGTTCCAACAAGACTCCAACAAGGTCTACATAATCGACCCGACTGTCCGATGGGAAACGAAGGATGATGTTGGAGGTATGGTACAGGCAGAGAAGGATTACATCTACCGGAGCTGTTACGATGACCTGGCAGAGAAATACCCCCTGATCAAGGACCGTGAGTGCGAGGTCATTGGTCTCTGGATGGGGGCGAGAGGAACAGTGAGCACCCAGTTGGTTGACTTTTTTGACCGTTTCCAGCTGGATAAGAAGAAACTTTCCGAAATTGCCGAATCTGTTTTGATTGCTTCTGTTCATATGATACACTATCACATTTATGGTTAGATTTTTATATATTCATACACACATACACTTTTATTTTCTGATTTTCACTCTCACATTTTGTAGTCTACACTATTCTAAGCCTATATTTTAATTATTGTCTTATCTAGATTAATTAGTACGCTGTGTCTCAAGGCAACTCACTGTTTAGTGAGCAGCTCTCTCTGTATTATATTTATGTATAATAAAGATTGTTTCTCTCTCTTCTTTGATGGACACAATCACACACAAACCCGATGGACTTTGTTCTTAGTGAGGCCACTTCGGTGAGTGGTTTGGCGATGTGGCGGAGGACACACACGAAAATGTCATCAGCCAAGGCACGGTTCGCTTAGAGACGAGAGGCGAACGGCCAACGCTCACAAACCGATCGCCTATGACTATTGCCTGCTGGCCGTCTCTCTCTCTCTCTCTCTCTCTCCCTCTCTCTCTCCCTCTCTCTCTCTCTCTCTCTCCCCTCTCTCTCTCTCTCTCTCTCTCTCTCTCTCTCTCTCTCTCTCTCTCTCTCTCTCTCTCTCTCTCTCTCCCTCTCCCTCTCTCCCCCCCTCTCTCTCTCTCTCTCTCTCTCTCTCTCTCTCTCTCTCTCTCTCTCTCTCTCTCTCGCTTTCTTCCAATAGAATGAGTAAACAAAGAGCAAAAATGCATCAAAGTAAGTAATAAAGGTTCGAAGTAATCCATCATTACCACAATCTCATTAAGAACTGTCCGCTAGGCTCAGCCCTAAATCATTACTTTGTAGAACATAAATCTGAACTCACTACCAAACACTTTTAACATACTAAACTCAAAGTTTTCATTTTTATCCGTGATTATTTCGTTTCTAAGTCAACAGAGGCAGACACCGTCTTAGTAGAAATGCAAATTAATTCTACCACTGCAGTGGCAATAGGCGAGTGAGTTTGTTTGTGTGAGTGCACTGTCATCACAGTGCTCCTCTTTACACTGTCCTCTCTCACTCACTATCGACCGTTGTGTGGTCGTGGCCGCACCTTTTGTCTGATAACTCGGTTTAATCTCATTTTTTGACTATTTCTACCTTGTTATCAGATATGGTAGGCGCCTGAGCCACGCCAGTGCCATCGAGCTGCCTCTGCACTACTTTGGTGAGTTGTTCTGTCTGTCTTAATGTCGCTTTCGCGTTTTTCGCTAATTCCGTGCGATTCTGGGGTTAATCTCGGATTAATCTTTGCGTTCTTTGTTAATTCTGTTAATTCTGTCGTTAGATTCGTATCCTCGCGTGTCCATATTGTCCAGTTGGGCTACTTTCTTGATGTCTTGATCTCAGTTTCCAGGCCAAATCGCGTTCTCTTTAGGTCATTTGGCCGTCCGCATTGGAGTCGCTCAATGACTCTAGACTGATTTTAACTCACTTTTTGCTCATTTGCATCACATATCTCTTATCAGTTGACAGGTATGTAGTTGCACAACTGAGTAATTGATCAAATTTCGACAAATTTCTTGCTATAGACTCAACCTTACCTTACCTGCCTGACCATTGACTGAAGCACTCCTCTCTAGATTGAAGTGACATCTCTAAAAGGTCTGCTATGTCTTATCTATCGATTGATCTAAATGACTTTTGACTTAGAATCTCATTGGTTGGCATCTCATTCGGCTATCCTTAAACTTGCTCTGCCGATTTGTGTCAATCATTTGGCTGACTCATGATACCTCCACGAAAGCCCCGCGGGGCTGCAAAGCCCACTCTCGTAAAGCCTAAGCCTAAACCGAAATCGAAACCTAAGCCAAAACCGAAAGCACCCCGCCCTGGTACTTCGGTCACACCCAACCGCACTGTACCTGTAAGAGGGTCGTCACCTGCACCTGGCCCTGGTACACCCGTTAGGGCCAATCGAAATGCACCTGGAATAGGTTCGCCACCAGCGCCTCGCTCTGCTACTCCCGTTAAAGCCAACCGTACTGTATCAGCAAGAGGATCCCCTACTGCGCCTGGACCTAGTACTCCCGTTAAGGCCAATCGTAGAGTACCAGCAAAAGGATCCTCTACTGAGCCTGGACCTAGTACTCCCGTTAGGGCCAATCGTAGAGTACCAGCAAAAGGATCCTCTACTGAGCCTGGACCTAGTACTCCCGTTAGGGCCAACCGAAATGTATCTCCAAGAGTATCGCCTCCTGCACCTCCATCAACTCAATCACCCTCACCACCAGCAACCCCAACACCAGCACAAGCACAATCAACTCCACCATCAACACCAGCACCATCACCTTCGTTGTCACCATCCACGCCATCACCACGCAAAAAAGCGAAATTACCAACAAACAAATACACTCCTGAAGACGTAAAATTTTGCAAGAAGTACGGCTACTCTTCCGCGGATTCGATGTATCCTTGTTGCTTTGACAATTGCACACATGTGGCCTTCACTTATTGGTCGTTGAAGAAGCACATTATAAAGAATCACCCGGGAGATCGATGGGGCAATCGAATCGAGCAGAACAAGGCAATGAATGGTAGTAAGCGGCCGGTGGTTGAGCATCAATCAACATCAGAGCAGTCCACTTCGTCGGGTCAATCCACTTCGACGGGTCAATCCACTTCGTCGGGTCAATCCACTTCGTCGGGTCAGCCTTCTTCATCGAGCCAGTCCTCAACATCAAGTGGGTCTTCAGGATCGAGGCAAACTTCTGGGCCGAAACAGTCTTCTGGATCGAATCGTGCCGCAGGATTGAGCCAAACTTCTGGCTCAAAACAAGCCGCCGGACCCAAACAGTCCTCTGGATCGACTCGTGCTGCAGGAGCAAAGCCGGCCGCCCGACCTAAACAATCCTCAGGGTCTAAACAAGCCTCAATTTCGAAAAAGTCCACTGTCGTACGATCAAGACCTTCACTGGTCAAATCAGAGCCCAAAGACACCTCGTCCGACTCTGACACAGAGTTCTCATCCGATGGCGAAGATGACTCATTGTCTCCTATACCCAAACTAGACTACAAGAAGAAGAACAAAATACTCACCAAGAGGCAGAAACTCACACAAGCAGCTCGTGTTCAACGACAGTTGACCGACATTGTTCACGACATTGACGAGGGCTTAGTAGTGCACGTGCCCATAGTTGGCCATGACTGGAAGTGTGAGCAGTGTGACCTGACCTTTGACAATGTGTTGCAGTACTTGTCACACTCTACGAAGCACATTGTGCAGGAGTGTGGACATGTGTGCGAGCAACAGTGCAAGAACTGTCCCAAGACCTACCGGGACATGCTCGAACAATTTGATCGGGCAACTGCGCTCTTTTTGGATCATCGTAAGGTGGGCCATGAGAATGCATTGCAAGTGAACTCGAACTTGGGCGCAGACTTGTCCACTTTGGCCGTATCTACTTCTAATGCAGCTATTCCATCGACTTCTTCTGGTTTGCGCGGAAGCGCTTCTAGCTCGCGTCCATCATCTTCAAACAGACCGCGAACCCGTCTGACCACAACCATCAATGTGTCCGTAGAACCGGCCGAGTCCGACATTGAAATCGAGGAATTCACACAGGAAGAATTCGATAAGATGTCCGAGTATGAGGATGACGACGAACCTGAAATTGTAAAAGTTGTACCGCTAAACCCAGAATCAACTATACAAGTCATAACACTTTCAAGTTCGTCCTCCGATGAGGACATGTCAGAGGATGATGGCTTACCTGTAAGCCAACAAGCAAGCCGAGCACCAGTGGTCTCTGGACAACGAATCACAATGCCTACTGTAGCACAAGTTCACAATCATCCAAAACCAAACATACAACTAGTTGGCTTAGGACAGCAAATCCCAGCGCCTGCTCCAACACAAGCCATCGAACAGCAAATGCCAACCATGCAACCCTCGGCTTATGGACAAAGAGTCCCAGCGCCTACTGTAGCACAAGTACCCAATCTTCCCAAACCAAACATACAACTAGTTATGATAGGACAGCGAATCTCAGCGCCTGCACAAGCCATCAGACAACCAATGCCAACCAACCAACCTTATGGACAACGAATCCCAGCTCCTGCACCAACCCAAGCCAACATACCGCAAAAGCCAACCAAACAACCTATGGGTTGGTATGCACAACGAATCCCAAAGCCAACAACCAAGTCTCCCACATTCAATCCTTCAAACCGTAATCCTCGCGTTGACAAGTCCAAGAAGAAGACACGCGAAGAATTACAATTGGAATTAAAAGATCTAGAATCGAAGGAAAGATTGAGACAAAAGAATGTAGCTGCCGGAGTAATCCATGGTATTTATGCTAAACTTGAAGATACTAAAGTCAGATTGGCCCACCAAAACAAGAATCGTGGAGGACCACCGACTCGAGCAACTCCGGCAACTTCTCGACAGCCAAGTAAGCGTCAAAAGGCCCAACAACAGGGACACAAACGCGCTGTACCGACTGTGGAGGAGATGTACCAAAGAGCCCCAACTATTCCAATAGTAGATGAACAAGTTGAACAGCAACTCAGACTGAACCAACAGTTGCAGTTTCAACAGTTCAAAGAAGAGGAGGCAAGACAGAAGGCATTGAAACGACAGAAAGTCTCCGAACAGCGAAATGCCTCAATTGGGACTCGAAGCAGCGCTCAGTCTCAATTCATGCCTAGTTATGCTAATTAGTTGCTTAGTTACTTAGTAGATGATACGCCAACGCACTTACATATTTAATCAGGTTGCTAACTCTAGCCCGGTTAAGCGGAAACCATGCCCGTTCTTCGAACATACACATATTCAATTGGCCATATTACCATTATATACTACATATTATATACATAACTATGCTACTATGTCTATCCCTCACACGTAAGGCATTTACAACAGTTTGATATTATATCTTGATATTATATTTCGATCTATTTTGATTACTCATTTTGATTATCCATTTTGATTATTCCGCACAGTATTTCTATACACACACTGAATTGTCTCATTTGCACAACCTTTTTGTCATTTACTTTTTATTCGTATCAATAAAAACGTTTTACGTTGTATTTGAATAGAAAGTTAGAACGAGTGCACACACGTCAATGGAGGTTCTCCAGAGAGAGGAAAAAAGAGAGAGAGAGAGAGAGAGAGAGAGAGAGAGAGAGAGAGAGAGAGAGAGAGAGAGAGAGAGAGAGAGAGAGAGAGAGAGAGAGAGAGAGAGAGAGAGAGAGAGAGAGAGAGAGAGAGAGAGAGAGAGAGAAGAGAGAGAGAGAGAGAGAGAGAGAGAGAGAGGGAGAGAGAGAGAGGAAAGAAGGGAAGAGAGAGAGAGGTGAGAGAGGGTGAGGCCTGTGTGTTTGAACAGTCGCGTTACTGGCGTGCCAAATGGCACGATTGCCCCGTGCCATCCGCTCGAGTGCCAAGTTGGCACCGCGCCAACACATTTGTGCATTTGTGCAGTGGCTGGTCATACAGGGTGGCTTGCCAGGTCTGTTGTATGGTTAATCGCTAGGACTTGGCGTGGCGCTGCCACTGGCGCACTCACCAACGCGCGTACATTAGAGTGTGCTTTCTAGTGGCGTGCCAAGCCACCCTGTATGGTCGGCCAGTGGCTCATTTTGGTGCACGTCCCAATCGTATTCGGAATACCTTTCAGTTGAGCATACAAATTGGCACGCCACATCGCGCAATCGTACATTGCTTTGACTTGGTGCAGTAAGCACAGCGCCGATGTGTGCTCTCCTCGATGACGAGCCCGACCAGGCTGCATGACTCACGCGTTTGCCCCTGTCTGACTGTCTGCCTGTCTACCCGTGCCAGTGCCGATGCCTGTACGTTGCAGTTGGCTTCGGCCGAACTCGAAAAGTGCGGCGTAGTTTATCGATCGTGCGGCAATAGACGTGTGCCTGCCTGTCTGTCTGACTGTCTGCCTGCCTGGTTGGCTTTATTGGGTTGCCCAAGTGCTGCACTCATTCTCTCCATCCATCTCACAACGAGACCACTGCAGTGCCAACTCAGAACACAACCACACAGCACACACATACTCACCCAGACATCATTCTCTCTCTCCCTCTCTCTCTCTCTCTCTCTCTCTCTCTCTCTCTCTCTCTCTCTCTCTCTCTCTCTCTCTCTCTCTCTCTCTCTCTCTCTCTCTCCTCTCTCTCTCTCTCTCTCCCCTTCCTCTCTCTCTCTCTCTCTCTCTCTCTCTCTCTCTCTCTCTCTCTCTCTCTCTCTCTCTCTCTCTTTGTTTGTTTGTTCGTGACATTTATGTGTGTCCTCCTGCGCTGCCGCCGCACCATCAGCCGAGCGCCTAGGAGAACAAAGTGCCAAAGTGCATCAGTGCAGGCCCAACTAGTTAGCAACTAGGTTCGAGCCAAGGGACTTTGCTCGTCAATTGCATCTCACTTCCACTCACAGTGAAACTACACACTCCGACTAACCAACATCTGTCACAGTTTGACTTGCCTACGAGGCAATGCCTCAGTGCAGCCACTTCGGCATCATCCATACGCTCTCATCTGCCACCTTTGACATTCGTTCTCACCGTGCGTCCGCTTGTGATTAATTTCGTGCGTCTCTCGTCACTCTCCACAAACACACAAACCATTCAACAAGGACGACCAACATCAATGTCGTCCTAACCAACTAAGGCACGAGTTCACATTCCCGTCAATTACCATCTCAATGGCGAACACACGACTCATCTGTCATCTTCCTCCTTTCATCGGGTTGTAAGGTAGGTGCCCATTGAACACTGTTAAATCTGCTTAAGATCCACGAGCAAGGACAGCGCGCGTCTGTAAATTTTAATAGATAATTTAGATGCGGTCACAAAATTGAATGCTGTGTGTCGATTTAATTGTCAGAGCCGAACGATGGAGCGAGCGAATAAGTGAAGTTAGGACTCACCGTCCACTTGATTGGAAAAGGCTTGTGTAAAGGGTTTCGGCTATACCTGTTCAATGGATCGGTCTGAAAATTTTACACAATGTTCTGGTTGGTGTGAAGATGTGCAAAAACAGGTCACTTTAGGTGAAAGGTCACGGGAGATAAAAAAATAATTAGTGATATTTTACATTGATGTGTGTTGAAATATGAATTGATGTGTGTGTGTCTGTCGCACTGTGATGACTCATCGATGACTGAACTGATGAGGACGAGTGCTAGCGATACTTTCGCTCCGAATTCACGCCAACGGCGTCACTTAAGACTAGTTTTACGTTAGTTTGCTAAACATTAATTTATGGCCGCGTTAAGCACCTTTACTAATGCACTAACTAATCAATGGTTAACAAAGAAAAATAAGCGCCGTTTCGGTTTATTTGACAATTTACGGTATCGATAGACCTCTAATTAGATCGCATTAGTCCCTCACCAAAACGCAGCTAATTCATTACTTCTTCTTCGTGCATAGAACCTCAAATGGAGCCACCGCCAAATCCAAGTGGAAACAAACACTATCTTTTAATAAAGATGCTCGACTCTAAAGGCACGATGCAATCATATATAAAAGTTCCCTTCAACGGTAGTGTTCAGGATATTGGCTCAACAGAACCAACAAACGGCGTGATTGTACCAGCAGTCACTTCTGCCACCACTAATACAACATCATTATTGACAAATGAGTCAACAGGCAGTCCGGCAAGCAATGCACCTGAAGTTAAGCGAGTTCTTTTAAGACAAGAAGATCTACTTAATGCAAAAAATGAATATCGTTCGAAAACTGCACGTGCTGCGGCTGCTGCTCCTGCGGCCGCAAGAGATCTTGCTTCAGCACGTTCTGCTTCCGATAGTGAGCTTGTCCTTGTGAATGTTAGTGCTGCTGATCTTCCTGCTTTAAATCAGTACTTTCAAACAAACAACCGGGTTCCGACAAGCCTTCTGGTTCCAACCAGTAGCCTGTTTCCAACAAACAATCCAGTTCCAGCGGGTAACCTGATCCCAGCTGGTAGCATTTCTCTCGCAAATAACGATGCTACCGCGAATGATGCCGTTGAGGCAAATGCTACCGCAAGGGCACCGGTCCCTCTTCGTGCATACGCATCTATTGAGTATGCTAATAAGATCATCTACTTCGGGAACAAATTAGCTAAAAGATTGGCAAGAAAGCCCAAATTGGAATACATTCTTGCAGAGACTTCAATACAGAATGGAACAAACTTTTATCGATTTGAAATTAAACTTACCATTCTACCTATTGGGCAAAAGAAACCACCAACTGGACTGATTGATGTGCCCGATTTGGAGGAGTCAGGTAATGAACTAGCTAGAATCTATAGTGTAGGAATGCATGGACTAACGAATGTTATTTTTTTTGGACCACAGATGCCACTTCAAGTGAAAAACTTCAACAGCTCGCGACAAAAAGCTTTTCCGTTTTTTACGATAATGCTAAATCGATTTATGGACTTAGAGTTCAATATAAAAGAGGATTGCTTGTTTCAGTCAGAGAGGATCAGGTTACTTCGAGCCCAACGGTTCAGGCAGCAGTTCCTGGGCCTAGCCAGATAAGCCAAAATGGAGCATCTCCCTGTGTCATTCAGTCAGTTACGAAGCGATCTGCTGAAATGTCTAACATCGCTGGTCCATCGAAGCAGGCAAAGGTTTCTTCGGTTGTGTCTTTATCGGGGAAGGCAGCAACATCACAGGCTAGTGGAACAGGAATCCCGTTATCTGTAGTTAGCAAGGAACCGACACCTGATTTGGCTGGAACTAGTAAATCTACTTTACCAAGTCCACCGAATCTAGCGATCAACAGTAGTGCTCCTAATGCTCCCACTCCTAATGCCAATACCCCAGGACCGTCGAAACAGGCAAATGTTCCCTCAATCTCAACTAATTGGGATCGGATAGTCGCTCAGACAACCCCTTCTAATCCCACTGTCCCAGTCAACCCTCCAAAAGACACATCTATCCTCGGTTCTGCAAGTAGCCAAGTTGCTGGAACTAGTTCCATTACTCCAAGTCAACCGATGAAAGCCCCAACTCTTCCTCAAGCATTTGCTTCTCTCGCAAATTTTCCATCTCTAAATGTTCCTTCAGTTGAAGTGGCGAACCAGGCATCACAGATAGGTCCACCAATGCCAAGCAAGCAACCAGCTTCTCCTCAGGCAGTTATCCAGGGACCAAAATGTAGCGAATCGGTTAACATTTTAGCAGGTCAACCGAAGCAGATTATCAGTTTTACTGCTTCTCTTGCTTCTACTACACCGATTGGCAATGATTCTCAAAAATCAAAATTAATCGAGAATGTTCCTGTTCCTACTGCATCGGCTTCCTCTGTTGTGGAAAAGGCACAAAGAGGTCTTCCTGGAACAAACAAGCAAACAGTCGCTACACAGACTTCTGCAGCAAAAAGATCTGCTGAAATCGAATTGCCTCAAGCTAAAGATCCACGACCCTCGAAACAGCCAAAGGTTCTTGCTTCTGTCTCGGCTCCTTCAGTTCAAGAAGAGATTGCGCAACCTTCGAAACAAGCAAAGCTTCTTGCATCTGTCCCAACTCCTCCGGTGCATGAAGAGATTGCGCAACCCTCGAAACAAGCAAAGGTTCTTGCTTCTGTCCCAACTCCTTCGGTTCGTGAAGAGATTGCACGAACCTTGAAACAAGCAATGGTTCTTGCATCTGTCTCGACTTCTCCGGTTCGAGAACAGACTACACGACCTAGTCGATCTGCTTCAAGCAAATCGCGAAAAGACAAACCTGCTATCAAGAAATCTAAGGCAAGTAAGAAATTGGCTCGAAGCTCACGAAAACAACCAAAACGTGCAGTCAGCACTGCTTCTACTGAATCAGCTCCCTCGACTGCTCGAACTCGTGGTCAATCGAAACGATTAGCAAAAGCAAAACTAACTACAACTATCGCGATTTCGTCAGACCAAGAAGAAACACTAATGTCAGAGAGTTCAGACAATTCGCCAAGTGTCGAGTCTCCGACTGTCAAACAGCCTGAAAGTGATGGATTCGACGACGACCGACGATATCCAAAGCGAGAAGTCAAAGCAGTTGCTCCTTTCGTTCCTAATCTTGAACCCAGCTTTGTGAGAAAATCGAAATCTCAGATCGTTAAGAATGAGACTTCTATGAAACCAGAAGCAGAGGTGACACCACGAGTAGTTCAACAACGACCACCACCAGCAGCAGCAGCAGTTAAAGACTCAACAAAGGACAAGTTTTGCTGGAAATGTCATCTTCCGGGAGATCTACATCACTGCAGTCGCTGTTCACTGGGCTGGCACAAAAGCCGCAGTTGCAGCGACGCTATCTTCCAGTCTAAACTCAAATCGATGACCATGATTCTCGATAAGAGCAGCAACAAAGCGACCCGTGAGCTGTACGCAAAGAAGCAAGCCTGGGTCGCGAAACTGGAAACAGTTATCGATCCATCAGTGTGCATTGAATGTGCCCGTAAGGAGGCTGGTCGCAAGTTCAACAAGGATGATGGCTTTTTGAGTGGAATCAAGACTCTATCGGACAAGAGACGAAGCGCTGCACTGTACGAGTATGCGGTCAAGAGTTTGATAATGCGCCGAAAGCCCGAGGAAAAGATGAGTTCATTTAGATCACTGGCACGGATTGATTATGGAGGGTATGATGTGAAGCACAAAATCGACCTGAATTGGATTCTGAAAAAGACTGCCCACGTCACGGCATATTTGTGCACAGAGGAGTTCATGTTCGACATCAAAATGGTGAGTGTTGGCATTTGGGCGCGAGCGCGTGAATTATGCAAGACAAGATGAACTAGCTAGTCAAGAGTACCCACAACTCCAAAATTCTAATCGATTCATGTTTTTTAAACCCAAATGCTAGCTATGCCACAGCTACATGATTCTTGTACAGAAAAGGGGCGTTGAAGTAGATTCAACTGAGTACAAATCGGCTCAGGCCATGTGTACGGACTTGATCGAGAGCGCACGATCCGAAATGGACTCCGTTGATCGGTGTGACTCTTGTTATCGCAATTTATACGAAGTTGACACTGACAGGGTCGAGTCGGACATGTTGATGCCCTGTGAGCACAGTCACTCGGTGGTGTGGCTGCAGCATCGTAATCTTTGGTGGCCTGGCAAAGTCTACGAATACCGCGAAAGTAGGTACTATTTCAGATATGAGAATCATGTCTACGTTGTGCCGTTTGGAGATGAGGAGGCTGGGTAAGTGTTTTGACATCAAATCACCTATCTAACCTAACCTAACCTAACCAATCCCTCAAAACACAACAGTAAATTCACCCAAGTGAAGCTACTGTACAGATATTCGCAACACGAACCCATCACTGATGAGAATGAGCAAATGCAAGCAGCATTTAATGGACACAGCAGTAGAACCCGTAGGAAGATCAGCGAGGCACGCGAAAAAGGAATCGAAGATGCCAAACAGTATATGGTCAAGTACTGGAATCGTTACTTCTTGGAGAAGTATCCACTGGCGAGACACGCAAAACCCTTTACGGTTAATAACTTCTATCAGCCGAATGGCGGTCTCAAAAAGAAGACACTGGACGAGAACTTTAAGTTGGGTTCCGCGTGTAAGTCCGAAGTCCCGCAGGAGGTAAGTCGAGGTCTCCTCATCATTTTTTCATGGTTTTATGACTCTAACTATCTTAATATCTAACTTTTTTTCTTACTTTCACTTTACTTTTTTTTCTCTCTCTCTCTCTCTCTCTCTCTCTCTCTCTCTCTCTCTCTCTCTCTCTCTCTCTCTCTCTCTCTCTCCCTCACTCTCTCACCCTCTCTCTCTCACCCTCTCTCTCTCACAAACACTCTCTCTCTCTCTCTCTCTCTCTCTCTCTCTCTCTCTCTCTCTCTCTCTCTCTCTCTCTCTCTCTCTCTCACCCCCTCTCTCTCTCTCTCTTTCTCTCTCTCTCTCTTTCTCCCCCCTCTCTCTCTCTCTCTCTCTCTCTCTCTCTCTCACCCTCTCTCTCCCTCTTACCCTCTCACTCTCACACTTTCTCTCTCTCTCTCCCCCTCTCTCTTTCACTTTCCATCTCTCCTTTCAACTTATCTTATCGAAAAAGAATGAGCAAGTTCCAACTGAACGAGAGTCTTCTTCAAGATCCACTAGTCGTTCGAAATCCTCGAGTTCTTCCGCATTAGCCATAGTAAGAGCATCAATTGCCCCAGAGGAAGCAGCAGCAGCATCCAAGCCCCCAGCAGTAGCCGGACCCTCAAAGCGAAAACGTGGTAATCCAGGCAAGAATCGAAACCCGAAAGACATTAGATTTCAGGTGGTGCAAATAGCTTGTCCCGAAAAGGGTTGTTTGTTCGCGGCTCCAACTTTACAACTGGTTCATCGCCACCAGAAGCACTATCACAAGGTGGCACAGATTCATTGCTTTGCTGCCGGTTGTAAACGCCGATTCAGCTATAGGTAAGTGTAATGCTTCTAATTCTTAAACATTCTACATTTTCCCATATACACAAAATATAGCCTAGGCCTGGCTAGACACATCGAAGAGGACCATCCAAGTACTGTCCAGTTCAGATGTGACATTTGTGCACGTGTGTACCCGGGCCAAAGACATGCCTACCAGCACTGGTACAAGCAACACATGCTTGGCATCTACCGCTGCGTTGTTGATCCGGAAAACTGCAAATTTGAGTGCAACAATCGTTGGGGAATTTATAATCATTATACTAAAAATCATGAGTAAGCTCACTGAGACCTTTGGACTCAAGAGGACGTACCCTGGAACTCTACAACACGGATTCGGACAACCGAACTCTCGTATATCAACACATTTAAATGTATAACACACTACTAGTCAATTAACATAGCATAATCTTATCGCACTTTTAATCACATTTCCATAAGTTCTAGGTATACGGACTATTTCATCTGATCTCTGATTGATTGAGAGGATGAACACATTAAATATTCATACGTTTAACCACTATCCTACCACTACTAAACTTAGATTATTTAGCTTGTTAGGGGTCTCCAACTTTGTTGAACAAAATGCCAAAGTACTTTGTCAAGGGCATCATTAGCCCACAATTTGAGACCTCTAACTTAGAGTCTAGATTGACAAAACCAAAACAATGTTTTGTCAAAAACATAAGCTTCGATGAACATACCTTAACACACACACACACTTACAGCAGCTCTATCTGCTTATTATTATAAATTCTAGAACATTGGATTCATAGATAGTATATCACTTATTGTATAACCAGAATGGACCAATCGCAATAGCACACACACAAGTCCAATGTATCAACACAGTGCAATCTCAACTATCTGGACTTTTCTGCTTGTCCAATGGACAATGTCCATATCACCTATTCCAAACACATTCACTTTCACATTATATTATCAATTTGTCCTGTATTACTGAACACACACACATTACTATTGAAATCTACCTATTGTATTCCATTTTTATTTTTTCACTAAATAAAGCATAATAATTTTTAAGTTTCATTATTTGTTCGTTTGATTTCTATGTCTGTTTCTTCTTTGTCGATATTCCCCTGCCTATTTAGTGCCGCGGCACATACATCGCACCATCAGCGTAGTCTAACTTTAAATTCACATCAACTGTAATAAATAATGAAGCAATTTATGTAATGACTGAAATTCGAGCGTGCAAGGCGAGAGAAAAAAGGGAGATCTCGCTTTTATGTTGCAATGAAATGGCACCATCTGGCACAACTAGAAGAGGGACTCCGAGTGCACTCCTAAAGCAACGAGGGAGCGCTTAATCCGCTTAGTGCAATTAAAAGCAGGAGGGTGAGTTCATGAAACAGGGAGAAATGAGTCACTCGAGATGGGGTATCGACAGACCGTCCAAAAATTGTCCAACGCATATTAACTCTGCCACTTGGACGAAGTGGAGTCGAGCAAACAGTGAACGGTGGTATGATTCACTCTAATTGACAGAAAGAAACAAAATCAAAGTGCGATCGTTGGTAAATAGAACTCAATGGCTTGGTGCACCAATTTATTGGTCAACAGAACAGTGGTCCAATAATGATAATAACATTGAAATATTCAAGGGTCTAATTGTTCGATGTTAAGGTGCCTCAGGTATAATATAATACCAATTATGTGGACTTTCTTGTCTGACTGTCGCTTTCGTGTGTTGTATGCGTTTCGTCCGTCCGTTCGTTTATTTCTCTCGCTAATAGCGAATCGCTATTCGGTCTGTGGTCTCGTGTGTGTGTGTACGGTGTATGTTGCTCCTCAGTGTTTGTTTGTTTGATATGGTAGTAATGGTAATGGTACTGTTGTTGATGTTGACTGGTGATTGTAATCATGGTGACCGACTATTCTTTCTGCCTGCCTGCCTGCCACACAAAAAAAAATCATCAGCATTAGTTGTACTGTGCTGGCTCGAATGAAAGGAGATGAGACTCGCGAGTGTAACTGCGAGCAAACGCGCTCCGCATAAATTTTATGTGCGTGGTGAGAGTCAGGGGTGAAAGCTTGAATTGAGGTCATTCGACTGGTACTAAACTACGACCGTCCGACACTTAATAACTAGTGAGAACGTGCACACACACGGTCATGCGAACTTTGTTCGTTTGAAATGATGCAGTCATTGACGGGGGGTTGCTGAATTGTCCAGATGGACAAGTGGTCAAGCATTCACCACTTGTCGCCATATTGTCTTTCTCTCACTCTTCCGATTGTAATGCGACTTTGCTCGGTGAAGATTAAAAATCTTTTTATTCATTATTATGCATTTGCACCAAGTTCACAACACATTGCTATTTTGGTTACTTTGCTTAAACCTCGCCGAGCAATGTGCAAGTGCGTTTCGGGTTGTGTGTGTGTGTGTGTGTGTGTGTGTGTGTGTGTGTGTGTGTGTGTGTGTGTGTGTGTGTGTGTGTGTGTGTGTGTGTGTGTGTGTGTGTGTGTGTGTGTGTGTGTGTGTGTGTGTGTGTGTGTGTGTGTGTGTGTGTGTGTGTGTGTGTGTGTGTGTGTGTGTGTGTGTGTGTGTGTGTGTGTGTGTGTGTGTGTGTGTGTGTGTGTGTGTGTGTGTGTGTGTGTGTCGACTCTATCCAATGGTCACAGTCACCAAAACAACTTAACGATCAATAAAGACATGGTTTCGCAAGCACAACCACCACCACTAAATCACACACACTACAAACAAAAAACTAATGTTTTTGTATGAGTAATGCATTGAGCATTGAGAGTGTCATCATCATCATCGATTGAGTGTTTGGTCAGTTCGGACTAGACATTCACTTGTACAATTCTGTTTCGCATACGAACTCAATAGATGCGATCATCACGATACATTCGAGTAGAGTTATTGAGCACACAGAGAGTGTCATCATTTTGCCTTAAAAATTGCATAACAATCTTGCCTACGCTTAATTCTCGCCTTAATTCTCACTTTATAATTCTCAAACTAATATTGGCTATTTGTGGTTTGTGACTTTTTTGTAAACTGTGCAAATACACAATAAAGATAAGAATGGTAATATTACGCGATACACGAAATGCGATTGACAATAAGCAGCGGCAGACAAGACAAACAGACAAACTACACTCACAGAGGCACAGTATGTGTTGTGTGCTGTGTGCGTTCGTGAGAGTCGCTTGGTGAGATTGCACTCGACTCGACTCTCGTTTGCCAGCCAATACACAGGCACACAGCACTGAAAGCGACAGCAATGTAGGCACACAGATCGAAGGGAGAGAACATTGAACGAACAGATCGCGATATTTTTTCTCTCGTTTGATTTTGTGTGCTTGCTATGAGTGTAGTGTTTGCTATGAGTGCTGAGTGCGTTGCTGCTGTCTCATGGTCGAAATTAGTCGCTGCTGTGTGTGTTCGTTTGCTCTGTCGGACTGATGGTGGCTCGGCTCGTTATTAGTATTTCGGTTTGTCATCGCATCGCGTTCTTGTTCTTTAGCACACATAGGATGCAATACAAAATGCAATACGATTTAGAGGTGAATTGATGCGTAAACGATAAATGCCACAACGTGTCAGTTTAGTGCATTATTGTTCATTGGTTCATCTTTCTCGTCGTTGACACAACACAAGCACTGCTCGAGGAGAATGAACACTCGAGAAGAGAAGAGGCGATCGCGTTATGTCTCTCGCATAGTTTGTGTGTGTTTGCTGTTGTGATACTCTATCTATAAGTTAGTCAAGTTAATTAAAATCACTCGTTTACGTTCAGTAAAAACTCATTTGAAGCAGAAGTCAAGGGAGGAAAAACGAGTAATCAATCGGTCCACTGGCAACCACTCGGTGTATACTACCGATGGTAGGTGGCCGTGAAGACAGAATGGGGCTTGAGGGTACACATTAGGTAGGCATATTAATGCCCAACCCAAATGATACCTTCATCGTCGAAATCACACTAATAATCAAAAAGAGTGCCAATTGGTATAATTGCTTGCCAAACTAAATTGTACCGAGCAGTACACTGGTCTTTCCGACAATTGGCATTGCCCTAAAAGACACTTTCACTGGCACTCGGTACAGAGTGCTAGTTGGCATTACTTGGCATTACTTGCCAAATTATGACCACCAATGGACCAATGTTTCGGTGATTACGCCAGGCATGCCACCTCCATTCAACTGCTCGCGACGCCAGTGGCCACTGCAAGGCAGTCATAGTCCATCCACGCAATTGACCACCAATGGACCAATGATACTGTGATTACGCCAGGCATGCCGTCACCACTCAACTGCTCGCGACACCAGTGGCCACTGCAAGGCAGTCATACTCCATCTACGCAATTGACCACCAATGGACCAATGTTTCGGTGATTACGCCAGGCATGCCATCACCACTAAACTGCTCGCGACCCCATTGGCCACTTCAAGACAATCATACTCCATCTACGCAATTGACCACCAATGGACCAATGATACTGTGATTACGCCAGGCATGCCGTCACCACTCAACTGCTCGCGACACCAGTGGCCACTGCAAGACAATCATACTCCATCCACGCAATTGACCACCAATGGACCAATGTTTCGGTGATTACGCCAGGCATGCCATCACCACTCAACTGCTCGCGACCCCATTGGCCACTGCAAGACAGTCATACTCCATCCACGCAATTGACCACCAATGGACCAATGTTTCGGTGATTACGCCAGGCATGCCATCACCACTCAACTGCTCGCGACACCATTGGCCACTGCAAGACAATCATACTCCATCCACGCAATTGACCACCAATGGACCAATGTTTCGGTGATTACGCCAGGCATGCCATCACCACTCAACTGCTCGCGACACCAGTGGCCACTGCAAGACAGTCATACTCTATCCACGCAACTTACCACCAATGGACCAATGTTTCGGTGATTACGCCAGGCATGCTATCACCACTCAACTGCTCGCGACACCAGTGGCCACTGCAAAGCAATCATACTCCATCCACGCAATTGACCACCAATGGACCAATGTTTCGGTGATTACGCCAGGCATGCTATCACCACTCAACTGCTCGCGACACCAGTGGCCACTGCAAAGCAATCATACTCCATCCACGCAACTTACCACCAATGGACCAATGTTTCGGTGATTACGCCAGGCATGCTATCACCACTCAACTGCTCGCGACACCAGTGGCCACTGCAAAGCAATCATACTCCATCCACGCAACTTACCACCAATGGACCAATGTTTCGGTGATTACGCCAGGCATGCTATCACCACTCAACTGCTCGCGACACCAGTGGCCACTGCAAAGCAATCATACTCCATCCACGCAACTTACCACCAATGGACCAATGTTTCGGTGATTACGCCAGGCATGCTATCACCACTCAACTGCTCGCGACACCAGTGGCCACTGCAAAGCAATCATACTCCATCCACGCAATTGACCACCAATGGACCAATGTTTCGGTGATTACGCCAGGCATGCTATCACCACTCAACTGCTCGCGACACCAGTGGCCACTGCAAGACAATCATACTCCATCCACGCAATTGACCACCAATGGACCAATGTTTCGGTGATTACGCCAGGCATGCCATCACCACTCAACTGCTCGCGACACCAGTGGCCACTGCAAGACAGTCATACTCCATCCACGCAACTTACCACCAATGGACCAATGTTTCGGTGATTACGCCAGGCATGCCATCACCACTCAACTGCTCGCGACACCAGTGGCCACTGCAAGACAGTCATACTCTATCCACGCAACTTACCACCAATGGACCAATGTTTCGGTGATTACGCCAGGCATGCTATCACCACTCAACTGCTCGCGACACCAGTGGCCACTGCAAAGCAATCATACTCCATCCACGCAATTGACCACCAATGGACCAATGTTTCGGTGATTACGCCAGGCATGCTATCACCACTCAACTGCTCGCGACACCAGTGGCCACTGCAAGACAATCATACTCCATCCACGCAATTGACCACCAATGGACCAATGTTTCGGTGATTACGCCAGGCATGCCATCACCACTCAACTGCTCGCGACACCAGTGGCCACTGCAAGACAATCATACTCCATCCACGCAATTGACCACCAATGGACCAATGTTTCGGTGATTACGCCAGGCATGCTATCACCACTCAACTGCTCGCGACACCAGTGGCCACTGCAAGACAATCATACTCCATCCACGCAATTGACCACCAATGGACCAATGTTTCGGTGATTACGCCAGGCATGCCATCACCACTCAACTGCTCGCGACACCAGTGGCCACTGCAAGACAGTCATACTCCATCCACGCAACTTACCACCAATGGACCAATGTTTCGGTGATTACGCCAGGCATGCCATCACCACTAAACTGCTCGCGACCCCATTGGCCACTGCAAGGCAGTCATACTCCATCTACGCAATTGACCACCAATGGACCAATGTTTCGGTGATTACGCAAGCATGCCATCGCCACTCAACTGCTCGCGACACCAGTGGCCACTGCAAAGCAATCATACTCCATCCACGCAACTGACCACCAATGGACCAATGTTTCGGTGATTACGCCAGGCATGCCATCGCCACTCAACTGCTCGCGACACCAGTGGCCACTGCAAAGCAATCATACTCCATCCACGCAACTGACCACCAATGGACCAATGTTTCGGTGATTACGCCAGGCATGCCACCTCCATTCAACTGCTCGCGACGCCAGTGGCCACTGCAAGACAATCATACTCCATCCACGCAATTGACCACCAATGGACCAATGATACTGTGATTACGCCAGGCATGCCGTCACCACTCAACTGCTCGCGACACCAGTGGCCACTGCAAGACAGTCATAGTCCATCCACGCAATTGACCACCAATGGACCAATGATACTGTGATTACGCCAGGCATGCCGTCACCACTCAACTGCTCGCGACACCAGTGGCCACTGCAAGACAATCATACTCCATCCACGCAACTTACCACCAATGGACCAATGTTTCGGTGATTACGCCAGGCATGCCATCACCACTAAACTGCTCGCGACCCCATTGGCCACTGCAAGGCAGTCATACTCCATCTACGCAATTGACCACCAATGGACCAATGTTTCGGTGATTACGCAAGCATGCCATCGCCACTCAACTGCTCGCGACACCAGTGGCCACTGCAAAGCAATCATACTCCATCCACGCAACTGACCACCAATGGACCAATGTTTCGGTGATTACGCCAGGCATGCCACCTCCATTCAACTGCTCGCGACGCCAGTGGCCACTGCAAGGCAGTCATAGTCCATCCACGCAATTGACCACCAATGGACCAATGATACTGTGATTACGCCAGGCATGCCGTCACCACTCAACTGCTCGCGACACCAGTGGCCACTGCAAGACAATCATACTCCATCCACGCAATTGACCACAATACCAATTCTCATTCGAACTGGCCTAATACTCAACTTGCAATTAGTTTCGTTCTAACTGGAGTGTTTGTCCACACTCAGTATCTCTGTCGGCACCACCAAATCACATAAAACTAATACATTGGTATAAGTAATACATTTGTCAATAGACACAGGCGACACCTGGTGGGCTAGATTAAAATTAAATTTACATTGAGTATAGAGATTGATGCATTTTGATGATGTAAAGTGATATTTACACTCGAATGGAACAAAATTAATTGTAAATAACTATTATATAGTACTAATTAATATCCATTTCTTAAATTCTGATGTATATCGACAAGAAGAACTTGATTGCTCTATGGAAATGGTTCATTTTGGTGGTTAAATCTATCAAAACATGAGTTTTGTATTGAGAAATTTTAGTTTTTGAACTCTTGTTTGTT
>JAKIJQ010000014.1:1377500-1385000 GCA_023373905.1 Rhizoglyphus robini
ATTTGCCAAAAAACTTTTGCTCTCCCTCGAGTATGTTTTTAGTTGTTTTTGGTTTTGCATCTCAATTTAGGTCTTGTCTCTTTAGGCAAAACCAATTTGCATTTCACTCACTCGAAAACTAATCCCGTTACGATGGTGTACGATGTACAAGTTGTAATATCAATAAGGATAATGTAATATAATTTACTTTACTCGAAAAAGTTTTGGAAACATTTTCGATAGCAATTAAACGTGCATTAGTTAACATGTACAACTTTGTCTAAAAGGCGCAATTTTATTCATTTTAAAGTACAAAAGAAACATTTTTCCTTAATTTTGATTTAAAGTTTTGATTCCTTAATCGGACCGAAAAATTAATGAGTTTTAATATTTATTTAACTATTTAATTTGTTATTTTATTCAATTATTTAATTATTTAGATTAAAAATTATATAACCTAAAATTAAAAAATAAAATTTAGGCGCCATGATCGTCAAAAAATAATAAACATAAAAGTAATGTCCTATGTGGAGAGTCATATCGAAACATTTCGTCATCACCACCTCATCACCACTCTCCCCTTTCTTATTTTTGTCTGTGTGTACGCGCGTTCGTTTCGTTTCTGTTTCTACTTTGTCACCAAGATTAGACTGTTTTCTATTCACGACCTCGACATTATTATTACCACGACTATTTGACTACCGTCATTTTGACACAATCGGTTCTTTGTTTTTGGATCATTATCTCAACTCTGTGTGTGGTAAGTATATTGTGTTGTGGTTTTGAAGGTTCTTTTTGGGATAATCTTTAAGACATATATTTTCTATATTTGTCTCTCTAATTTCTATTTTATTTTTTTTGTTTTGTTTTTTTTGTAAACTAGATTCTCTTAGTCTTTTGTTTACCATGACTGACGATAAGTGTTCACCGATGGACATCACCTCTGGTACTGAAGAACTTGATTTTGGTTTGACCGGCGAACAGTCACGGCCACAGCAGCCTCCACCGAAATCGAAAACTCCCGCTATCAAAGATGACGAAACAGAAGTGGAAACCGATGATACGGAAATTATGACGGCTGACAGTGATGATGACGCGAATGATCTCGAAGTAGCCAAAGTACTGAACACTAGCCCCGAGTTGCCCATGTCCCGTACAGTCACGAAGCCCTTTGTGTACGGTTCCGTATCTCGGGAACTGCCACGAGCCCTACCGAATGGTCACACCCACTTGTCGACCATCTATCTACGACCACGCTACAATGAGGACATGAGTCTGTATGTGAGTCGAGTCGAATTTCGTATCAATTCTATTTCGCTGATTCGTGTGTGCACCAAGCTACCGTACGAGATGGTCAAGTTGACTGGCTGTGGCGAGTTTGCCGTACAGATCAAGTTGTTCTTTGTGGACAAGAGCCTTCGGCCAGTGACACTCGCTCATACACTCACCCTGTTCAAGGCTGAGGATCCGTCGCAAGTGATGGCCAGTCGCACACGCAATCCGCTGATGACCATTTCTGGTAACTTGTCCGCTGAATTTGAAGATCGCCCCTCGAAGATGCCTCCACCAGGAATGCCCCTTGTGGCTGAGCATTACGACGAGTTTGTCTTTGCAAACCCAAGCGACACTCTCTACTCGAATCTAATCCATGCCTGGGAGTGCACTCGTCCGGACTGGCAGCCACCGAGGATGGACTGGGACGAGATACAATTTCGCCAGTTGAAGGCCCTTCGAAGTGCCCGCTCATTGGTCCAGCAAGAGATTGAGAAGGGAAAGAACAATCTGAAGGATATGACTGAATATTTGAATATTCTGAAACAGGAGGTGAAGCGAATCGGTTCGGAAATGAACTTGGACAACGATGAGGAGGTTGACATGTTGCTGGATGTGCCGGATTATGGTCCTGGTACTCGTTCAATCGCTCCTGTGGATACTAACTCGGACGTAACCATGGATATGGGCTCTAGTGGTGATGGAGATTAGTGAAGATCGTCAGTGGAGTTACCGATTGTATCGATAGATTCGTTCCTCACTTTATTTAGTTATATTTCGTTATCAAAATTAACCTTTTGTTTTAAATTTCGTTAACTCTTATTTTGTACCGTTCATTTTCATTATATGTTATATGACCTAATGTCATTTTATGTAAATCAGAATAGAATATAAAATTCCGTTAGTTCTAATCTCTAATAAAAGGATTCTCAGTTACTAGATGGCAATAGTGTTTTCGTTATCTTTATTTATCGAATAATACAATTCAAATTGAGATTGTATAAACGAATTTGTACGAGTTTGACCGAGTTTTCTGTCTGTTTGACTAAGAGAACGGAACGGATCGATCAGTCCGCTGCCGTTGTAATTATCTTCTTCCTCAAAAATAATAATCTTACGCAATTTTTTTTATTGATTTGACCCATTCTACAAATTTGTCCTGTCGTTGACTTTAGTTTTGATTTATTATTATCTTGGCCTGACATATTTGAGTTCATTTGTGCAAATGTTGTTCTGTTCTAAGAATGCTCCAAACAGTTTGAGTTGAGTCAAACTGTCAACACACCACCAACAAACAACACACCAGCACTGGAATAAGGAGCACTTGATGGGCCTCTACAGATGCATTACTGATCCTGCTAACTGCAGATTTGAATCCATCAATCGTCGGGGGATTTACAATCATTTGAGCAAGAGCCATTGATGGTAACATCACCAGGAAGTCCTCAAAACGGACCTCGTGAGACTCGAACAAACCAAACTTTCGTTTATCGATGCATTTTAATGAAACATACTCACACACATTACTAGTCTTAACTTGTTAGCATAATCTTACTGCACATTTAATCACTTTTTAGTGTAAGTTTTAGACTCACTACTTTATCTGTTAGTGAACATAAAACTTACACTAAATTTCACCTGATCTCAGATGCCATTGAGAGGATGAACACATTAAATATTCATATGTTTAACTATACTATCCTTATACTACTAATCTTAGAATATATAGGAACAGGGTCCCATCACCCAAGCTTGCTTGGTGAATAAATAGGGCTCTCCAATTTTGTTGAATCAAATAATTTGTCAAGGGCCATTAGCCCACACTTTGAGACCCCTAACTTAGAGTTTAGATTAGCAAAACGAAACAATGTTTGCCAAATACATACATGCCTTAACACACACTTTCAGCAGTTTATCTGCTCATTATATTATCAATTCTATAATTCTAGATACAAATAGAGAGTATATTACTTATTATAAACAGAATGGACCAATTGCACACACACACACACAAGTCCCATATATCAACAGTGCAATCTCAACTATCTGGACTTTTCAGCTTGGACGTGTCCATATCACCTATTCCAAACACATTCACTTCACATTATATCTGTTACGGATCTACCCTAGAACCGTAGCGATATGAGGGAAAATAGGTACGCGAGGATACGAGTCACGGATTTATTGTCTCGGCACTATGTCCGTACTCTCGGCTCGCGCCGCACTACAGCGAATGGTGTGTCGAGGGGACAATAGATCAGTGATGATCGTGTGCGTGTGTTGTGTGTAAGGTAACAGATAGTAAGATGCATTGACAGTGTGCGAGTGTGTCGCCTTATATATGCGCTCACAAGCGTTATAGTAGCAAGGAATCGCACGGGAGGGCGCCACCGTGATGGGTCGCTCTGTTGTGATGCACAACAATATCAATTTGTCCTGTATTCCTGAACACACACATTATTATTGAAATCTACCAATTGTATTCCACTTACATTATTACCAAATAAAGCACAATAATTTTGTTTCATTATTTGTTCGTTTGATTTCTATGTCTGTTTCTTCTTTTTCTACCTTCGTCGGCCAATTTAGTACCGCGGCACACATCGCACCAAACGGTGTCTAACTCAATTTCCCTCAACTGTAATAAATAATAAAGTAAGTTATGGAACACGATTGTGTTTGACCGACATTGGAGGGCGAAGAGAGAGAGAGAGAGAGAGAGAGAGAGAGAGAGAGAGAGAGAGAGAGAGAGAGAGAGAGAGAGAGAGAGAGAGAGAGAGAGAGAGAGAGAGAGAGAGAGAGAGAGAGAGAGAGAGAGATGACGAACCACGAGATTTTGACACCAGAGATGTTGCACGGAAAAGGCACCATCTGGCAAAATGAACCGAGGGTCACCACTCCGAGTGCACTCGTAAATCAATGAGTAAGCGCGCTAATCCGCTTAGTGCAATTAAAAACCGAAGGGAGAGTTCGTGTAACGGGAGACCAAAATGAGTCACTCGAGACGGAATATCGATCGATTGTCCCAAACTTGTCCAATTGGACGCTCATTTTCGCTCACTATAATTCATCTACACTCACATTACTCACTCGTCCTTAATTACCCGATATCATGCCAAACTTTTAATCACCACTAACTACCAAATGCATACACAGTTCCAAATATCAATAAAAGTCATAGCAACGTACAGAATTACAAACAAACCAAACTCAAAGTCAGCCTGTCAGTCAGGTTGTCAAAAGTTAATATGTGTGTGTGTGTGTGTGTGTGTGTGTGTGTGTGTGTGTGAGAGAGAGAGAGAGAGAGAGAGAGAGAGAGAGAGAGAGAGAGAGAGAGAATAAATTTGCCCGTTTCTGCCGTGTTATTGATTTTGAATTCATTTGTGTTCGTGTACCCAGGTCGATATAACCGTGGTGACATTAAAGCGAGACCACAACACTCGAGTTTGTCATTGCAAGTAAAAGTGTCCTTCTGTATGCCACCATATAAACATATTATCCTCGAATCTCTCGGACCTTTGACATCAATTCTGTGATTAATGTTTGCATTTTTGCACTGCTCAAATAAATCTTATCATCTATAGTGTGTCTTATCTGTTTTGTACCAAAATCAGACTTACTGTACTTCCTTATTCACGAGTGTAACCATGACAACTCTGTTACTCTTTGAGTGGGCCAACAGTGTGATCGATCAAGTGCAGGCCTACTATTTCACCAATCCACGAACCCTCTTTGCGATTGTTGTGTTCAGTCTGTTCTTTCTCTACTATGTCCACAATGTTGTCCAGAAGCCTATCCTGTTCTGTGCGGATGGTCGCTTTCGGTGGTTTATCAAGGCAAACTGTCTCGCAATCAACGAACAGTACTGGCCAACTATTTGGTGCTATGAAACTCACTTGCTTACTTCGATTTCTACCTTCTTGAGGGGACTGTTGCCCAAGTTGAATTATCATCGAGAGTACGTTCGTACGCCTGATGGTGGTCAGATATCGTTGGATTGGTATGATCCAGAGGGCGATCGGGATGATCAGAATTGTGAGGAAACATGCAATTCTGCTATTCATAAGTCGTACGATCGACCAATTGCGCTATTCTTGCCCGGGCTGACGGGCTGCTCACAGGCGGAATACATCAAAACGATGGTTCCACTTGCTCATCGAATTGGTTACCGTGCAGTTGCGATCAATTACCGTGGACTGGGCAATACTCGCTTGCTGACGCCTCGACTTTACTGTGCTGCAAACGATGAGGACTTGCACACAGCACTACGTCATATTCGTGCATCGAATCCTGAGGCTAAACTGGTCGCAACTGGCATATCTATGGGTGGTATCATTTTAGGCAAATATCTCATCACCACAGGGTACGAGTCCTTGGTAGATGCAGCCTTCCTAGTCTCGGTTTGTTTCGATTTCCTCGAAGTTGTGGACAGTATGGAGCGCGGTCTAAATCTACCACTCAATCAACTGCTCACCAAAGGACTGATCAACATTGTGCTCGAGCACCAAGAGTGGTATCAGAACTGTCCCCAGTTTGACATTGAGGCCATACGGCGATGTCGTAATATTCGAGAATTCGATGAGGCCTTCACTATTCGTATGTTCAACTTTGCAACGCCAAGTGATTACTATCGGGAGAGTTCTCACAAGGGTAAGCTGGCGTGCATCAAGAAGCCCACATTCTGTATCAATGCAGCGGATGATATGTTTGCGCCCGCAAGCAGTTTGCCTGTGGATGAGGTGGCCGAGTGCAGTCATGTGGCAATGTTGGTCACTGCCCGTGGTGGTCACATTGGCTTTATGGAGGGACTGATGCCCAAGTTTCTCAAATCATCGTCATACTACTCGGAACGTGTGCTCGAACAGTACCTACAAGCGATGTACGATCTACCTGACATTCGTCGTGAGCTATTCTGACTAATACGTATAGTTGGTCTTGAAACTAGTCATTTTACATTGTCGTTATCTTTCTAAACAATCTGATTGTAACTCATAAATGTAGTTGATTCAATTTCAATGTAACAAATAATAAAACATTAGTTGATCCGTTTGGATAATAAGTATTCGATCATTTGATCTCCCGCTGTTATGCTCACTATTTGTTATCACTTGGTCACAAATTGGTCCATTTTTGGTAATGGACTAACTGACCTGACAAGCTCAATGTCAATTGTGTGGACTCTCTTCTAAACGGATAGACGGTCAGAGAAACAAACACAGGAGTAGTACACATTGCATTCGAGCGGGTCAAAGTTTACTATTCGTGGTTCGATCGTAAAATGGAGACAAATAGGACAGTGGGTGTTCTTGAATGAGCGAAATCGTCACTCGAGAGAAATGTAGTCGAGTGAGGTTTGTTTCAATATAATAGTGAAAAAACAAAAAAAACCTTAATATGTTACGATTGTTTGATCGATTTTTGCTTTTGTGTGTTGTGTCTGTCTGTCTGTTCATTCCTCTCACTAATAGCGAGTCGCTATTCGGTTTGAGGCCTTGTGTATGTGTGTGCGGTGTGTGTCACGGCCACACTTTGTGTTTGTAAGTTCGACATGGTCGTAATGGTAATGGTGCTGTTGTTGTTTACTAGTGATTGTAACTATCGACCTTACTCCCTGCTTGCCACAAAAAACAATCATAAGCAGCACAAGTTACACACTATGAGCGATCTCTGATAGGGAGAGAACGAACTTTTTAAGTGTGAATGAACGAGCTCGGCACAAAGCCATCACAGTTTGCGTTCCATTTCATTGGAAATAGAGGGTCAGGGGTGAGTGAAAGCTTGAAGTGAGGCCATTCAAGTGGTACTAAACTATCCGACCCTTAGTCACTAGGTGGAACGGGCACACACGGTCAATGACCGTCGGTTATGTGTCTTTGATTAGTCCAAAACGAAGCAGTCCCCTGACAGGGGTGGATGGATGGATATGGACAAGTGGCCAAGGTCGTATGTTGTGTCCCTCACTCTTCCGATCGTAACGTGACCTCGTTCGGTCATGACCTCAAAATCTCATTCGCATTTGAACCTTCCGGACTCAGGAGGGTAAAGGACGCTCTCACTGGCGAACTGAACTCTAGTCACAATTCACTGTGTGTGTGTGCCTGTATGTCAGTCCAACCATATGTGACAGCCGAATAACCGACATTAATTATCCTGACTAATTCATTTCCGACGGTGACTCACGGCTACCCAAAGAGGCGCGTAAATCTTTTGTTTATGTTCCATAAGAAGTGCATATTTTATGAGTAAACC
>JAKIJQ010000014.1:1392500-1412500 GCA_023373905.1 Rhizoglyphus robini
GTCGTATTCGTCTAAACTGCTGGCATGATGTTCAAAACTAACGCCCACGTCGAAGCACCTTGCAACACTGCAACCTTGTTTTACAAGAATAAGGTCTGGGACGAGATACTTGCGACCATTTTCATTCGACAGTGCGTCCGGAGCTTCGTCCTCTTGATAGTAGATTCGTTTCTCTCTATAGCAAGCCAAATGATGAGTCCGCAAATGAAAGGTAATTTGATCGAGAAGTTTGTCATGTCGTTTTCCTTGAGCAGATTTAGTCAATTTACACTGGTTCAGTATATGAAACATACTCTTCTCAGTGTTACAGTGAAGGCACCACTCGTCTCGATTGACCATCGCTCCTGCACGGATCTGAAGCAGTTTCCGCTTCTTGTCTTCTTGTAGATCTGTTAGGCCTGAGAGGTGCTTATTTACTAGCGATCCACCAATCAGGAGACAAACATGGCCATCGTTGATCTTGCGCATGTCCCTGAGTAATCGTTCTTGGTTATCGTTATTAGCTGGGCACAGACGATTGACTCGAGAGATTTCATTGCGAAACCACCGTGATTCAGTTATCTCTCGGACGAACCAGGAGTTGGAGTGAGATAGCCTAAGCATGCGCTTCAGGGCAATTCTGGGTACATCATAACGGAGCTGTGGCAGGGCAAGCCCTCCTAACTTGTGTGCCAGGTAAAAGAATGAGGTGGGAGTTTCCATAGGCAGAGAGAGAGTTATTTTCACTACAGAACGAATTCTCTGGTCAATTCCTCTCAAGGTAGAATCTAGCGATTTCTCGTGAATAAGACGGTGGATCATTTCGGGAATAAGATGATTCCTGATTAGATAGATCTTCTGGTTAGGGTAGAGTTCAGATGAGCTTACTCGGTGGAGCTTGAAACAGACATCGGTTGGCTTGAAACGATGCGAGTTGTCATCATCTATTATGGCACCAAGGTAGCGAAAAGATGATACTGGTTCGATAAGTTCACCATCGATGGACGCTGATTCATTCGTACCAAAGAGCACTGTCTTGTTTGCATTGATGGTTAGGCCAACTTTTCGATAGAATACGACCGACATTGCAGCTAAGACTTCGATTTCTTCTCTGTTTCTTCCGGCCAGTAGAGAATCGTCGGCAAAGGCTAGGCAGCGCAGGAGATTCTGGCCCATTCGAATGCCCATATGCGATTGTTCCAGCACCCGAAGCAGTTGATCAATCACGAGGTTGAACAAAATTGGGCTTAGTGGACAACCTTGCTTGACGCCTCGCCGGATCCATATCTTAAAAGAAATGACGCCGTTGAACTTTAGGGCAGTCTGGCAGTCACGGTACATGTTCTTCAACAGGATCATATCGTCACGCTTCAGTCCATTCGCTCGGCATATTGCAAAGATGGAATCTTGACTAACTGAGTCGAATGCTTTTGCCACATCGATCCCTGCGATACTGACATTCTGTTGAGACAAGTAGCGACACACTGTGATCGCTTCGTGCACACCATCCATGGGAAGAAAGCCTTTCTGGCATTGATGGGGCTCAAGCTGGTCCTGCAAGCGTCGTGCCATGATGGCAGAGAGTGTTCGGTACACGACTGATCCAACTGTGATTGGGCGGTAGTCGGACGGGTTAGTAGAAGCCTTCTTTGGGATCAGTGAAGTTGTCATCTTCCTCCAGTCGTTAGGAATATCTTTCACCCAAAAGCACGCATTCAGCATTACTTTAACAACGTGCAGGTGGTACAGAAGATCAGACGCACGGATTCCGTCGAGCCCTGGAGAAGAGTTCCTCTTCATTCTCAAATGGAAGGAGATGTCACGGTGGTCAATGTATTGCATCGTGCTGACCGATTCGGGATCGTGTACTTGAATTGGCTCGAGAAGATTATCGGTTCTGGTTCCGAAGATTCCATTGAAGTAAATGAATGCTTCTTGGATATCTAGTTCGGGATTTACTTCGCCACGTGTCACGGCACTCCAAACCCTCTTCTTGTCTTTGTGCCATACTTCTTGATAGTCGGTTGATGCATCGGTACTGGTTGGGTTTTCCGAAACGGGAGCAGGTGGAATTCTTCTCCTTCTTAGCCTACGCCTTCTACCACCAACGATTCGGCAGAACTCATACCAGAGCTGATCAATCGTAGCAAGGCCGAAGAATAACTTGATCGCCACCAGTCTGAGTCGGTCGTCGAAAGTCTGGACTATATCTGACCAAAAACCTTTTGCTAGTGATGGCCGATGAGATGAAGGCACGAATCGGTTTGTTGGTGCTGGAACACTTTCTGGAATTTTGTTTGCACAGAACTGTTTATGTCCTGTAACGCTTCTGAAGCTTTTAAAGTGACTTCTTTTGCATTCCGAGCATCGGAAGATTGTTCTTATCGAGTGTTTGGCAGTGAGGTGTTCAGCGAGCTTCTTCCCACTTGTCGGATACTCGTCACATTTCATACACTTAAACTGAGATTTCCGACGTTCTTCTTTCATCACGAATGGTTCGATGATGATTGTGGTGAAGTGGTCGCATTGAGAGGCTTCTTGGCAGTGGCTGCACTGTATGACGTAAGAAAAGTTTACTCTGTTTGCACGTAGTTCTGGTATATGAGAGCTTAGGTTCTGGGCATAAGTGTAGCAATGGCTATGGGCCATAGTCGGTGTTGTTTACTCTCCACTTGACATATTTCTGGTATTCTGGGCATTTGGGGTCAAATGTTGAGTGACTTGTCTGGGCATGATTCTTGCGGGTGCAGTTCACACAACAGAGGGTGTCCGAAGAGCAGTCCTTGGCAGCGTGACCCTTGTGGTTGCACTTCCCACATAAGGCCTCCTTGAATTTCTCTTTGAAGCAATTCTCAGCACCGTGGCCAGGAGTGAGGCAGTTCGAGCAGAATGGTGCGTCTAAACACTCAACTGTTCTGCAGGCGGTCCAATTGGGCAAGAATATTCTGTTGTTCTTGAGCATTTTGAAACTCTCTGAATCGACTTCGTAGATGTAGTGCTTGCTATTGTTGTTTCGAACCGAGTGAAGGCGGAGGAAGCGAGCATTTGTCGACTTTAGTGAAGTACGAACGTCAGCTTCTTGAACATCATTGGGGACAAACAAGACTTTTATTCTCGGTTGAAAGTTTGTCTTTTCAATTACTTTGACCTTTTCATTTCCCTTGAAAAGTTTATTTACTTCTTCCTTCTGGTTTGAATAAATTAGCAAGGAACCGTCACCAAGAGTTTTTATGTTTTCCACTCCTGGTGGCATTGAGACATCTTTCAGAATGTTCTTCAGGTTATCACTAGAGTTGGCAGGCTTGATTCGAACAGTGTGCTGTGGCTTCTTTGCCTTCTTAACATTGGCGGATTTGACTGGGTGCTGTTGCTTAGGGTTAGTCGTTTGATTGCGGTTACGACCACAAATCAAAACTAAATTCTCTGGAGGCTAATTCTATTTTATGATTCCAGTTAGACAGTTGCAGTAGACACACACACTCTGCACTAAGTGCTAATTAAAATGCAAATTAAAATTGAATGTGCACAGACTTAGTTTGATGTTTGTCCATTAAATTTAATGTGTCTGTGCGGTCGTTTTTTTTTCTTAAATTAAAATTATGAGCAGGGAGAACAATAATTTGCATTTCAATTGACTGGAATGCGAGCTAATGCAATGAATGATTGTGAAAACTTTTTAAATCGTCATTGTTTGCAGTGAAACTAAAATCCGAATAATTTAAATCACAAACATTAAATTGAATGCTGTTTTCTGAGTTCATTCTTCACAAAAAAAAATATTTATAATTTCATTGACAAGCCAGTGCACAGGTTTGTCATTTTGACAAACAACAAGAACAAAAATATAAACCATACATCTGTTCACTTTTGAATTTCGAAATGACAAATAACGATAAAAACATAAGACTATTTTATGCAGCAATTTCACTGAACACTTATTATGACACTTATCTAGTACTTTTGCACCACCACTTTACTTTACACTCATGGTTATCATGAGACTTCTCTCTCTCTCTCTCTCTCTCTCTCTCTCTCTCTCTCTCTCTCTCTCTCTCTCTCTCTCTCTCTCTCTCTCTCTCTCTCTCTCTCTCTCTCTCTCTCTCTCTCTCTCTCTCTCTCTCTCTCTCTCTCGCCCTCTCTCTCCCTCTCTCTCTCTCTCTCTCTCTCTCTATTTGTTCACTTAAAATATTCACCCCGTCGATGTCATGATGATAATAATTTTGTCGTTTGCATTAGTGATGTTATTTACGAATATTCGAATATTCGAATAGGATTTTCGCATAGTATTCGAATACTAAGATATTCGAATATTACCGAAATTTCAAAATTTAGTATTCGAATATTCGCGAATAATATTCGAATATTCGACAAGTATTCGAATACCTATCATAATTTTTTTAATCAGATAAAACTTGTTTTTCCGCTGTATTTTTTATGATTAGACATTTCCCCCAATTTGAAGGATTTAAGGATTCTCAAAATGAGTTTGTAAAATCTTATATTTCAATTGTTCTGGCAGTTTTCATCAAATTGGATCATAACCCTCAAATGGCTTGGCTTGAGGATTCCACAAATAGAGTTCGGGAAGTTCCACAATTTGGTTGGTAGATTTTGTCACTCAATTGATTCGTCGTGGCGTGAACATGAAGCACATTACAAAACAAAGAATAGAATAACTAAAGCAATCGAATCAAATGATGGATTTTAATCCAAATTTATTAATTATTAATTGGTTCATATTTCACAGACCGACTGGTAGATGCCTTACACCGGACAGAACAGACATTCTCCTTTCCATCCTTGACAACAAACAACACTCGACAAGGCACGGGTTATGGTGCAATGCCAGTATTTGTCACATATTGACAGAAAACAATAGCCCGAGATGTGTAGACAATTATCAATAAGTATAAGATAAGTTTAATTCGATAAAATTTACCAACTCAATTAGGAAATCCCAAGCCTAATTTGTAGATAAGATTCAAACACTCGAGTAAATGATCATTTGAATTCTTCAAAACTCCTCTATTGGAATTTGTAATAAATTATTCAGAATAAGATTTTTTAAACTCATTTGTGGAATCCTTTCATCCGGCCATTTGGGAGGAATGCCTCAAACAACCAATTATGAGAAATGATTTAACTAATGTATCAAGAATAATCCAAACCATTATTTTGGAATCACGTTCCAATATTCAAATTGTCAAATTAACTTCAATTGGATCATTTTCCTTTCTGATAAGAACAACAAGATTATTCGTATATAGGTTATATTCGATGATCCAATTGGAACATTTTCCAAGTAAATTATCTAAGTAGGCAACATTTACGGTAACTCATTTGCCCTTAGCCATAGTGGCCTTTGTGACGTTAAAAAATTCCGAGAATAACACTTAAACTTTCATTGTCATTGTCTTACACCCCACATGTAATGAGCAAACTTGCTAAGGTGAAGGTGGTAAACAAGTTCTACACGAGCTGGCTATTACTTTGCCTAGACACTTTATCAAATCCGACAAAATGAACTCAAGTCAGGCTAACAGGCACAATGTGTATTTCAAAACACTAACTAATTAAGAGTAAATTGACTTAATTTGATTGTGATAATATTCGAATAATATTCGAATTATTCGAATACCAACGAAAGCAATATTGAATATTCGAATATTCGGAAATTTTTCAAAACTGCAGTATTCGAATAAGAATATTCGAATATTCGCGAATATTCGAATGCCGTATTCGATTTTAACATCACTAGTTTGCATATATTTTTACGAGCAAGCAAGTAAAGTGTACACTGAATGCACTGAATTCCATGCACTCAATACAATAAAAAATTTGTGTGTATTTGTCCTGCACACTGCGTTCAGTTAAAAGGGAAAATCCAAACTAATATCTCTGGAGGCTAACTCTATTTTATGATTCCCGTTGGACAGTTGTGCACACACACACAACTAAACTGCATTTAGTGCAAATTAAATTTGACTGTGCAGTGTGCACAGACTTGGTTTGTTCTCTTCCTCAACAAATTTAATGTGTTTGCGCTGTCGTTTATTTTGTTTTCTACTTTCCCGTCAAAATTTAAATTACGAAAAGTCAAACAAGAATTTGCATTTATGATGACTGGAGGGTGTTTTAGTGCAGATCGTTAAAACATTTTTTAAAATATGCAATTTATTTTGCCCAAACCAAAATCTGATTTATTTAAATCGGAAATTATAATTCAGATGTTGTTGGAGGAGCGACCGAAATCACTCACGCTGAGCGAGCGAAGCGAGCGAGGTGTGAGTGATTGAGGGAGTGACGAATCGTTGCCAGAAAAAAAGGGAATTGGGGTCATTCTTGTCACCAGAAATCCTCCGAAACTACCGCATGGATCGCTCTGAAAATTTAACACAGTGTTCGTGTTGTGGTCTAGATGTGCTGTATAGTTTTGAGGCTATATAGGTCAGAGGTCAAAGGTGTAGTAATTTTTCAAAAAATTCAAAATTTTGTATTGAAATGTGTTGAGTCCGAGTGTCAACACAGTGTGTGTGACCCAGCCAAGCACACACTCTTCACGATGCGCCCGCTGTGCGCAATTTAGATACGCAGTAGCATGCATGCTTAAATGTGAATTAGTGAGTTGGATGCGGACAATTTGAATAGAATGCAGGTTTGTCCGAGTGTTTGTTTATGTTTTCCAACATATTCGGTAATCCCCAATGATTTTCCACTAAACGTTATTGACCATTTAAGGGTATTAACCAATGATTAAACCGTTAATAACCATACGACACTGATCAACGAGAAATTAAGTGCAAACTGCAAGGATTTTCAATGATTGAAAGTTTTTTTTGCGTGTGGTAAAATGTGAATTAACCAGAGAGCAATCATGTAAACATCCAAAGTTTTTTTTCATTTTGCATCTCGAATTGTGAACAAATATTTGCGATTTATTTTAGTTTGAATTCAGTTCATTTTACTATTTGCATCATGTGATATGATTCATTTGAGTTTAGAAAATGATCCGAAAAATGTGCAAAGTTTAAAATATTTAATAATTTTAAAATGTAAAAATATGATTAATTAGATTAAAATTACAAACATTAATTTATTCCCAAAACACCCCAATATAACCCAACCACAATCAAAATTAATTTCGTGTACATTGTACATAAATAATTTAGAGAGAGGTGTTCCTATATAAAATGAAAGTGGGCGAGGAGGGTGAGGAGTGAGGAGGAGGACAAGTTGTCAGTGACACAATCTAGATGGCGTTAGCGGTTATACTGATCTGAGTTATGCGCTATAGCGTGTAGCTTTCTTGTTTGGCTGTTTTGTGAGTGTGCTGATTTAATTATGATAATTATATGTTTCAATCAGAGATAATCTACCAATGGCTAAATGACTCCATTTCCAAAACTCAAATGCCAACAATTGGTCATTAAAATATTTCCTAATGATACCAAAATTGATTTTATATTGGACATGTTTCTGTCAATCGATCATGGACATATTTGGGCATACTCTCGCTCCGACTTTTATGCCAATGGCATTACCTATTTTGATTTACGATAGTTGCAAAGTTTCATAATGCCAGCAGCTGGTTCAATACTAGTTCTATTTGTTCGAATTTCTCAATACCATATCATACTTTTCGTGTTATATCTCTTATATTGCAAACATTGTTATGTCATAAAAAATATAAATTTCCGATATTTCTTATATAATCAATTGATTAATTAATTACATTAACTTGTAAATCGTTTCTGTATTTCTCCCATGCGCTTGAGGATTTATAAATGTTTGTTCGTTCGATTCATATATTCATTTATCTAATCGAAATTTGTTTATGTTCTTTTTGTCAATGTCATCCTGAATGTGCAATTGGATTCGTCCATTTTTATTACTTCCCAAACCTTTCAAGTCAATAGATAAGCGTCACAGCATCACTTCGTTTGGTTTATAATTTTTGTTAAAATATTCAAGCCCTAAAGGCATTATCTGTACTAACAAATATCGTGGTTTCGATCTTCATATACATTATCGCTTCTAATGTTAGTTGGCAGACCAAGGACGAGATGGATGGACCAAAATGACGCCCTCTTGAGACGTGCTGGCTTAAACCCGGACGAAGTAGCACAAGTGGCCACGGACCGATCCTTGTGGAGGCAGAAGATTTTTGGGCTAGAGCCGCGACCCGATTTACGGACATAGCGGTGTGATGTTAATGTAATGTAATGTTTCTAATGTTTTTAATTTTGAAATAAAATAACCGATTCGGCCTGATTGGGTTTAAAGTTAGTGTGAAAAATAAGCAAATGTTGGATCAAACCAAATCTAGAACCATTTTCCTTTGTGTAACCATCACTTTGCATACTACATTGTACATTCTTTGGTAATTTTAGTATTAAGATCTACTATGCTAATCGAATTTTACTTTTAAGCATCAAACCAGCGAAACGATACCATTTTTCATACAAAATAGTCGAGTTTTATATTAGTTCGCTTCTACCAAAACTAAATATATTATTACCATTGAACATTCGCACGCGCGCGCGCGTCGAATTTGGGTGCGGTCGAAATGCCCACCGAAAGCACAGCCATGATCAATAGCGCAAAGGTGCAGTGGCGCATTCGTGTACATTAGTACCCAAATGTTAGAATGATTTTCCATGCATTGCTATGAGAGAAAGCATTTGTGAATTGCCTAAAATGCATCAATACAGACCACCAGCAATTTACTGAACACGCTAATCCTCTTGTCCTTCTGCCAACTCGGCAAAATAACACGCACTCATCTCATCTCGACAGCACTGCTTGTGAGTTGTGTTGTGTGTTGTACGATGTCGTGTGCCGATCGATAATCAAGCGCGCTCTTGTCTCGCTCCTCTTCCAAACGCACACAGCACAGAGACATTTCGTGCTGGTTCAAATCGACTTTCGACGTATGTCCTGTGCCATGTCGGCAGCAGCATCACCACTCGCCGTGCACCTTGCAAGCACGAATCCCGCTGGATTTAATATCAAATGTCAGCATTGGACTTGATGTCTGCTTGGCTGCATCATTAGCCAAATAGGCATAAGAGCTCACCGCTGGACTGGCTCCCCTTGAAATGCCAAAGTTCTACGTTTAGAGCAGTGTGCCAACCCACGCAGACACGCTAATTGGGCTCCCGTCTCAGCCAACTATATACTACCCTTCCAGCAGCACCAAATTGCCATTAGTTTCGTGCGTCATTTCTCTCTCTCTCTCTCTCTCTCTCTCTCTCTCTCTCTCTCTCTCTCTCGCCCTCTCTCTCTCGCCCTCTCTCTCTCTCCCTCTCTCTCTCTCTCGCCCTCTCTCTCCCTCTCTCACTCGCTCACTCACTCTCCAGTGGATTCTCTCTTTCTCTCGAACCCACACACACAACTGTCTACCAAAGGACGACCGCGTCAATGTCATTTCGTAGCTTCAGATGAATGCGTCTCAGGTATGAGCCCACTGGCCTAGTCTTCTCCCATCAATTATCATCTCGCATCTTCGTTCTAGTAACATCCACACCGTAAAACCAAACTCACTAACACAAACACTCACACCCGATTCAGCATATCATCTCATTTCGTGGTGGATCAAGCCATCCTCAGGCTTGCAACCGTTCGGTGGTTTGCGGAATCGGTGCGAAGGCCTTGTAGGTGATGGCTTGTCGCTACCATTTTGTCGTTCGCCACTCCCCTCTAAATGAACCGTGCTTCTTGACTCATGACATTTGCGTGTGTGTGTGTGTCACCTCCGAAACGTCGCCACATCACTCTCCGACAAAAACTAACTGAGAATGTGAACAACAAAGCCCACTTGGGTTCGTGCCCATCGATTAAGATGGGCTTTTAAAGCTCAATCGTCGACTAGTTTGATAGAAACGAGCCATCGCTGATCAATTACCATCATTCTCATCCACTCATAATGAAACCATCAGCTCATCTGCTATCGAACACCACCGATTCTGTACCATATGGTGCAGCAGTTTGACTTGTCTCAGTGCACCTTCCATCCAGCAACCGTCATCATCACTCTCTTCTTTGACATTCGTCCACACCGTGCATCAATTTGCAGTTAGTTTCGTGTGTCCTCTACTATTCGCCACTCACCATCGACGAGGACGACCATCAATTCGTATGTCTCTGTATAAGCCATGAGCTCATTGAGCACACAACCTTAGTCTATTACTCCCGTCAATTATCATTTCTCATCATATCACACTTCCACTCGTGAGACACCAACACCGTAAGCCCACACGCACACACTCAAACACATTACCCGACCTAGAATCATCTTGCTCACCAGGTCCATCTCCCAGGCTTGCACCCTTTAGTTTGTGAGCAATATTTGATCAACTAGGACCGAATCAGTTAACAATCTCACACGATCACCTTGTTCATTCATTTCCCAGTATCATATCCCTCTCAATTGATACCATCACAGAACTACCACTCACACACCCGACACTGTATCATCATTCTCACTCATCTTTGACCATTATCACATAGCCACTAAACACTGAACACCATCTTGTCTGTTACAAACACACAAACAGTTCGTGGACGCCTTCTACTTCCACCCTCACACTCAACATATTAATATGTACGCCAACACCCGTGCAAGCACCCAATCGAGAATCTCTGCAAATTTTAGTCTCCACTCTTCATTACCATCTCCTTCTCTCATCCCTACAACATCTGTTCATCCACACTAGCTTCCCTTACTTGTAAGTCACATACTTTCGGTTAATTGAAAACCGATTGTAACTAGCTAACCAGCTTTCGTTGAACACAGATCCTAAAAATGGATAGACGAAGGCTAAGACGGCCTCGGTCAGCGTCGGCATCACCAGCACGCAATGTGCTTGCTGTCAATCCATTGGCAGCTGCACTACTGGCGGTTGATCCACCTGGACGTGCTGCAATTCCACAGGCACCTCAAATTGATCCATTGGCGCTTGCAGTCGATCTAGCGCCACCTCCAGCTAATGCACCCGCGCGTGGAGTTAATCCGCCACGACCGTTAGATGATAATCCATTCGGTCGGGCAGTTGATGTAGGCCTTCGTGGAGTTAATCCGCCACGACCGGCAGATAATCCATTGGAGCGTATAGTTGATCCATTCGTGCGTGCATTAGCTCAATCGCCTCCTTTGGTTGATCCAGCCGCACGTGCAGTCAATCCTCCAGGACCGCCACATGATGATTTAGGCCGTGCAGTCGATCTTGCCGCACGTTCAATCAGTCCACCAGGCGCATTTGATGTTGTATTGGGGCGTCTCTATCGACAAGCCTTACATGCAGCTAATCAAGTACCTTCAATCGACCACCAACATGCCCCTGGATTCGATCCATCCACACATTTTGCAAATCTGCTCTCCAATGTAATCAATCTTTCGACAAATGCATCAAATGGAAACTCTTCTAGAAACGTTCATTTTCCTGAATTCAACGCTTCAAACAACAATTCCCCTGCACTAAACCAATACGCCCTTATGGGCTATCCATCTGGTTCTTTAGGCCCGCAATCTGGTCCTTTACATAATCCATCTTATCAACATCTAGGCCAACAATCTCGCCCTTTGGGCTTTCCATCGGGTCCTTTAGGCCAGCAATCTGGTCCTTTACGCAATCCATCTGGTCCATTTTGCCAACAGCATGCTCATTTGGGCTTTCCATCGGGTCCTTTAGGCCAGCAATCTGGTCCTTTACGCTTTCCAGCAGGTCTTGTAGGCCAACAATCTGGTCCTTTACGCTTTCCATCGGGTCCTGTAGGCCAACAATCTGGTCCTTTAGGCTTTCCATCGGGTCCTTTAGGCCAGCAATCTGGTCCTTTACGCAATCCATCTGGTCCAGTTGGCCAACAATCTGGTCCTATAAACCAACCAACGAATGCTCTTAGAAATTACTTACTACAAAATATGGAACAATTTCCAGGCGACATGCAGCATTTAATACAGGGAATGAATAATCCGAGTGCTGTATTTAATTTTCATGGGCCCAACAGTACGAATTATCAAGTAATTGCAACTGCTGCCGATTCTACCACCAGGAGCCCAACAATCCAAGGGGCAATTCAGCAAGTCAATGCACCTCAAGTTGTTGAAGAAGATTCAAATGAGGATGAGAATGAAGATGAGGAATATCATCCTCAAGGCAACATGCACCCAATGGCGAACCCTCAATTTCCCTTCGATCGTTACTTGGATAATCCCGCAGATATCAACCAACGAGTGGTTCCACAAGGCCAATTGCACCCACAATGCGGCCACCCGCTATACCACCACAACCCCAACCCTAACAACAATATTGGACGCCCATGCGCTCCCTTGCAAATGCCTCAAGGTCCTCAGGCTCCTCACAACCAAGTTCAACCTAGAGCGCCATTCCCACCTCCAGGCAACATTAATTCACTTGGAAATTTTATCGAAAACTATCGTCAACACGTACGACAACCCGAAAATCACCAGCCTCCCCCACCAGGCGACAACAATCACCCTCGGGGATATCCTCTTCTCGTACCAATGGGTCCACAAGAGGAAAATCGAGAAGCTCCAGAAGACCAGCGCCACCATTCTCAAGCAAACTTTGACCCACAATTCGGCAATCGAGCCTATCCTCATGGTCAATTGCATCCTCGGGCAATGTCTCCTCCCGTACCTTTGAATTCATATAGACCCTCGCGAATACGCGCATGCTCAATGGAGCTCAATCTATCGCTTGACATTACGCCAGAGGCTATTCCAAGACTACCAAGTAACGGTGGTCCGTTCTTTCTGTTTAAAGATTTTCAAATTATAATTTCTACTGATGACAGTCCTCCGGATGATGGCATGGACAATTTAGCTCAATTAGCTACAGAAGAATACCTCCAATACATGGAATATATGGGACTTACAGATAATTCGAGAGTGTTTCATATTTATGATGGCACGCGAGTGTATGTTAGGCTTCGATTCGATCGAGAAGAGATCATGTTTGTTTTGGCCGATTCTCCTGCTCGTGCCCAAATAAATCAACTTGCCCATGCCAGGAATGACGAAGACATACTACAACAACAGCAACATGATCAAATGAATCCAAGTGAGTTGGTGGCTAATGCTGACGCGAGTTCACAAAATGTGACACCGGCAATCATCCGACTGGCCCAAAGGCCTGCTGCTGCTTCTGCCGAATTGTCGGATCGTCCTAGTGTCATTAGACGACCACGAAAAGTGGCATTCAAAAAGACAGTGGCTATATCATTTGTTGAAGAAGAAGAAGATGATGATGATGATGATGATGAACAAGAAGAAGCAGCTCCAAAGGATTTAAGCCAAAAGAAGACAGCAACTCCTCGGTCAAAGCCTGCGAAAAGACTTGCCGAGAGTGAATTGTCTCCATCCGATGGTTCACTACAGTTGAAGCAAGCAAAAGTTGTTTATTCGTTGCAGAAAACATACAGAGCTAGTCTTAGAATTGTTGAACGAAGTTCGCTACTAGACGAGTCGACAAGCAAACAGGAAAAAGCTGGAACAAGTTCCACACGAGAACAAAGTCAACCAAAGTTGGCGGCTAATGCTACTACTTCTACTAATGATCCAACATTGCAAGCAAATCGTCGACAAGGCAACAACAAGGCAGGCAACACTTCTGCTAATTCACTTGCTGTGACTTCTTGTGGCCCATCGAACTCTACGCGAGGACGATATTCGAAGCAATCTGTAGTTAACCCGAAGGCACCTTCCTTGCCAACACTTCAAGCCAGTTATAACTGGAAAAAGAAATCTCTTCCCAACAAGAATGTGGCTACTACGGCTGAGCACTGCTTCAAATGTCACACTCCCGGTGAAGACCTACAGTACTGTAGTCGTTGTTCACTTGGCTGGCACCACGGATGCAGTAACAAAGTCTTCAATTCTAAGCTAAGCACGATGACTATGACACCGCGCGCCAAAACCAAACCTGCAAGCCGCAAAGCGTACGCGGATAAACAGGCTTTTATCAAGACACTTTCGTCGGTTGTCGATCCAACTGTCTGCATTGAATGTGCCCGTAAAGAGGCAGGCGTGTACTACAACAAACATTATGGCTTTTTGAAGGACTTTGAAGAGACCGAAGATAGATCAATCATGGAGAGAAGTGCCGCAATGTTCCAGTACGCGGTGAAGAGTTTGGCTATTGAGAAGAAACGAGTGATGAATAGAGCAACTGGAAAGTACAACAGTGTGACAGTGTTTAGGTCCTTTGTACGAATTGACTATGGAAAGGAGAAGGCAGCGAATCAAATTGATCTGGAGAGGATGCTGGACAAGGCTCAAACTATCGATGCCTATCAGTGCACCGAAGAGTTCATGTTCGACATTAAGATGGTGAGTGTTGTTGTGCATTTTTGTATTTGGGCGCGCGCGGGTTAGGCATAAGTAGTTAGTCGTAATGAGTACAAATTACCTAATCATTTCTCTCACTTCATAGCTATGCCATAGCTACCTGATACTTCAACAGGAGCAAGGCGTGGAGGCAGCAAAACTCCAATCACTCAAGAAGCAATGCAATCAGTTGATTGCCTCAGCGCAAAATGAAATGGACTTTATCGAGCGGTGCGATTCCTGCTATCGCAATCACTACGAGATCAACCACAAGCGGGTCAAGTCGGACATGGTCATGCCGTGTGAGAATCCACACGCACTCGTCTGGATGGTGCTTCGCAATCAGTGGTGGCCAGCCAAAGTTTACGATTACAGGGAAAGCAAGTTCTTTTTCAAATCAAACAAGTACATCTATGTCGTTCCGTTTGGCGCTCCGAGGGCTGCGTAAGTAAACTTAATCTTAATCCCTTGTCCTTAAACTTATATAAACTAATCCAACCTAAATAGAAAATGGACTTCCTACAAGTCGGTTCGAAAGTTCTCCAAGCATCCACCGGCAATGGCCAAACCTAAGCCCAAAAGTTTGGCAAAGTATCGCAAAGCACTTCAGCTGGCATTGTCCGATGCGAAGCAGTACTACCAGAAGTATTGGAACGAATATTTCACCAAAAAGTATCCTCTGCTGGTCAAAGCTAAACCATTCTCGTGCGATAACATCTATGTGAATGTGACACTCAAGCCCGGAAAAGACATTTTGGATCAAAACTTTATTCTAAGTCCCGTTGGTAATGCTGATGATGAGACAGAAGCGAAGACAGAGGTATAGAGTTATTTTAATTAATTTGCATGATTCCTAATATATTCCTTTTTTATGAAAACTCAGCATGCTCCGGTCAATCGTGGACAAAAGTTGGAGAAACGAGTGGCAACTCGTTCAACTCAAAGAGGTTCGACATCTCGCGTCGAGCCGGTGGCAGGACCCTCGGATGGTGGCAATCGAGGTGCCAATTCAGGCGATCAACCCTCGAACAAGAAGGCAACTAAACGATCCTCTCGCAAATAGGATCCAACTATCATGGACTAATGTCCGTAGTAACTTAGTATCTCACACTTTAATGTTCTCAATATGATGATCTTTAACACTACTATATTTAACACATTGTGGCACCATCGTAGTTAGTCATTAGTCATTAGTCATGGTGCACACAACATGTTTGATCAAACACATTCAATTTGCCATATGCAACTTTTCACTTATCGAATACACATTAGTTTAGGCTTTAAACTTTATCGGTTTAAGTAGATGCAATGCATTTAGCGAATGCAGCATTTGATTCTCACGAGTTATTATTCAATGTACGAGTTTATCGTAAAACTAACGAAAGGTTACAGATTGAGAGAAAGAGATAGAGTACACACACAATGTCACCACGACATTCTAAATGTTACATGGCCAAGCTATAAAATGGGGACGGCCCCGTGAATTCAACATCATCGTCATACAGCTTACAGAAAGTCCCGGATCTCCGCTTACTCGTATATTTTTGTGTTTTAATTATATATTTCCACTATTGTATTTTGTTTGAAGTTGTTTAAATGTTTTAATTTTCAATAAAGCATAATAATGTTTTGTTAGTTTTATTCTGCGATTTGTTGTGATTTTGGTGGTATTACATTTAAAGAAATGGAACTACAAATATGGAGAAGACTAACCGAACGCGGGGAGAAACAACCGAACTTTGTGTGCCAATCGAGAGTGCAGCAGACAGCCAGGCAGTCAGTCACATAGAAAGAGCCCACTTGAATGGTTTAAATCTGTTCAGTGTGTGTAATGTGTTGTGTGCTTGTGTGTGTGTGTGTGCGCTCGTATGGCGAAGCGGAGTGCAGATCGAGACAGAAGAGAACATAGTCGGACAAGCACAGCAAAGGCACAATGGCACGCTGAGTGAAGTGGAGAACATTTCGGTGGACAGCCAGTCTCGAGAGATGGAAAAGCATTTGGCAAATGCAACCAAATCAAGCCGACAAATCCCAGGATCCCAGGAGTGGAAATGTAGAACACGGAATTTGGAACACAAAATTGAATTCGCTAATGGGCCTATTCCAAAAATTCTAGAGTTATAATTTCTGTTGTTTAGTCTAGTTAGTTGTCTAGTGTGTGCAGTACTAGTCGAACCACCAACACACATTTCACTGGAACAACATCAACTACGATCGCACACACGGCAATCGTGTGCACACACAGACACAGCACTTGATCGATTTTCGTGTCTCCGTGTTGCGTTCTGTTGTGTGTCTCGTTATGTGTTCTTTTCATCCGTCCGTTCGTTCATTTCTCTCGCTATTAGGTTTTACTATGCGGCCTCGTCTTTGTGTGTGTGTGTGTGCGTGTGTGTGTTTGTTAGTTAGTTCGACATGGTATTCGTAATGGTAATGTTGGTTGTTTCTGGCTGATGATGATCGTAACTACCGACTTCTCTCTACTCCCCAGCCTGCCTGGCTGCCACACAGAACAGAACAGTCATCAGCAGCACTAGTTGCACTGTGTGCGAGGTTCGGTTGGGGAGATGAGTATCGTTTGAGAACAAACTCGCTCTCTCGCTGAGGCCGACACTTTTATGTTTGTGCCAATTCGTTGGAAATGGAGGGAGGGAGAGGGAGAGAGAGAGAGAGAGAGAGAGAGAGAGGGAGAGAGAGAGAGAGAGAGAGAGAGAGAGAGAGAGAGAGAGAGAGAGAGAGAGAGAGAGAGTCAGAGTGAACACTCGAATTGAAACCATCTGTGCACTAAACTACGACCATTCGACCCTAAACGACTAGCGCGATCACACAGACACGTGGCCCTTCGTGTGTCCTTGGTTCGTCAGAAACGAAACAGTCACTGACAGGGTGGCTGGATGGATTGCCCTGTCTGTCCATCTGTACAAGTGGCCAAGCGTTCACCAACATTGTAAACATGTGGTCCCTTTCTCGCACTCTCTGACACTCTCGAACCCTCCAGCCAGTGGTAATGTCATTATCCAGCCACTTTCGTCGCTAAATCGAGAGAGTTTTTCGGTCTTTGGCAAAGGGCGACATTAGGCGAGGTCACTATGGTTGGTCCGAGTAGGATAATATGACCTCGATCGGAGAAGAGAGCTTCAACTCATTACTACGCATTTGCACCGTGCGCGGACTCAAGAGGGTTGATGACACGTCCACTAGCGTCCACTGGACTCCAGGCACAATTCACATGTGGCATACTAAAAATTCCGATGTCCTGTGTGTGTGTGTGTCAGACCAACGATACGCAGCGGTCGGTCGAATAACCAACGTTTTATTGTCGTGTGTCTTATTCGTTGCCCGGCGGTGCCTCGCAGCAACCCAACAAAGACGTGCTTCTACTAATTCAACTTTATGATCCATACAGTCAAGAAGTGCACATATATTTATGGCGTTATTGTTTTTCCGAATAAAACGAACATGCACACAATGGAACAAAAATACGAACACAGACACAGACAACACAACAGTTTATGCCTGAAAAGACACTAATTACACTCGGAGAGAGAGAGAGAGAGAGAGAGAGAGAGAGAGAGAGAGAGAGAGAGAGAGAGAGAGAGAGAGAGAGAGAGAGAGAGAGAGAGAGAGAGAGAGAGAGGGAGCGAGAGAGAGAGAGAGAGAGAGAGAGAGAGAGAGAGAGGGAGAGAGAGAGAGAGAGAGAGAGAGAGAGAGAGAGAGAGAGAGAGAGAGAGAGAGAGAGAGAGAGAGAGAGAGAGAGAGAGACCCGCACTTAGCAAGAACTCGATGAGGCGATTCGTGTTCAGTTGTAGCTCGGCACAACTTGGTCCTCTCTACAGTTCACCATAATTCAAGTGAATGGTTGAACTTGATCCATTCCATGGTGATTTTAATTGCTCTCTTCGCTTGTCTCGTTGGCCTCTTTTGGTGCTGCTGCACTGAGACACGTGTCTGGCCGATTCGATTCGAGTGGCCGCGGAAATAACTTACATTTATTGCTTCACACGCACACACACACACTGGTGATGATGTATTGGCTGAGCCATTTCGAGTGGTGCACCACTCTGCAAAACGAAACCTCTCTGGTAGTGTCTGCTTGAAATTCGTGGAATAGAGACATAAATATGCTTTCTCTGTGTGTCTGCCGATAGTGATGGTTTGGCATTAAATTACACTCAAACGTTTCCAATTGCATCTCACTAGTTTGAGCTTTTATTCCTAGAAACACATATTGCGAGTCGAGTCGGCACAAATGTGGTGCGAGCACAGAAATGTAGATTGAAATGCAAATAGGACTGTTGCCTGAGTGAGCGACATGGTCAATTTGAAGTGAATTGTAATCGAACAGACTAGTAGAGCTCGACCGATTTTAGGCTAATAGAAAGACAAGATCTGCTTTAACGTTTGCAAAAAGAACTCATTGGCCTGGTGGACCTATTCATAGTTACCACAGGACAGGAGTCCGAGATAACAATGCAGACTTAAGAGCCTAATTGTTCAATGATAGTGTGCCGCAGGGATGACTATAAGAATAGGGCCGCCGCTAAGAATGGATTATTTAAACGTCCAGCTGGAATACGTCCGCGGGAGAGAGTATTCGTAATCGGGTGGCCGCTCATTTTGTCTTTCCATTTTGTGTGTCGGGATGATGTCGATGATGTGTGTGACTAAAGTGGTTGATGATGAGTGGGATACGAACAATGCAGAGTAGACAGTGTTTGTAGTTGACTGGCTAACTCATTCGTGGGTTGACCAAGGATGGCTCTTAACGGGAGTTGGGACTAACGCCGTTGACTCACATACCATTCGATGCACAACACAAACGAAGCAAACACGCCGAACACCAAACCAAATCTGTACTAAGTACAGTGTACTTGGAAGCCAGGTCCGGTGCGGAACTCACGCACAGTCCGTACATCATTGCCTATACTCGTCCATATTTCTGTTAGTTAGATGGTTGGGTCGATGCTGGAAGCTCTGTTGCTGTCAGGCTCAGTATGTCCACTCTTCTGTATCGGCCATTGACACAAGTAACCTCATCTTCGCAATGATATCCTTTGGCTCGCAACAGACCTCAAAGCCAGTGCTTGATTCTGTGATGGCGATCGTCTCGTCTCTTATCGCCAAACTTGCCTTTACTAAGGACGTGTGATGGCATTTCACCGGTTAAGATCTTGCTGGAGCAGCACAGACAGCAGCGGTCTTGGCTCTGTTCGGTGACTGAGTCTGTCTCTGATTGACGGTATGAGAGCGAGTGCTCGATTGTGCCTCCATGACGGCTACCACAGCGAACCCTAAAATACAAGACACAGAGGAGTGAATATAGTCCTTCCCCCCAAGCAGCTTAGCTTTCTCTTGTGTCTTTTGTTTGCCTTTGCTGCGCCATTTGCATGAGTGCTCTGAGCATTGAGCTTGGCAGGGCAATGAGCGCCACCTACAGTACAATGAACGTGCAGGCCAAACCTCCTTCAATTGGCCTGACTCGAGCCAGCGTGGCCAAATCACACACCACTCGCTCAAATTCTGTTTTGCCTTTTCAACTCTGTTCCTCTCTCCTTCTTACCTCTCAACTACATCTCAATTTGGTATCATCACTGTGGTCACCATTACCATCATCACTGGAACTCCAAGCTAAAGCTCGGATCATATCAATTCCTTGTCATTGATCGTCTGGCAT
>JAKIJQ010000014.1:1415000-1467500 GCA_023373905.1 Rhizoglyphus robini
ACGTGTCCACACTGGTGAACGTCCATTTAAATGTGAATGGGAAAACTGTCAAATGACATTCAATGTTTCTACTCAGTTGACCAGACATATGCGAACTCACACAGGCGAACGACCATTCAAATGTGATCGGGCAAACTGCACAAAAGCGTTCATTGAGTCTTCTGGTTTGACCAAACATCTACGTACTCATAAATGAACACGATGATCGTTGTTTTGTTTTAGGATCCCAGCATAGTACATCATTTTGTTTCGCCAATCTGATTGTAAATGTTAATTTTTGTATCGCAATGAATCTTAAATACAGTATCTTTTATTATTAATCATTTTAAACACACAATTTAATGTGTCCGGCCTGCATCCTGACTATCTGTATGGACTGGCCGAAATCGTTTTTGTCCTCTTTTTCATTCGAATTGTACCATCTAAACTAAATAAAGTCTTAGCAGTTTTGTTGCTAACTGCAAAAAAAGGCGTTCAATGACAGACTTGACAGACTGTCTCAACTTGATTCTGTGGACGCCGACGAGGTTCACGTAATTGGTGGACAGCTTCATCGCTCCTATCCATAGGTAGGGAGAGAGAGAGAGAGAGAGAGAGAGAGAGAGAGAGAGAGAGAGAGAGAGAGAGAGAGAGAGAGGGAGAGAGAGAGAGAGAGCGAGAGAGAGAGAGAGAGAGAGAGAGAGAGAGAGAGAGAGAGAGAGAGAGAGAGAGAGAGAGAGAGAGAGAGAGAGAGAGAGAGAGAGAGAGAGAGAGAGAGGGAGAGAGAGTGAGGGCGAGAGAGAGAGAGAGAGAGAGAGAGAGGGCGAGAGAGAGAGGGCGAGAGAGAGAGGGCGAGAGAGAGAGTACCTGCAAAATGGCAGTTGTGTTAGGATCAAATTATCAATATATGCTTCCATGTTTGCAATTTATTAGTTCGCTTCAAGAACGTACGGTAAATTTATTGAGGTTGGGATGGCTCGAGTATTGTAATGTGACCTCATTTGTGACCTCAACAAGCGAAGTCGAACACACACACGGTGGACTCGAGCTCGGCCTGTTTCACTCTACTAATAATACAAAATCTGCTTCTATGCTCCCGTATGTGCAATCGTTCGTAAAACGGAATCAATGGTCCGGTGCACCTATGCATAGTTCCACAGGACAGTGGTCCGATGATGATAAGATAACAATGCAGGCTCAAGGGTCTAATTGTATAATAATAGGGCAGGGCAGGCATGATATAATACCAATTGTATGTTCACTCGTTTTGTCGGACAGTCGGTCAGTGGCAGGCCACTTCGGCGATTCAGTTCCGCATTGAAACTACGGTGACTACACTCGGGCAGTGGGGCTTGCACTAGCTCTCGAGTTATCAATTTCAAGATAATGTACAATCAACAATGAAATAACTAACTTAACAGATAACTGTAACTAACTTATATGATCTACTGATAGCTTGTATGACTTCGCAATCACTTTGACTATCTCTATGTCTTTGATATGGTTGGTTTGTATGATTTATATAATATTATATCGAAATTTATGTACTGCTTGCCAAAGTAATATGCTGATGGTAAAATGGGTTTTATCCGATCAGACTAATTGATTACATTTCGATTAGTAAAACCAATAAACAAAGGTCAATAATGCTCACTTTGTTGGTTTCCATATTTTTTAAAACAATTTGTCCTAAAGGCATAATATGTACTAACAAATATTATGCTTTAGAGCCTCACTGACCATAATATACCAACGCCACTAATGTTATTTATTGAACATCAAACCAACAAACTCTGTCTGGTACTTGAGTGAGCGCAGGAAACGAGACAAATCAGCTAGATCAAACCAAACTTAGAATCAGTTTCTCACAATTACCATCATTTTGCATGGCACATTGGACATTCTGTTTAATTTTTTGCTATTATGATCTTCTATGCTTATTACTTGAATCAAACCAACAACAAAATACAAAACCATTTGCCCATCAGTCGAGCATAATATTAGTTCGCTTCGTTCACTATTATTACCATTGAAAAAACATTTTAAAAAATTTAACATTCTCCCGCTCGCCGCTTGGGCGCGGTCAGTGCCCACCAAAAATGCATATATACTGCATTCAGTGGCGCATTTTGTGCACCACCAACCAAACGAAATTTTGATTTTAATGCATTCCTATGAGTAAAAACGTATGTGAATTGCCCCATATGCGGCAAATAGCGACCATCGTAATTATCTTCTCAATACGCTGACTACTTCTTTGTGTGTTTGCCTGCCTGGCTGCCTGCATGCTCGATCGTCGGCCTGTCAGCCAGCCAGCCAGCCAACTTGGCAAATAACACGCACTCATCTCTCTCTCTCTCGCTCTCTGCTCTCACTGCTTGTGAGTTGTCCTGTGTGGCGGTGTGCCGATTTCCCTTCGAGCACGCTATTGAACTACTCTCGCTCTCCTCTTCTTCAAACACACACAACACACAGAGACTTTTCGTGTTGGCTTGGCTCGACTTTCGTATGTCCTACGCAACGTCGGCAGCTGCAGACCACCATCATCACCACCACTCACCGTGAACCTTGCATGCACACCAAGCCAACTTGGTTGAGTGAGTAAATGTCAGTGTCGGACTTGATGTCGGACATCATCAGCCAACTAGCCTTACATCGTCAATTGCCAGAGTTCGTTCCAACATCTAAATCACATCACCCTGTACCAGCACAAACTCACACGCAAGCACACTAATTCGGCTGTCGCCTCTAAGTGCTACACCACCAGCAGCAGCTGCAACAGCAGCACCAATTCGCCATTAGTTTCGTGCGTCACTTCACTCTCCAGTGGTGAGCCTCTCCCCGTACTCTCCACATTCACAACCATCCACCAGAGGACGACCGTCAATTAGTTAGTGCATGCGAACGCACTGTATGAGCTATGAGCCCAAAAGCCTACTCCCGTCAATTACCGTCTATCTTCGTCATTCTAGTAACATCGCCATCGTAATCCCAAACTCATCCAAGCAAACGTATCCAATTCAGCACATCATCTCTTTTCGTGGTAGATCAAGCATACTCAGACTTGCATCAGTTCGGTGGTTTGCGGCATCGGTTCCGGTGCCTGAAAGGTGCAGCAATCAGCGGTGCACTGTAGTCGTTGGCCTGTCGCTGCCATCTTGACATTCGCCTCTCTCTCTCTCTCTCTCTCTCTCTCTCTCTCTCTCTCTCTCTCTCTCTCTCTCTCTCTCTCTCTCTCTCTCTCGCTCCCTTCTAAACCGTGCTTCTTGACTCTTGGGATTTGTGTGTGTCCTCCGCCACGTCGTCATCACCACTCACCGAAGGCCCCACTGACTGATGTCAGCAACTAAGACCGTTTTGGCTTGTCACAAACCGTTTGTGCGTTTGGTTTTGACCATCTTCAACTAGCCTGATTGGTTCGAGCCTTCGTTCGTTAATTCTCCAATCATAGTGAAACCGTCAGAACATACTCACACACACACACATCACAGATTCATCGACTTATGGTGAAGTTTGACTATCTTTAGTTCACCTTGCAGCCATATCGTCATCATCCGTACACTCTTCTCATCTTTCCTCATTGACCAACCATCTACACCGTGCATCGATTTGTTATTAGTTCTGTGTTTCTCTTAACTCTACAAACTCACCGTCAGCGTGCTTGTTCGTTTGTGTCGTGCATTGAATGGAATGTGAGTCAACGGCCTTAGTCCCATCTCCCGTCAAGAGCCATCCTTGGTCAATCCCCGATTGAACTAGCCAGTCAACAACAGACATTGTCTACTCTGCATTGTTCGTAACACATCATCGACATCATCCAGACTCTCAAAATGGAAGGACAAAATGAGCGGCCTCCCGATTACGAGCACTATCTCTCCCGCGGACGTATTCCAGCTGGACGTTTAAATAATCCATTCTTAGATGGAATTCTTCTGCCGAGTAATCCAGTTGATCCACTCCCATGGCCACTCAATCGACCCCCACGTGTTGTCAATCAATACGCTAACGAAAATGCCCCTCTAATCATCCGACGACCTCCTCCTCTTCCTCCTGCTGTAGTAAACCCATCTGCCCCTGTGCGCTATCCTCGCGGTCCAATAAGCTACCTAGTACGTCTTGCAAGAGATAATTTATCAGCACGTTCCTCTGCTTCTTCGAATGCACCATCAATTGGTAACAACAGACCGAATGAAGGCTCATTACCAGTAGGTAGTCAGCCAAACAATGCTCCCGAAGGACGTGCAGATCCGCAAGGCCAATTGGCTCCTCGAGCCAATCCTCTGGTGGTAGCACCTACCCCACTCTTGCAGGTGCGGGCTCAATATCGAAATCGTTCGTTTGACATTTCGCCAGCGATTCTTCCACGACTTAGAGCAGCGGGCCCGCCTCCGCACTATCTCGGCTCACCATCATATCAGAATGTTGATTGGAATTTGAAATTTCGAATCATCATTTCTCCTGCTGGCACGCCTCTGGCTAATGGCGTGTTCAATTTTGTTGATAATTTCTCAGACCAAGACTTACGGAGAGCGTCCACCGAGTATATGTACAGCATTTTCAATGCCAACCGAGTCGACATGGGCATTCCGCTTCGATTTGATCCACGAAGCCGTATGCTTGTCGTGACTGAGGCTCCTATTCGGGCCCCAGTAATGCCCCAACCTGTTCCTGGCCCGAACAATAATAATGGAAACATCCAACCGCGCCAGAGACCTGCTGTTGCTGCTGCCGTATTGCCGAATAGCGGAAATCCCTTTAACCGACCACAACAACCACAACCACAACAACCACAACCACAACAACAACCACAACCACAACCACAACAACAACCACGACAACAACCACAACAACAACAACAACCACGACAACAACCACAACAACAAGGACAACCAGGACACCAACCACGACAACAACCACAGCAACTACAACCCCAACAACAACAACAAGGACAACCACGACAACAACCACGACAACAACCACAACAACTACAATCACAACCACTACCACTACTACAACCACAACAACCACAACAACCACAACAACAACCACAACAACAAATCCCACAACAACCACAACCACTACTACAACCACAACAACCACAACAACCACAACAACAACCACAACAACAAATCCCACAACAACGACAACCACAACGTCAACCTCAACAACAAATCCCACAACAACCACAACAACAACCACAACAACAAATCCCACAACAACAACAACCACAACCACAACAACAACCACAACAACAACCACAACAACAACCACGACAACAACCACAACAACAAGGACAACCAGGACACCAACCACGACAACAACCACAGCAACTACAACCCCAACAACAACAACAAGGACAACCACGACAACAACCACGACAACAACCACAACAACTACAATCACAACCACTACCACTACTACAACCACAACAACCACAACAACCACAACAACAACCACAACAACAAATCCCACAACAACCACAACAACCACAACAACCACAACAACCACAACAACAACCACAACAACAAATCCCACAACAACGACAACCACAACGTCAACCTCAACAACAAATCCCACAACAACCACAACAACAACCACAACAACAAATCCCACAACAACCACAACAACAACCACAACAACAAATCCCACAACAACAAATCTCACAACAACGACAACCACAACAACAACCACATCAACAAGACGGGCCCATCAATTTAAGTCTGCGGAGTCCAGCAGCACCACAGGAAGCAGTGTTCAGACCTGCCAAAAGACCTGCAGAAAGTGAATTGTCTTCTGCCGATGGTCCACCACAATCACGCCAAGCAACTGCAGCTGCATCAACTTCTTCGCTGCAGGTTTCACCCCAAGCAAGCGTTGGAATTGTTGCACGAAGTGCCCAACAAGACGAAGCTAGAGTTGGTAACGAGGCTCTTATTGGTAACAAACAACAAGAACAAGCTGGAACAAGCTCCGCACTGGATTGTAGCCAACGCAAAAGGCAAAAGACGGCGGACAAACCTACTGAGAATCCAACTTCTCAAGCAAATGCGATTGCTCCTGCTGCTTCAGCCAGTCAGCCTTCTTTCAATCAAGCAGATGCTTCTGAGTCTGAGAGTGAAAGTAGTGAGTCTCAGTCTAACCAGCAATCTACCAGAAACTCATCGCCAGTACGATATCCGGGACCAGGAAATATTCCTTTCTGCCATACTCTTAGGCAGGGCAACCATCCATATGTGATCACTGATGCTGCACCTGTCAGTCCGACATCTTCCAATCAATCAGATGCATCTGAGTCTGAGAGTGAAAGTAGTAGTGAGTCTGAGAGTGAAAGTAGCAGTGAGTCTTCGTCTAACCAGCCATCCACAAGCAACGCCACACCAAGACGATATCCGAAGCGGGCAGTCAAACCAACAAATCTTCCTATCTTGCCTACTCTTAGGAAGAATAACCCCATCAATGTGGCCCCTCGTGCTGCACCAGTTTCAGCCTCCAAAGATGCTAAAGACAAGCATTGCTGGAGGTGTCATGATGGCAAAGGAAAACTACGATACTGTAGTCGCTGTTCACTGGCCTGGCACACAAAACGCGCCTGTAGTGAGCATTACTTTGAGCCTAAGCTCAAATCGATGATGATGATTCCCCATCCCAGAAAGCACAAACCTGAGAGTTGCGAAGTGTACGCGGAAAAGCAGGCCTGGCTGAAGACTCTTTCGTCGGTACTCGATCCAACTGTGTGCATTGAATGTGCACGCAAAGAGGCAGGCGTATACTACAGCAAACATTATGGCAATTTAAAGGACTTTGAAGAGACCGGCGATAGATCAATCATGGAGCGAAGTGCCGCAATGTTCCAGTACGCGGTGAAGAGTTTGAAGCTTGAGACCTGTTGGATTAGGGATAAGGACACTGGAGAGAAGAGAATGGGCTGTCCATTTGAGCCCTTTGAACGAATCGATTATGGCAAACGCAAGGACATTGATAAAGTGGATCTGGAGTGGATGCTGGAAAAGGCTCAAACCATCGATGCCTATCAGTGTGCCGAGGACTTTATGTTCGACATCAGGAAGGTGAGTGTGCTATGTAATGCATTTTGTGTATTTGGGCGCGCGCGGGTTTGCCGATTAGACGAGAGGGCGAGAGAGAGAGGGCGAGAGTGGGCCAGAGATGGTGAGAGAGAAGGCGAGAGTGGGCCAGAGATGGTGAGAGAGAAGGCGAGAGTGGGCCAGAGAGGGCAAGAGAGAGAGTGAGAGAGAGAGAGAGAGAGAGAGAGAGAGAGAGAGAGAGAGAGAGAGTGAGAGAGAGAGAGAGAGAGAGAGAGAGAGAGTGAGAGAGTGAGGGCGATTGGGCAAGAGAGAGAGAGAGAGAGTGAGGGAAAGAGAGAGAGAGAGAGAGATGGAGAGAGTCGGCCAGAGAGGGCGAGAGTGCAAGTGAGAGTGAGAGAGGGAGAGGGCGAGAAGGCAAGAGAGAGAGTGAAGGAAGAGAGAGAGAGAGAGAGAGAGAGAGAGAGAGAGAGAGAGAGAGAGAGAGAGATGGGGAGAGTTGGCCAGAGAGAGAGAGAGAGAGATAGAGTGAGAGAGAGTGAGAGGGCGAGAGTGCAAGAGAGGGCGAGCGAGAGAGAGAGAGAGTCATAAACCAATGAGGACACACAAGTCAGACTTCACTAACAAAATGAACTTCTAGTGTTAGTCATGAGGACACACACAAGTCAGACTTCACTAACAAAATGAACTTCTTGTGATAGTCCTTAGCACAAAAAGGGTCAATATACCCTATCTAATCATTTCTCGCATCCCAATCATAGATATGCCATAGCTATATGGTACTTCAGCATAAGTTGCATGGCTTTGTACCAGGCTCTCCAAAGTACTCGCATTACAGAGAACAATGCAGACGATTGATCGACTCAGCGCGAAACGAAATGGAATTTATCAATCGGTGTGACTCGTGTTATCGCAACCACTACGAGATCAACACCGAGCGTGTCAAGTCTGACATGGTGATGCCTTGCGAGAATCCACACGCACTCGTCTGGACGGTGCATCGTCATCTATGGTGGCCTGCCAAAGTGTACGAGTATCGGGAGCATCAGTACTTTTTCACCTCGGACAAGTATGTCAATGTCATTCCGTTTGGAGAAGAGTCCAAAGTGTAAGTAACATATTTATTCAATCTAATTTCCCTTAACCTAACCATAAACTTTATAAACTTATTCACATTAACGCGTGCACAGGAAATGGACTTCGTACAAGTTAGTTCAATCCTTCTCCAAGTATCCACCAGAACCAAGCGATGAAATGATTGAAAGGTTTGCCAAATATGAGTCCAAAAAGCGGAAGACGCTAGTCGTAAACCTAAGGGAGGCATTGTCTGATGCAAAACAGTACTACCACAAGTATTGGAACGAATACTTCACAAAACCGTATCCCCTGCCCGATAACGATGGACCAATCACCCTTGAGGATCTCTATATGAAAGTCGAACTCAAGCCCAAGAAGAGCACTTTGGATAACAACTTTATTCTAAGTGCCGCTGACAATGCTGAGGATGATGAAGATGATGATGAGGATGATGAGGCGGAAGAGGTAGAGGTATAAACCATTTTGACTACATTTTTGCATGATTCTAATTACATATACCTTTTCATCCAAATATAAACTCAGGTAGCGCCTGTTCGTCGTCCGGTTGGTCGTCCAAGAAAGTCGGAGAACCGAAAGGCCCCAACTCCTTCTCGAAAGGCTTCGACATCTCGAGTGGCAGGACCGTCGGGCGTTAGTCGAGGTGCCAAGTCAGGCAAACAATCCTCGAACAAGAAGAAGACAATTCGGCGATTCTCCCGCAAATAGGATCCACAGTCCATAGTATCTCACCTTAGTATCTCACCTTTCACACTGTTCTCAATAAGTACTATAACACTATTCACATATTCCCGCACCCACCAAACCATCATGCGACATGGTGCACATTATTTGAACAAAACACACATTCAATTTGCTATAATCGATTTATCGAATACACATTATTAGTTTTAGGCAATGCATTTGAAACATAGCTTTCAGATTTACACTTTAAACAAAATGCGAGTTTATAAACAAAGTACAGATTGTAGATTGATAAATGAATACACTGATTCAAGCGATCTGATGAAGACGATCTCAACTATCACCTTGTGAACCACTACTGACATCAACAAAATCGTGCAGCTTGGGATGCCCCGGATCAACACTTACTCGTAATTTTGATTTTATTATATATTCAGTCTTGTATTTGATCTAATAATGATTTAATATAAATTTAAATATTCAATAAAGCATAATTGTTAGTTTCATGCTGTGACTTATTGTACAGGGTATTTGTATTGGTGGTATTAAATGAGAATTGAGGCACTCGTCGGAATGTCCGATTAGACGAGAGAGAGAGAGAGGGCGAGAGCGAGAGAGGGCGAGAGCGAGAGAGGGCGAGAGAGAAGGGGGGGGACGTGAGAGGGCGAGGGAGGACGAGAAAGGGCAAGAGAGAGAGAGAGAGAGTGAGAGATAGGGCGAGAGTGGGCCAGGAGTTGATGAGAGAGAGAGAGAGAGAGAGAGAGAGGGGGGAGAGAGGGAGAGAGAGAGAGAGAGAGAGAGAGAGAGAGAGAGAGAGAGAGAGAGAGAGAGAGAGAGAGAGAGAGGGCGAGAGAGAGAGAGGGAGAGAGAGAGAAAGAGAGAGAGAGAGAGAGAGAGAGAGAGATGGCGAGTGAGAGAGAGAGAGAGAGAGAGAGAGAGAGAGAGAGAGGGCGAGAGAGGGCGAGAGAGAGAGAGAGAGAGAGAGCAAGTGAGAGATAGGGCGAGAGTGGGCCAGAGTTGGTGAGAGAGAGAGAGGGAGAGAGAGGGGGAGTGCGAGAGAGTGAGAGAGAGAGAGGGAGAGAGAGAGGGAGAGAAGGAGAGAGAGAATGAGAGAGAGAGAGGGCGAGAGCGAGAGAGGGCGAGAGGGCGAGAGGGCGAGAGGGCGAGAGGGCGAGAGGGCGAGAAGGCGAGAAAGCGAGAAGGCGAGGGAGAGAGAGAGAGAGAGAGACAAAGAGACAGAGAGAGATAGAGAGAGAAAGAGAGAGAGAGAGAGAGAGAGAGAGAGAGAGAGAGAGAGAGGGAGAGAGAGAGGGCGAGAGTTGACCAGAGAGGGCGAGATGGCGAGAGTGCGAGAGAGAGAGAGGGCAAGAGAGCAAGGGCGAGAGTGAGAGAGAGAAGGCGAAAGAAAGAAGGAAAAGAGAGAGAGAGAGAGAGAGAGAGAGAGAGAGAGAGAGAGAGAGAGAGAGAGAGAGAGAGAGAGAGAGAGAGAGAGAGAGAGAGAGCAAGGGAGAGCGAGAGAAAGAGCAGGAAAGAAGGAAATCAAAACCAAGACGATTATTATTGGGCAAAGTGCTTTATTAACTATAGTGTTACAGTAGTGGTTATAATAATAATACACAAATTAGACTAAAACAACGCTTACTGTGTGTCTAAGGTGTCAAATCCTTAAAATGTAACATCAATCTTGATAGATTCGATGCGGCACATTTGCGATGCCAGCAGTTTTGATGCACTTGAACTCTTCTTTGCACCACTGTTCAAAAGATGCCCTGTTGACAAAGACCAAGTTGGTAGTTAGCACAAACACTTCCAGATTGGGAAACAGTCTCGCCACATTAGCCACAAATGGCCGAAAGATTGCTTCTGGTGTTTCGCCAAGTTCTCGATAGAGAGTGAGGATAGATCTGGGATTGCCATCTTGGTCAAACACAGCGCCATTCCTCTTACGCCATTCTTGCAGAACATACTCGAACTGGCCATGCTTATTGACATAAAGTTCGCGTACTTGAGTGGCTCGACGTGCATTATAGATGGTGCCGAAGTAGAAAATATCAAATCGGAACATCAGCAGCATTCGCAAATTAGTCATCTTCGACACTGCAGTGAACAACTCGTCACCAAAACAAATGGCACTTCTTGGCTGTTTATTCAACCACAAGCTTTCCACTGAATGACAGTGTTCCAAAAGAGCACAGGCCACTTTCAGATTGGCCACTTTAGTCAGTCTCAACCAGGTGACACTTCCCAGGGCAGGATTGTGTACAAACATGGGCTCAACTAGTGCCTCATTAATCGTAGCATCCATCTCCAGCTCTCGTATTGGTGGCGTCTTTTTCGGATATCTAATGTGAAGGTCCCGTCCTACCATTTGGATGATTTCATTCAAATTGGCCACCGAACAAGTGAGGCTAAAATTTCTCATGAATCGTGTTGTTCTCAAAATGTTCTCATGCGGCAGCCTTGGGAACACTATGTTTGTTTCGAGCCGCAGAGCGAGCGCTTCCAGTGGTGCAAGATGATCCTCGATATGACCGAAAAGTCGCACTAGGAAATCATCACGTGTAATGACGCTTCTGATACGCAGAATGAACGCATCCACATTGGGCAACATTGACCACAGGGCACTATACTTGTCACTGTTAGGTGGTGCACCAGTGGTGTCGTCGTAGATGCTCAAATGCTTAATGTGACGAAACAGTTGCCCAATACACTCAATGGTCTCACGGTTCCAATGAGACTCTCTAATAGACAAAACTGTCACTTGTCTGGGTGCAATCGTAATGCCACGATCTTCCTTGTCCCAATTGAACAGAATAGGCCTGGTCCTTATCAACAATGTCTCTTCTTGTCTTTGGTTTGGACCTTCGGCAGGGTCCTTCAAAAACAGCACCAACGCCTTCACCAGTTTACAGTTGTGTGCCACTTCACCTTGCCACAGTTGACTCACGGAACGCAGCTGTATTTGCTTGTGCATATCTAGTTTACTCAAAAAAGTCCCAATCATGAGCCGTTCAATGTCGTAACTGAAGGGATTGAATGCAGATGATTTGTTTCGGGAAACTCGGCTTGATCGACGTAGTGGACCTTCGAGTGCAGATTGTTTGGGTTTTCGGGTTCGGCGTTTGCGAGTTGGCGGCGGTTGTGAAGGACCAGCTTGAGCCTCTTCTGCCTCATCGTTTCGTTGCCGATTAGTGTTCGCCTGTTCGGCTTGGTCATTCGACTGATTAGTCTGTTTCGGCTTTCGTCGTTTCGCCATTTTGTCACAGTGATTGTTTGCGTGCACCAATTCGTCAAAACACAAAACAGATCAAGAGTTATCAATAAGAATATATGAGCTGGACACACAATCGCGTTTTGGCGAACTCACTCGAGTTCACTCACAACAGACAAAGAACACACACACACACACAGTCACTCACAGCACAACACTGCCATTGACGAAAGCGCTCTCCGCTCGCGAGCTCCACTCAACCGACGGGCGAGTGTACAAGCACAGAGGCACACACAGCACACACAGCACACACACAAAACCATCACTGATGGCTTACAACGAGAGCGACTCTCGGCTCTGTGTGCGATGTGTGTGTGTGCTTTCCAACCACAGACAACAGAACGAAGTTCAAACAGAGGGAAAATGATGAGATTATCTTCGTTTTTGGTGCACGGTCAGGGTTTCCAACATTGGCTTTTAAATTAAACTAGCCAAAATGTAATTGTTCTATATATAAATAAATAAATAATGTTCACACTAAGTTATTTTGCACTATTAAATTTCTCAATGAATAATACTATTCATACGATGTATGTGTGTGCAGTTGTATTTAAATTATTATTTTATTTGAAATTCAATTTAAATTTGGATTTTAGTTTCTACAAAACTTTCTTTTTGCGACCATTTCTCCACAATACACACTCGACTAATCAAAAATATAAATGCAAACTCCTGTCAATCTGCTCATAATTTAAATTTTACAGAAATAAAAATAAACTACAGTGTAAACACATTAAATTTAATGGAGCTGAGAACCAACCAAGTCTGTGCAAAAGGGATTTAATTTGCACTTAGTGCAGTCTGGGGTGTGTGTGTGTGCAATGAAAATGCAAAGAATCATAAAATAGAATTAGAATTCTCCAGAGAGTTAAGTTTTTTGGTTAACCCTCTCAACTAAAAAAGAATGATCTGTGCGCACATTTGGTGTGTTTTGTATCCTGAGATTTAAAACCATTAAAACCATTCTGATTTTATTTTTCAATAGTCACTCCATTGATCCACTCCATTGTAGCGCAACTCATTGAGAAAAAAACTTTTTTGTCGGTATGGCTCGGTAAGTGATTGCCTGGGAATTGTCGCACACAGACCAAGACTTGGTAGCTACAGTCGTAATGATGCGACCACAAAGATATCGAGTGCGGCAAATTAAATGATTTGCAATTGCCAACTCAAGCGTTAGTGCAAACCTCAATGCACGAGAGCAATCACCGTTGGGTCTATGGAGAATAGGAACCACCGAATCTTCATATGACCTCGAATATTTTGATGCCTCATCGACTAATAGTTACATTTTCATATAGAAATAACTATTCTCCATTTTCAGGGATAACAGCTTGATCACCCAAAAAAATGCACTGGTGAGAGTTACAGCTATTGAATTGCTATCATTGGCCATGCATTTTTTTGGGTGATCAAGCCGTTATCCTTGAGCCCTGAAAATGGAGAATAGTTATTTCTATATGAAAATGTAACTATTAGTCGATGAGGCATCAAAATATTCGAGGTCATATGAAGATTCGGTGGTTCCTAATGGAGAACACACCGTGGGCAATACGGCCTGCAACCAACCTACTGTCCGATTATACGAGAGTCAGTACAATTGGTATTATATCGTCCTCTACGGCACCCTATCATTGAACAATTAAACTCTTGTTTCTGCTTTGTAATCATCATAAGACATCACTGTCCTGTGGAACTACGTGAATAAGTGCACCAGGCCGTTAAGCGGGGGGTTTTTACCAAATAATCGCACATAGAAGCAGAATTTGTCTTTTTCTCTCTATTAGAGTGAAAGAGGCCACACCGAATTCCAATTCGCTTGATTGGGAGAGTAAGTTGCCATTTGCTCCGCTCATCCAAGAACACAGTCCTGCAAAAAAAAACAGCAGAAAAGGGAAGAAATACAAAATCAAGAATTGAAAAGTAGAGATTTATATTTGGCAAACTGCTTTATTTAGTAGTGTTACAATAGTGCTAATAATATTACACACAAAATAGACAAAAACGCATATGTTTAATCCTTCAATCATTCAATCACGATACATTCGAAACTGCCCTACTGAAATTCCATATATTTTGAGATACATGAACTCTTCTCTGCACCACTGTCTGAAAGTGCTATGGTCGATAAAGGTCGTGTTGGTAACTAAAACGAACACGTTTAGATTGGGAAACAGTCTCGCCACATTTGCCACAAATTGCCGAAAGATTGCTTCCGGTGTCTCACCAAGCGCTGGATAGAGGGTGTCGATCGATCTTAGTGCGCCATTTTGGTCAAGCAGCGCATCATTCTTTTTACGCCATTCTGCCAGAATATGCTCAAACTGGCCATACTTATTAATCAAAAGTTCACGTATTTGAGTTGCTCAATGAACTTTGAAAATGGTGCCAAAGTCAAAGATGTCAAATCGGTACAGAAACAATCTTCGCAAATTAGGCAACTTTGAGACTGCAGTGAACAGCTCGTTGCCGAAGCAAGTGGCATTACCTCGCAGTTTATTTAAATGCAGGGTTTCCAGTGCACGACTCTGTCCCAAAAGAGCACATACCACCTTCAGATTGGCCACCTTAGTCAGTCTCAGCCAGGTGACCTGTCCCAGGGCAGGATTGCGCACAAACATGGGTTCAACTTGTTCCTCTCCAATCGTAGCATCCATCTCCAGCTCTCGTATTGGGGGTGTTTTTTTGGAAATCTAATGTGAATGTCCCGTCCTACCATTTGGATGATTTCATTCAAATTGGCCACTGAACAAGTGAGGCTAAAATTTCTCATGTATTGCGTTGTTCTCGCAATGTTCTCAGGCGGCAGCCGCGGGAATACTATGTTCGTGTCGATTAGTAGAACGAGGGCTTCCAGTGGTGCAAGATGTTGCTCGATTAGGCCAAAAAGTCGTCCAAGGAAATCATCCTGTGTAATGCGGCGTCTGATACCCAGAATGAGCGCTTCCACATTGGGCAACATTGACCACAGGGCACTATACTTGTCACTGTCAGGCGGTGCAACGGTTGTGTCATCATAGATGCTCAGATGCTTAGTGTGACGAAACAGTTGCCCGATAGACTCAATGGTTGCACTGTTCCAGTGAGTCACACTAATGGATAGTACTTTCACTTGACTGGGTGTAATCGTTTTGCCATGATCTTTCGCATCCCAATTAAACAGAACAGATTTGGTCCTTTCGAACAACACCTCTCCTTGGTTTGGGTTTATCTCATCCGGTTCTTTCAACATCATCACCAACGCCTTCACCAGTTTACAGTTGTGTGCCACTTCACCTGCCCACAGTTGACTGACGCCACGTAACTGTATTTGCTTGTCCATGTCGAGTTTACTCAAAAAATTGACAATCATGAGCCGTTGAATGTCGTAACTGAAGGGATCGAATGCAGATGGCTTGTTTCGTGAAATTCGGATTGATCGACGAAGTGGACCTTCAAGTGCAGCTTGTGCGTGCTTTCGGGTTCGGGGTTTGAGAGATGGCGGCGGTTGTGATGGACCAGCTTGAGCCTCTTCTACCTCATCATTTCGTTGCCGATTAGTGTTCGCCTGTTCGGCTTGGTCATTAGTCTGTTTCGGTTTTTGTCGTTTCACCATTTTGTTTCACCAATACGTTGATTGTTTGCATGCAACAAATCGTCAAAACACAAAACACATCAAGAGTTATCAATAGGAATCGATGAGGTGGACACACAATCGCGTTTTGACGAACTCACTCGATTTCACTTACAACAGACACAGAACACACAAACAGTCACTCATATTACAACACTGCCGTTGACGAAGACGCTCTCCGCTCGCGAGCACCACTCAACTCATATGCATTGAGCGAGTACATCCACAGAGGCACACATAGCACACACAGCACACACACACACACACACACACACACACACACACACACCAAACCATCACTGCACTATTGAGATGACTTACAACGAGTACGACTCTGTATGCAATGTGTGTGTTCAGTGCAACCACTGTCCATACGGAGAACAGAACAAAGTTCAAACACAGTTCATCATAAAAATGATGTAATTATCTGATTTTTGGAGCACTGTCAAAGTATCCAACATTGGCTTTTAAACAAACCAAAAAAGTTCTCAATAATTTCTTTATCACTATTAAATTGATCAATGAATACTATGTTGTGCCGTAAAAGTTCAATTATAATTTGAAAGTCAATTTGAATTTGAATTTTAGATTTTCGACGAAAAAATGCAAACTTTCAAAACTTGCTTTTCACGATAGCACAAACTCCACTAATAAAAATATAAATGCAAATTCCTGTCAGTCCGCTCCTAATTTAAATTTTAAAGAAATAAAAATAAACGACAGTGAAAACACATTAAATTTAATGGAGCCGAGACACAACCAACCAAGCTTGTGCTCAAGGGATTTAATTTGCACTAAGTGCAGTTTGGGTGTGTGTGTGTGCAATGCAAACTGTCTAACCAAGAATCATAAAATAGAATTAGAATTCTCCTGAGAATTTAGTTTTTGGTTAACCTTCTCAACTAAAAAGAATGATCATGCAAACCATAATGCACAAGAGCAATCACCGTTGGGTCTATGGAGAACACAACCGAGGGTAATGCGGCCTGAAACCAACCTACTGTCCGATTATACGAGAGTCTGTACAACAATTGGTATTATATCGTCCTCTACGGCACCCTATCATTGAACAATTAGACTCTTGTTTCTGCTTTGTAATCATCATAAGACATCAATGTCATGTGGAACTACGTAAATAAGTGCACCAGGGCGTTGAGCAGGGTTTTACGAAATAATCGCATATAGAAGAAGAATTTGTCTTTTTCCCTCTATCAGAGCGAAAGATGCCGAACTGAATTCGCTTGGGTTAGAGAGTGAGGGGCCATTTGCTTACCTCATTCAAGAACACTCACACTCCTGCAAAGAAACAGCAGAAAATGGAAGAAATGCAAAAACAGAAATCAATAAGTCGAGATTTATATTTGCCGAAGTGCTTTATTTAGTAGTGTTACAATAGTGTTAATAATAGACAAAAACACACATGTTTAATCCTTCAATCATTCATACAATCATTCAATCTCGATGCATTTGAAACTGCACTATTGAAATTCCATATATTTTGAGGTACTTGAACTCTTCTCGGCACCACTTTCTGTAAGTTCTACGTTTGATAAAGGTCATGTTGGTAATTAAAGCAAACACTTCCAGATTGGGAAACAGTCTCGCCACATTTGCCACAAATGGCCGAAAGATTGCTTCCGGTGTCTCACCAAGCGCTGGATAGAGGGTGTCGATCGATCTTGGTGCGCCATTTTGGTCAAGCAGAGCATCATTATTTTTGCGCCATTCTTTCAGAATACGCTCAAAATGGCGATACTTTTGAATATAAAGTTCACGTATTTGAGTTGCTTGATGAACTTTGAAAATGGAGCCAAAGTCAAAGATGTCAAATCGGAACAGAAACAATATTTGCAAATTAGCCAGCTTTGACACAGCAGTAAACAGCTCGTTGCCGAAGCAAATGCCATTACCTCGCCGTTTAGTTAAATATAGTTGTAACCGGGTAGAGGGCGAGTAAAGGCAACGAGCACTGGTAATAGAACTTTATTGGCTGGTTCGAGTACCGAAAGACAACTACAGCTCGAATGGAATGGAATGGAATGGAATGGTTGCTGCTCCACAATGAGTCGTGTTAAATAAGGACTGTTCCTATGAGTCGAACATAGAACATTGGCTAAGCGGTGACCTCACCGCCACACCTCCCCCCAAAAATCCTAGGTCCCCTCCGACCAGAAGACGGGAACCACTCCTTGAATTGACTGGACATGGTGAGCTCGCGCAGCTTGTCGGGTCGATCCACCACTGGTCTGTCCTTGTAGCTGCCATTATCGATCCTCTTTCGGTACTTCCAGTTCTGTACGATCGTTGACCATCCACGTCCGAATCGGGTTCCGCCGTTGCTGTCCTGGCCATTGGTCGCATGCCTCAGTGGTCTCGTCTTTGGTTTCCCTTCGTGCGGTTCTTCAGTATTATCCGAGGTGAATTCGTCACTTCGTCGCCCGAGTCCTTCAACCATTGGTGTTAGCTCTTTGTCCACCACTTGTTCGCGACGGCTTTGATCGGCATCCAGTTCGGCGTCCACCTGATCTTCGATGACCTTAATCCTCGATCGTAGATCCTGTTCGACGACTCGGTTCGTCTCGATCCTGGTGTCGGCGTACTCTTGAATATCGATCGAGCATCTTTCTTTGAGACCTTTCGTCTTCTCGTCTAGGTTGCTTTGACATTGCTTTCGAAACTTGGCAATGTCTACTTTTGTTGCTTCCTCGATGTCGTCGATCGTCTTGGTTCGCATCTCTTCAATCGCCATCAGCCGCAGGTCTAGAGATTCCTTGGCTTTTTCCTTGATTTGCGACATCTCCTCTTCGTGTTGCCACGCGATTCTTTCCATGGACTCTTTGATCTTCAGTTGGAAATCCTCCTGCAGTTTGGAGATTTGTTCGTCCAACTCGGCTTGGAACTCTGCACGGATCTTCTCGCATCCTTCTGTTTCTTTCTGCTGATGGTCTTTCTCTATCTTCTGGAAGATCTTGCTGCACACCGTATCGATGTTGTTTAGTCTGGTCCTGCACTGTTCGAATTGTGCGTCCTCCTCCGCCTTGTTCGGGTCTTGTACTTGTTCGTCTTGGCACTCTGGTGTCGTGGAACTTTCGGGCACTAAGCGTTTGGCGTCGCGCTCCTCGTTGGCTACAATCTCCGCACTCTTGGATGTCGCTTCTAAGTACCTGTCTTCGTACTCGTAGTATATCTTCATGTCCCTTCCCGGAAGTTTGAGGAATTCGTCGAGGAGGTCATCAATCTTGGTAATCTTGCTCTGAGTATCCTTGCTACACCGATTCCGCTTTAGGTCCATCCATACTATCCCAAGAAGCTGGTCTATTTTTCGTAAGACCGCTTCGATCCCGGCTTCGGTATGCGCCAGACCACCAAATACTCCGTCTTGAGATGTCATCTTTCGTGAGATCGAAATTCCAAATTTCGATGATAGCAGGCTGGTAGTAACTTGAGCTTGTCACTTGTCGGTACGGCTTCTGGGTTCTCGAAGTGTCAGTCCAACCGTGGATGCCAGCCACAAAAGACCAAATATACCAAATTCCAAGACCAAATAGAACCAAACCCGGCAGAAAGACCTGACCACTTGTGAAACTTGAAGACCTTTAGACGTGAGACCAAACCAAGCTTGTCTTCCAACTAGTCACCAGAAACTTGATAAAGTCGATCGAGGACGGCTTCGTATCGCTACACCTCTGCCACCAGTTGTAAACGGGTAGAGGGCGAGTAAAGGCAACGAGCACTGGTTTAAGAACTTTATTGACTGGTTCGAGTACCGAAAGACAACTACAGCTCGAATGGAATGGAATGGAATGGTTGCTGCTCCACAATGAGTCGTGTTAAATAAGGACTGTTCCTATGAGTCGAACATAGAACATTGGCTAAGCGGTGACCTCACCGCCACAATATAGGATTTCCAGTGCGCGACTCTGTCCCAAAAGAGCACTTACCGCCTTCAGATTGGTCACTCTCAGTCTCAGCCAGGTGACCTGTCCCAGTGCAGGATTGCGCACAAACATGGGCTCAACTTGTGCCTCTTCAATCGTAGCATCCATTTCCAGCTCTCGTATTGGTGGCGTCTCCTTAGGAAATCTAATGTGAAGGTCCCGTCCTACCATTTGGATGATTTCATTCAGATTGGCCACAGAACAAGTAAGGGTAAAATTTCTCATGAATCGCGTTGTTCTCGCAATGTTCTCAGGCGGCAGCCTTGGGAATACTATGTTTGTTTCTAGTTGTAGAGTGAGGGCTTCCAGTGGTGCAAGATGCTCCTCGATGTTACCGAAAAGTCTCACTAGGAAATCATCCTGTGTTATGCGACTTTGGATACTCAGAATGAGCGCTTCGACATTGGGCAACATTGACCAGAGAGCACGATACTTGTCACTGTCAGGTGGTGCAACGGTTGTGTCGTCGTAGATGCTCAAATGCTTAATGTTGCGAAACAGTTGTCCAATAGACTCAATGGTTGCACTGTTCCAGTGCGTCACACTAATGGACAGTACTTTCACTTGACTGGGTATAATCGTTTTGCCAACATCTTTCTCATCCCAATTAAACAGATAAGATTTGGTCCTTTCGGACAAGATCCTTCCTTGGTTTGGGTCTATCCAAGCAGGTTCTTTCAAAATCAGAACCAACGCCTTCACCAGTTTACAGTTGTGTGCCACTTCACCTGCCCACAGTTGACTTACGCTGCGTAGTTGTATTTGCTTGTGCATGTCGAGTTTTTTCAAAAAATTGCCAATCATGAGCCGTTGAATGTCGTAACTGAAGGGATCAAATGCAGATGGTTTGTTTCGGAAAATTCGGATTGATCGACGAAGTGGACCTTCGAGTACAGGTTGTTTGGGCTTTCGGGTTCGAGGTTGGCGAGCTGGTGGCGGTTGTGATGGACCAGCTTGAGCCTCATCTGCGTCTTCATTTGGAGGCCGATTGGTGTTCGCCTGTTCGACTTCAACTTCATCTGACATCAACAGAATTGACTCGTTTCGAGTTGATAGACAAAGTGATGGGCCAGCCTGTGCCTTATCTGTCTCTTCATTTCGTAATCGTTTGGCTGCCTGTTCGACTTGGTCATAGGCCATCAATCCGGAAGTTCGGATTGATCGACGCAGTGGACCTTCGAGTACAGCTTGTTTGGTCTTTCGGGTTGGGGGCTGGCGAGATGGTGACGGTTGTGAAGGGCCAACTTGAGCCTCTTCTGCCTCTTCATTTCGTGGCCGATTGGTGTTCGAAGCCTGTTCGGCTTGGTCACTCGACAGATTAGTCTGTTTAGGTTTTCGTCGTTTCACCATTTTGTCACAAACACGTTGATTGTTTGCACACAATCGTCAAAACACAAAACAGATCAAGAGTTATCAAAATAAATCGATGAGGTGGAAACACAATCGCGTTTGGACGAACTCACTCAATATCAAAGAACAGACACAGAACACACACTCACAGTCACTCAAAGCACAACACTGCCATTGATGAAGGCACTCTCCGCTAGCGAGCACCACTCAACTTATCGGGCGAGTGTCCACGCACAGACACACACAGCAAACAACACACAGCACACACCAAACCATCACTGCACTATTGATGGCTTACAACGAGTGTGACTCACTGCTCGGTGTGCGATGTGTGCTGTCCAGTAGAGTAATTTAAAGTAAAACCGAGGTCGAAGATTTTACAATTCCTGGGTCTAAATCTCTTCTAGGGGATGTAAAAAGAATTACAGAATTTTATTTGGGGCAATTGGGTGACACACAAATCCGAACGGGCCATTCGAAATTTCCCATCAAAATGATGGGAGTTTTTGGCACTTTCGGTAATTATTTTTTAAGGGTATTTTATTGAGCCAAATTCACACAAAAAAGTTACAACCCAGAATCCTAATACCCCCTAGAATATTCTCAAAAATTTAAAAGCTATTATATATACATTTAGGTTAGTTTCATGGGCTTTAAACGGAGTCAAAATGATGAATTGCCAAAATCGCTATTATGCTTCATGTACTTGTGCACTGGTAAGTGCACTCTTATGATTAGTTTATGACATTTTTATTTCAATGATTTACCAGAACTGATTACTAAATTAAAATATTATTGATATTGGTTTATAAAATAACAGAAAACTTAAAGTTAAGCCAAAAAATACTCCTAAAAAATTATCCGTTTAAACTTATTTTGTTAAAAATTTAAAATACGCTTGTTTTAGTTCATTTTTATGAATATATCAAACGTTTGAACTAAAACTTATAATCAATACTCGAATTTTAACTTCTATATAATTTCCTAATAATTTTGGATGTTACAAATTGGTAAACATTTAGCATGTCAAAGTGATTTTAAAGTAACGTTATTTATTCAATATAGAAATATAATAAAATCATATAATAAAAAATTGAATTTCTATTTTATTATCAAAACTGTTGTAATCAATTTGTTTGATAAATTTCAAATATTAAATGTTGAACTCAGTATGTGTTAAATTAGCTTTGAGCTAAATATAGTTTGGCATTTTTCAAATACCAGACATACAGTAATTGTTTTAGTCTAATTACAATTTTCAAAAGATACATAATGCTTTACTCATATGTTACATTACAAATGTTTGCGCATTTTTATTCTCATACTTATTCAAAATACGTTCAATGCATTTATTTTCATTTGATATTTGAATCAATTTTAAAATTATCAATTTTTGTAATTAGTCCTGATATATCATTGAAGTAAAGATGTCATCAACTAATCATACTACTGCACTAGTACATGAAGCATATGAGTAATACTAACGATTTTGGCGATTCATCATTTTGACTCCGTTTAAAGCCCACTAAACTAACCTAAATGTAAATAGAATGGCTGCAAAATTTTTGAGAACATTCTAGTGGGTATAAGGATTCTGGATTGTAACTTTTTTGCGTTAATTTGGCTCAATAAAATACCCTTAAAAATTAATTACCAAAAGTGCCAAAAACTCCCATCTTTTTGATGGGAAATTTCGAATGGCCCGTTCGGATTTGTGTGTCACCCAATTGCCCCAAATAAAATTCTGTAATTCTATTTACATCCCCTAGAAAAGATTTAGACCCAGGAATTGTAAATTCTTCGACCTCGGTTTTACTTTAAATTACTCTACTGTCCAGGACAGCCTGTCCTGTGCAACCTCAGAGAACAGAACAAAGTTCAAACAGAGGGAAAGTGATGAGATTATCTACTTTCTTGTAGCACGGTCAGGATGTCCAAAATTTGCTTTTAAATCAGGCAAGCCAAATTTTAGATAGATAGAATTCTTGTTCTATATGTAAATAAATAAATTAAAATAATGTTCTTAATAAATTCTTTATCACTATTAAATTAATCAATGAATACTATGCAAACGATGTATATGTGTGTGTGTGTGTGACAAACAGTGCAATTATAATTTGTAATTCAAATTTAATTTTGGATTTTGGTTAAAAAAACAAAAAATTGCAAACTTTCAAAATTGCTTTTCACGACCATTACTCCAGTACACACTCCACTAATAAAAATATAAATGCAAATTCCTGTCAGCCTGTCATATCGGGTTTCGGCTTTTCGAAATTGAACTATCTTAATATTGTTGCTCAATTGCTCAAACCCAATGGCACTGACTTGTTTATGAATAGATAAAACTAAATCCAACTAATGTGCCAACTGCTCCATTCACCACTTCAATTAGATTGTATTTTTCAATAGTTACTCAATTGGTCCTTCCATTGTAGATCAACTCATTGAGGCAAGGACCTTATTGTCAGTATGGCTCGGTAAGTAATAAACTGGGGATGGTCGCACACAGACACAGAGACTTAGTTAATAACGACGATTATAAAGATATCGAGTGCGGCAACTGATCGATCTGCAATTGCCAACTCGAGCGTTAGTTCAAACTTCAATGCACGAATGCAGTCACCGTTGTGCCAAACACAACCACGGCTTGTCAAGGCTTGCCAGAGAGAGAGAGAGAGAGAGAGAGAGAGAGAGAGAGAGAGAGAGAGAGAGGGCGAGAGAGGAGAGAGAGGGCGAGAGAGAGAGAGAGGGAGAGAGAGAGAGAGAGAGAGAGCGAGAGTGAGAGAGAGAGAGAGAGGGCGAGAGTTGACCAGAGAGGGCGAGATGGCGAGAGTGCGAGAGAGAGAGAGAGAGAGAGAGAGAGGGCAAGAGAGCGAGGGCGAGAGAAAGAGAGAGAAGGCGAAAGAAAGAAGGAAAGAGAGAGAGAGAGAGAGAGAGAGAGAGGGGCGAGAGTGCGAGAGAGAGGGCGAGAGTGCGAGAGAGAGGGCGAGAGAGAGAGAGAGAGGGAGAGAGAGAGAGAGAGAGAGGAGAGAGAGAGAGAGAGAGAGAGAGAGAGAGAGGGCGAGAGAGAGAGAGAGAGAGAGAGAGAGAGAGAGAGAGAGAGAGAGAGAGAGAGAGAGAGAGAGGGCGAGGGGGCGAGAGAGAGAGAGAGAGAGAGAGAGAGAGAGAGAGAGAGAGAGAGAGAGAGAGAGAGAGAGAGAGAGAGAGAGAAAGAGAGCAGGAAAAATGTCAAAACTAATTCGATTATTATCGGGCAAAGTGCTTTATTAACTATAGTGTTACAATAGTGCAACTAATAATAATATTAAAACACAAATTAGACTAAAACAACGTTTAATGTGAGTCTAATGTGTCAAACTTTAAATGTCAAAATCAATCTCGATAGATTCGATGCGGTACTGATGCAATGCCAGCTGTTTTGATGCACTTGAACTCTTCTTTGCACCACTGTTCAAAAGAGGCCCTGTCTACAAACACCAAGTTGGTAGTTAGCACAAACACTTCCAAATTGGGAAACAGTCTCGCCACATTAGCCACAAATGGCCGAAAGATTGTCTCCGGTGTCTCGCCAAGTTCTCGATAGAGGGTGAGGATAGATCTGGGATTGCCATTTTGGTCGAACACGGCGCCATTCCTTTTACGCCATTCTTGCAGAACATACTCAAACTGGCCATACTTATTGACATAAAGTTCGCGTACTTGAGTGGCTCGACGTGCATTATAGATGGTGCCGAAGTAGAAAATATCAAATCGGAACATCAGCAGCATTCGCAAATTAGTCATCTTCGACACTGCAGTGAACAACTCGTCACCAAAACAAATGGCACTTCTTGGCTGTTTATTCAACCACAAGCTTTCCACTGAATGACAGTGTTCCAAAAGAGCACAGGCCACTTTCAGATTGGCCACTTTAGTCAGTCTCAACCAGGTGACACTTCCCAGGGCAGGATTGTGTACAAACATGGGCTCAACTAGTGCCTCATTAATCGTAGCATCCATCTCCAGCTCTCGTATTGGTGGCGTCTTTTTCGGATATCTAATGTGAAGGTCCCGTCCTACCATTTGGATGATTTCATTCAAATTGGCCACCGAACAAGTGAGGCTAAAATTTCTCATGAATCGTGTTGTTCTCAAAATGTTCTCATGCGGCAGCCTTGGGAACACTATGTTTGTTTCGAGCCGCAGAGCGAGCGCTTCCAGTGGTGCAAGATGATCCTCGATATGACCGAAAAGTCGCACTAGGAAATCATCACGTGTAATGACGCTTCTGATACGCAGAATGAACGCATCCACATTGGGCAACATTGACCACAGGGCACTATACTTGTCACTGTTAGGTGGTGCACCAGTGGTGTCGTCGTAGATGCTCAAATGCTTAATGTGACGAAACAGTTGCCCAATACACTCAATGGTCTCACGGTTCCAATGAGACTCTCTAATAGACAAAACTGTCACTTGTCTGGGTGCAATCGTAATGCCACGATCTTCCTTGTCCCAATTGAACAGAATAGGCCTGGTCCTTATCAACAATGTCTCTTCTTGTCTTTGGTTTGGACCTTCGGCAGGGTCCTTCAAAAACAGCACCAACGCCTTCACCAGTTTACAGTTGTGTGCCACTTCACCTTGCCACAGTTGACTCACGGAACGCAGCTGTATTTGCTTGTGCATATCTAGTTTACTCAAAAAAGTCCCAATCATGAGCCGTTCAATGTCGTAACTGAAGGGATTGAATGCAGATGATTTGTTTCGGGAAACTCGGCTTGATCGACGTAGTGGACCTTCGAGTGCAGATTGTTTGGGTTTTCGGGTTCGGCGTTTGCGAGTTGGCGGCGGTTGTGAAGGACCAGCTTGAGCCTCTTCTGCCTCATCGTTTCGTTGCCGATTAGTGTTCGCCTGTTCGGCTTGGTCATTCGACTGATTAGTCTGTTTCGGCTTTCGTCGTTTCGCCATTTTGTCACAGTGATTGTTTGCGTGCACCAATTCGTCAAAACACAAAACAGATCAAGAGTTATCAATAAGAATATATGAGCTGGACACACAATCGCGTTTTGGCGAACTCACTCGAGTTCACTCACAACAGACAAAGAACACACACACACACACAGTCACTCACAGCACAACACTGCCATTGACGAAAGCGCTCTCCGCTCGCGAGCTCCACTCAACCGACGGGCGAGTGTACAAGCACAGAGGCACACTGCACACACAAAACCATCACTACACTATTGAGATGACTTACAACGAGTGCGACTCTGTGCTCGGTGTGCGATGTGTGTGTGTGCTGTCCAACCACAGAGAACAGAACAAAGTTCAAACAGAATGAAAATGATGAGATTATCTACTTTCTTGGAGCACGGTCAAGGGATCTCCAACATTTGCTTTTTAAATTAAACTAGCCAAAAATGTAGGTATAATTTTTGTTCGATATATAAATAAATAAAAATAATGTTCTAAGTTATTTTTCACTATTAAATTTCTTAATGAACAATACTATTCATACGATGTATTCAATTTAAATTTGGATTTTAGTTTATACAAAAAAAAACAACTTTTAAAACTTTCTTTTTGCGACCATTTCTCCACAATACTCACTCGACTAATAAAAAATATAAATGCAAATTCCTGTCAATCTGCTCATAATTTAAATTTTACAGAAATAAAAATAAACGACTGTGCAAACACATTAAATTTAATGGAGCTAAGAACCAACCAAGTCTGTGCTCAAGGGTTTTAATTTGCACTAAGTGCAGTCTGGTGTGTCTGTATTGTCTAGACTCATTAAATAGAATTAGCTTCCTGAAAATTTCGTTTTGGTTAACCCTCTCTAACAAAAAGAAAGTTCTGTGCAAACACTTGGTGTATTTTATGTTCAGTGATTTAATTCAGTTGGCTCGCAAATATGAAAAGCAAAAAATTATTATTATCATTTTGACATCGATGGGGAGAATTTATGATATTTGAGTGAGCAAAAACAAAAAAGTCTTTTGGTAGTAATTAGTATTAGGAAGAGGAGGAGGAGGTCAGATGATTGGAGGGACATTTTTGTTAGCGTATTGATTGACAACACAAGTGCGGGTCGATTAAGTGGCCATGAGAGTGGATCAACTGGATTACTCGGTTGAAGAATTCCATCTAAGAATGGATTATTTAAACGTCCAGGTAGGATACGTCCGTGGGAGAGATAGTACTCGTAATCGGGAGGCCGCACATTTTGTCCTTCCATTTTGAGTATCTGGATGATGTCGATGATGTGTCACTAAAGTGGTTGATCATAATGGGGAAACGAACAATGCCGCGTAGACAATGTCTGTAGCTAACTGGCAAGTTATTTCGTGAGTTGACCAAGGATGGCTCTTTACGGGAGTAGGGACTAAGGCAGTGGACTCACATACCAACAACAAGTACGACTCGGTGTGCAATGTGTGTGTTCAGTGCAACCACTGTCCATTACGGAGAACAAAACAAAGTTCAAACACAGTTTATTATAAAAATGATGTGATTATCTACTTTTTGGAGCGCTGTCAAAGTTTCCAGCATTGGCTTGCAGAACAAACCAAAAAGTAGGTAGAAAGAATTCTGGTTCTAAATAAAAATAACAATAAACGACAGTGCAAACACATTAAATTTAATGGAGAAAAGACACAACCAACCAAGCTTGTGCAAAAAGGGATTTAATTTGCACTAAGTGCAGTTTGGGTGTGTGTGTGTGTGTGCGTTCAAACTTTCGATACTTGATTTTCACGACTTTTACTCCAGTGCACACTCTATGTAATTGATTTGACAAGAGAGTTCTCACAATTTGTATTATATCATCCCGCGTCAGCTTATCATTGAACAATTAGACCTTTGAATCCGCATTGTTATCATCGTTATTAGACCACTGTCCTGTACAATTACTAAGAATAGGTTCACCAAGCCGTTAAGCGGGGGTTTTTTACCAAATAGAAGCAGAATTTGTCTTTTTCTCTCTATTAGAGTGAAAGAGGCCACACCGAATTCCAATTCGCTTGATTGGGAGAGTAAGTTGCCATTTGCTCCGCTCATCCAAGAACACAGTCCTGCAAAAAAAAACAGCAGAAAAGGGAAGAAATACAAAATCAAGAATTGAAAAGTAGAGATTTATATTTGGCAAACTGCTTTATTTAGTAGTGTTACAATAGTGTTAATAATAGACAAAAAACACATATGTTTAATCCTTCAATCATTCAATCTCGATGCATTTGAAACTGCACTATTGAAATTCCATATATTTTGAGGTACTTGAACTCTTCTCGGCACCACTTTCTGTAAGTTCTACGTTTGATAAAGGTCATGTTGGTAATTAAAGCAAACACTTCCAGATTGGGAAACAGTCTCGCCACATTTGCCACAAATGGCCGAAAGATTGCTTCCGGTGTCTCACCAAGCGCTGGATAGAGGGTGTCGATCGATCTTGGTGCGCCATTTTGGTCAAGCAGAGCATCATTATTTTTGCGCCATTCTTTCAGAATACGCTCAAAATGGCGATACTTTTGAATATAAAGTTCACGTATTTGAGTTGCTTGATGAACTTTGAAAATGGAGCCAAAGTCAAAGATGTCAAATCGGAACAGAAACAATATTTGCAAATTAGCCAGCTTTGACACAGCAGTAAACAGCTCGTTGCCGAAGCAAATGCCATTACCTCGCCGTTTAGTTAAATATAGGATTTCCAGTGCGCGACTCTGTCCCAAAAGAGCACTTACCGCCTTCAGATTGGTCACTCTCAGTCTCAGCCAGGTGACCTGTCCCAGTGCAGGATTGCGCACAAACATGGGCTCAACTTGTGCCTCTTCAATCGTAGCATCCATTTCCAGCTCTCGTATTGGTGGCGTCTCCTTAGGAAATCTAATGTGAAGGTCCCGTCCTACCATTTGGATGATTTCATTCAGATTGGCCACAGAACAAGTAAGGGTAAAATTTCTCATGAATCGCGTTGTTCTCGCAATGTTCTCAGGCGGCAGCCTTGGGAATACTATGTTCGTATCGATTAGTAGAACGAGGGCTTCCAGTGGTGCAAGATGCTCCTCGATTAGGCCGAAAAGTCTCACTAGGAAATCATCCTGTGTAATGCGACTTCGGATACCAAGAATGAGCGCTTCGACATTGGGCAACATTGACCACAGAGCACGATACTTGTCACTGTCAGGCGGTGCAACGGTTGTGTCATCATAGATGCTCAAATGCTTAATGTGACGAAACAGTCGCCCAATAGACTCAATGGTTGCACTGTTCCAGTGAGTCACACTAATGACATTCACTTGACTGGGTGTAATCGTGGTGCCAACATCTTTCTCATCCCAACACACACACACACACACACACACACACACACACACACACACACACACACACACACACACACACACACACACACACACACACACACACACACACACACACACACACACACACACACACACACACACACACACACACACACACACACACACACACACACACACACACACACACACACACACACACACACACACACACACACACACACACACACACACACACACACACACACACACACACACACACACACACACACACACACTAATTATTAATAATTTATTTTGCCATTTATTAATTTAAAATTCAAATATCGGATTTTGGTTTTTGTAAAACAAAAATAAACATTACCATTCATTGCATTAGCACACTCCACTCTTTATAAATGCAAATTCTTGTTTGCTCAGCTCATAATTTAAACAGACAAATAAAAATAAACGACAGCGCAAACACATTAAATTTAATGGAGCAGACACAACTAACCCAACATACCAACCAACCAGCCAAGTCTGTGTAAAAGGAATAGAAAGTTAATTTGCATTGGCACTGAGTCTGCAGTTTGGGTGTGCAGACTTTTTAGTTGTAAATCATAAAACGAAATTAGTCTTCAGAGAATTTCGTTTTGGTTAACTGTCTCGAAAACTATGAAACCTGTGCATGCATTTGGTGTATTTCGTATTTCTGTTTGGCTCGTAAATATGCAAAACGAGAAGATATTTTGTCATCGATTGGGGGAGCATTTATGATATTTGAGTGAGCCAAAACAAATCGTCTCATGATAGCCATAAATGTAATCATAAATAATGTGTTGGTGGTGCCATAAGTAGATAAGTGTCAGTGCTCCGTGAAATCGATGCATGAAATTATTATTGAATGTTTTTATGGGTCTTTTCGAAATTGAACAGTCTGACTGTTGTTGGTCAATGGCCAAATCCGATGGTTCAGACTTGCCGATGAATAGGTGAAACTAAATCCAACAACTAATGCACCAGACGGTTCCATTCATTCGACCACTTCAACTTAAATTATTTTTCAATAGACCTTGGTCCACTCCATTGTAGCTCAACTCATTGAGGTATAAAGACCTAATTGTCAGTATGGCTCGGTAAGTAATAGCCTGAGGATGGTCGCACACGGACAAAGACTTGGTTAATACCGTCTCGCAATGATGCGACCACAGAAATCTCGAGTGCGTCAATCGATTGATCCGCAATTGCCAACTCGAGCGTTCAGGCAAACCTCAAAGACCTAGAGCAGTGAGTGAACACAACCACTGCGGCCTGCCACTGACCGACTGTCCGACTAGACGAGAGTCCACACACAATTGGTATTATATCATCCCTGCGGCAGACTATCATTGAACAATTAGGCCCTTAAGTCTGCATTGTTATCATCATGATCAGACCCTTGTCTTGTGGAACTATGAATAGATCTACCAGTGAGTTCTTTTGTTAAAGCAGATCTTGTCTTTCTATTAGCGTGAAACCAGCCGCGCTTCACTTGTCTGTTCGATTCCACTTCACTAGAGTGGCCAATGTCGCTCACCCAGGCAACAGTCTTATTTGCATTTCAGTCTCCATTTCTGTGCTCGCACCACATTTGGCCGACTCGACTCGCAATATGTGCTTCTTGGAATAAAAGCTCAAACTAGTGAGATGCAATTGGAAACGTTTGAGTGTTAATGCCAAACCATCACTATCGGCACTCACACAAAGCATTTTATGTCTCTATTCCACGAATTTCAGGCAGACACTACCAGTGAGGTTTAGTTTTGCATAGTGGTGCAGCACTCGAAATGGCTCAGCCAATACATCACCACCAGTGTGTGTGTGTGCGTGTGAAGCAATAAATGTCAGTTGTTTCCGCCGCCACTCGAATCGAATAGGCCTGTGTCTCTGTGCACCAGCACCGAAAGTGGCCAACGAGACATGCGAGGCGAGCAATTAAAATCACCATGGAATGGATCAAGTTCCACTATTCACTTGAATTATGGTGCACTGTAGAGAGGACCAAGTTGTGCCGAGCTACAACTGAACACGACTCGCCTCATCGAGTTCTTGCTAAGTGCGGGTCTCGTTCTCACGGACCTACGAGAGTAATTAGTGTCTTTTCAGGCATAAACTGTTGTGTTGTCTGTGTGTTCGTATTTGTGTTCCATTGTGTGCATGTTCGTTTTATTCAGAAAAACAATAACGCCATATGCACTTCTTGACTGTATGGATCATAAAGTAGAATTAGTAGAAGCACGTCTTTGTTGGGTTGCTGTGAGGCACCGCCGGACAACGAATTAGACACACGATAATAAAAGTTGGTTATTCGACCGACCGCTGCGTATGGTTGGCCTGGCACACAGACACACACACAGGACATCGGAATTTTTATTATGCCACATGTGAATTGTGCCTGGAGTCCAGTGGACGTTAGTGGACGTGTCATCCACCCTCCAGAGTCCGTGGACGGTGCAAATACACAGTAATGAGTTAAAGCTCTCTCCTCCGATCGAGGTCAGATTACCCACTCGGACCATCTAAATGACCTCGCCTAATGTCCCCAAGTGTTCACGAAGTGGACAAAGCGATGACAGAGAGAGGGGACACACAACAGATAGTGAACTTGATCCCAGCATGACTGCCCTTTTTACAGCTTCGAGAGAGGAGATCTCTCCCTTTGTCAAAGACCGAATCGCGCTCTCAATTTAGTGCGCTAAAGTGGCCGGATAATGACTTTACCAGTGGCTGGAGGGTACGAGAGTGTCAGAGAGTGCGAGAAAGCGACCACATGTTGACAATGTTGGTGAACGCTTGGCCACTTGTCCAGATGGACAGACAGGGCAATCCATCCAACCACCCTGTCAGCGACTGCTTCGTTTCTGACGAACCAAGGACGCACGAGGGTTCACGACCGTGTCTGTGTGATCTCGCTTGTAGTCGTTAAGGGTCGAATGGTCTTCGTTTAGTGCACAGATGGTTTCAATTCGGGCCTTCACTCTGACTCTCTCTCTCTCTCTCTCTCTCTCTCTCTCTCTCTCTCTCTCTCTCTCTCTCCCTCTCTCTTTCCCTCTCCATTTCCAGTGAATTGGCACGCACATAAAGTGACGGCCTCAAACGAGAGAGCGAGTTTGTTCTCAAACGATCCTCATCTCCCCACCGAACCTCGCACACAGTGCAACTAGTGTTGTTGCTGATTGTTCTGTTGTGTGGCAGTCAGGCAGGCCGGGGAGTAGAGAGTAGTCGGTAGTTACGATCATCACCAGCCAACAGCATTACCATTACGACCATGTCGAACTAACTAACAAACAAACACACACACACACAAAGACGAGGCCGCATAGTAAAACCGAATAGCGAGAGAAATGAACGAACGGACGGACGAAGCGAACACATAACGAGACACACAACACAACACGGAGACACGAAAATCGATCAAGTGCTGTGTCTGTGTGTGCACACGATTGCCGTGTGTGCGATCGTAGTTGTTGTTGTTCCAGTGAAATGTGTGTTGGTGGTTCGACTAGTACTGCACACACAACACATAACTAGACTAAACAACATAATAAATAATAATAATCATAGAATATGAGCACCGCGCCCAAAAGATGATGATTGAGCCGACAAATGCATACCGTCCTAGAAGGGTTTGGAACATGCATTTTGGAACTGTCTCATTGGTGGATCCAAAATGTTTCCCATGACGTGATCCAAAATCCGTGTTCCAGAGTACCGCTGCGGGCGCCCGTTTACTTTTTGTTGGTATTTGATCAGGTTATATTTGCTTTGTATCTCGAGTGATACTCGACCGAAAATCTACTTCACATCACTTCACTCACCGCGTGTCATTGTGCCTTTCGCTATGTCAGGCTATGCATTCTCTTCTGTCTCGATCTGCACTCCGCTTCGCCATACAAACACACACACACACAGTAAGCTAACACACAACACATAACACTGAACAGAGTGAAACCATCCTTGTGTGCTGACTGACTGTCTGATTGACTGACTGGCTGCTGCACTCGATGGCACATTGGTGCATTGCGGACTGTTGTTTGAACTGTGTGTTCAAATGCCTATCTGTCTGCCTTTTGCTTTTGCCTTTCTGTTGGCGTGCGGCAGTCCGAGGTCATATAACCAGACATAACTCGGCCTGGTATGTCGATAACTCTAAATATCAGACTGAACGACATTAATCGAAAAATTGGCAACGAATCGATAAACATCTAATCTGCATAGAATGGTATTATTAGTTGTCGATAAGCAAAAAAGAAAGACAAGCCACATTTCTGACTTCTGCTAGTGAAAGTCTTCAACTCAGCGAGATACCAGCAAAATGTCGTATAATGAAATAGAGTTTACAGCGAAGACAAGGAAAGAGTGACTTTCGGTTAATAGTCGCGCGCTACACCACCAAAAATGCAGTTGCAATAGAAGTACTTCATTAAGTAACGCATTAGTTTGAGTAGCGCGCGAACATTAAACACACACAGTCGTTTAATGCCTGACAGTGGCATTACTATTTTTTCTTCTTTTGTGTGTTTGCCATAAATAACGCTTTCGCGTTTCGAATTCAATTTTTACGACCGCGCGCGCGGAGCACATCTGGAGTCTTTGAACACACACACACACGCACTCAGACTCAAATATGCCATTGGAATTGTGTGTGTGTGTGCATGTGAATTCAAATGTGTCCCATGTGAGATAGAAAGGAGCTTATGTTTTGTGAGACTTGAGCTAATAAATCGGGATAGAGAGTGCGAGTGACTGAAGGGAGAGATGGAGTGCAAGAAGGGAGAAAGGAGACATGGCCAATTATATAATTTATTAACCATGCCAGTCGGTTAAGTTAAGTTTTGTATGTTAGCGCGGAGGGTCTTTCGCCTCTGTCGCCTCCGTCGCCTCCGTTGCCTCCATTTGCCCTTTGCCATTATTCGTTTTTTGCCCTGCTGCAGCAGCAGCATCCGAGGCAACCAACACCAATGTTAGTTGCAGCAGCAGGCAACCGACCAATCGAGCATGTAGCAAGCACACAGCACTCGACACGGCATACATCCAAACTTGTACCTTCTTTCCTTCTGCCTTTCTCTCTTGCTCGCTCGCTCGCTCGCTCGCTCGCTCGCTGACGACCGACCAACCGACGAGGAGAGAGAGAGAGAGAGAGAGAGAGAGAGAGAGAGAGAGAGAGAGAGAGAGAGAGCACGCAGATGGGCATAAAGCTAGCAGAATGAGTGGCCAACAGTCGTTGTATGCAGCATCAACAGCAGCAGCGTCGTTCAAACTCATGCTAACTAATGCAGTATACTTTTGTGTGTGACTCGTCGTTGTGTAGTTGCCTCGTCTTGTGCAGCACAAGTTGTGTGTGTGCCTGCATTAGTTGGTCGGTTCACTCATTTCAGTGTTCGAGGTGGCGTTACTCGTTAGTCTGAATGAGCGTGCCTCTCTCTCTCTCTCTCTCTCTCTCTCCCTCGATCGACTTCGAGCATTGAGCACTGTGTGGTAATGTCCTTCGTTCGTTTTCTCACCACTCGACTCCGCACACTCGGCACACTATACTGCACTCGCGTCCTAACCTCGTTACTAGCGAGACGGTGAGACTTTTGTGTGCTCGGCTGTGTCCTGTCTTCTCTCTCTCTCTCCCTCACTCTGTGTCTTTGTGTGCTCGATCGTTTCATTTCCATTTCCCCTCATTTTGTGTCTTTCTCGAAGTTTCTCTTTGGGTTGGGTTTTGTCTTTCCGTTTGGTACCGTACGCTATATTTTGGAACAAACAGGCAAACACAGGCTCACTGGTACCGTACCAGTTTGTTCTCGTTTGAGCCTGTTCTTGGGGCACTAACTTTTACGTGCCGTGCCTATCCATCCAATAGCAATAGCAGCACCATCAGCTCTACTTGCCTCCATATATAGAGACCCATAGAGAGCGGTGCCACCATACCATGGCACGCAGCCTTTCCACAGCATACGCCATTCAGAATGCGGCTTTCATGCAGAATGAGGAGGAGTACGTGAACCAGTACAACCTGAACAGATTCTTCCCACAAGCCCACGAAGAGTACCGTGGTAGGGAGATTCGCTTTCTCGATCAGACCTTTGCGCCGCCGATGAATTTGGACCAACTGGCATTTCACAACCTTAGTGCGGAAAGCCAGTCGTCCTCCTCGTCCTCGTCTTCGCCATCGTCGGACAGAAGCACACCGCTGGTAGGGCCGATTCCATTTCATCCATCATATCAGCAATCGCAATTCCAACCATTGCAGCACTTTCAACCAATACAACATTTTGTGCCATCACCCGCGTTTCAACGTCCGTCAAACATTGTAGTCATGGGTCCGAACGGCCCCATCAATCCCAACACTCGACTAACTACATCTTCTTCACACTGTCCATCTCCGTCTTACTCCAACTATGGCGGCGGTGGTGGTGGTGGTGGTCAATCGACGACTCCAAAATTCGCACCTTCTGCGTTGAGACATGCAGCAGCAGCGGCGGCGGCTGCTGCGAACGCGGCCGCAGCAGCAGCCGCAGCAAACCACAAGCCAAAACCGAGCCTTCAGCGGGCGAACAGTCTTTCGAGATTGCCGGGAAGGAAAAAATCGCCTGCAGCTAGACCCAGTAGCACTGCAGTTGGCTCAACAGCTCACTATGGCTCACAGTATGAACACGGTCTTGATTCATCAAATCTGTCTCATCTTGCATTTCGTCCCAGTCAACTTGGCGCGAATCAACCTTGCTCGATTCAATTTATCTCCAATCGACCGGGCTCCAATACAACTCTCTTCGATGCACCAAAGAAGGTAAGTCGTTTCTTATTGTTCTGAATAGCTTAGCGTGCCGCGAACCAAATCATTATAGAACGTTTCGATTGATTGGTACCGCTATGGTTGAGATTGTTCGTTACACTATAGCGCCTTTGCCATATTGAGATTATGTATTCATTAAGACATGGAGTATGGACAAAGACAGGGTTGGCAGACCAAGGACGAGATGGATGGACCAAAATGACGCCCTCTTTGAGACGTGCTGGCTTAAGCCCGGACAAAGTAGCACAAGTGGCCACGGACCGATCCTTGTGGAGGCAGAAGATTTTTGGGCTAGAGCCGCGACCCGATTTACGGACATAGCGGTGTGATGTTAATGTTAATGTTAATGTAATGTATTGATTAAGGAGTGTTCCTGGAACTTAGCAAACGAGCGCTGGAAATGACGCACTCACTTGATGACTTCTCGATCATTCGGAGAGTGTCTCAAGTCGCTAAGTTCGAGTTTGAGTTCGAAACGTTCAAACAGTCGGTTGTCACGAAACACTTCACACAAGTTTGAAACTTTTTTTGATCGATCGTTCCGCACACTGTGCAGACACACACACACACACAGTCATGATTATTATCATCATGAACATTTGCATGATGGTGTGTGTGTTTGTGTGTTTTTCTGTGTCAATGCTCAATAGTAGTTTTAATGTTTTAATGTATTCAAGTTCACGTTGTTTAATGTGCATTCAAAATATCAAACTCGGTGTTTGTTAACATTAACTTAACATCAACTAGCTGACTGAATTCATTTGGCATTGGGCACTAGTGTGCATTATTATTTGATGACGTGACGCATTTTGATCACTCAAAACGAAAATAGCTCAAAGTTGAGGTAAATTACCGATATTTTCCCGAAAATGTCGCGTACTCGCGCTTCCCTACACTCGGCAACCACCAAAATTTGTCTATTTCGGCTAGTTGGTCCGATTCGATCGGATCGGTTACCCAGGAAACAATGAACAATTTTATCGGCCAAACGATGTTCATTGTCCTGGAGGCCTCCGCCTTCGCGGTTGCTGCTGCCTCAGCCACCGCCGCCTCGAATTCAGTGAAACGAGACCATAACCTAATGTGTGTGTGTGCGTCGTTTGTGTTTGTGTTTAATGTCTGTGTCTGTTTAGTGTTTGCGCTTGTCTCTCTCTCTCTCTGCCCAACTTGCGCGTCAGTTGTGTTCAACAAACATGAGTTGAGTTCATCTTCGCATGTCATCATCATCATCATCATCTCTTTTGCTCTCGGTCTGTGTCTGCTTGCAAATGGACACTAACCGTGTATGTTTGTTAGTGAGTGAGTGTGTGTGTGCGTGTCGCCAGTGGCCACTCGCCACGACGACGACGACGACGGTCTAATCCTATCTGACAAAACAACACCTGTGTGCCTGTATGACCGCAGGTCAATTATGTTTTGTGTATAGTGATAGTCTTAATGTGTTTGGCCATTATCTCCAATAATAATCACAATCGGTTGATTGGTTTTATATTGTACCGCAGTTGAACATTTGTATGAATGTAACATTAGTGGAGCGACAGTGAAAGCGAAAGAGCCTCTCTCTCTCACCGAGAGGTAATCGGTTTCGATCACACAAATATAAGTCGAACTGTAGGGTGCCTGGCGACGAGAAATTCTCTGATTGTTTGAGTGCATTCTTATGTCTCGAGCTAAAATGAACGATTCTAAACTGCAATGTTAAAGCTATGTTAAAACTCTCTATGGTCATTGGCAAAAGCCATAAATTAAAAGTTTTAAAGCTGTTCTCACTGTGAAATTGTCAGTGTGAATTAGAATTAACTCTGCGAACTCTCTCGAGTATTTAAATGCTATTAACCAATGGGGATGTTTGCCTCTAATCTATTGTTTATTATATGTCTGCACTGGAGGCATAGTTCTTCAACTAGTTTTTTATACGGTGCCAAAATATCATACGAACATAGGCAAGTAAAAAAGATTTTATTTGGCAAGGACTAACATTTAATGGCACAAATGGTGCTCAGCCGGGTGTGAGATAATGTTAATGGCCAAATCTGTGCGTACAATCTCTATGCCTTTCGGTTTCCACATATGGTCGGGAAAATCTGGTTTCACTATCTTCTATTTTATATTAACCAAGATATATATCAGAGCTCTAGTTGCCGTTTGATGATTGTTTGGTGATATATCACATGATGATGTCCCATGATGCCTGCATGCTCCCATTGCACTCTCATTTAGTGGTCCCTATCTACTGGTCTCTATCTCGAGGTCGGGATCGAACTGTTCGAATCAGGGAGATGAGATCGAATTACACATCATGTCCTTGTGAGCTAAAGTGACGGTTTTCCCTTCTTGTATGTCGTGCATTAAGTTCGGTTGACTTCAATTGAATTCCATATAAGGTTGCATATATTAGGTTGCATTGTGCATTAGCGATCGAACATATTGGTTTTTCTTTTTGTTTTGCGTTTGTTTTTTCTTTGTACTCTACCGCCATTATCCTAGCCTGGGTCGGTTGTAGTCGGTCGTTCGTCATCCGTTGAGAACTTTAGTCTAGTCTGTGTTCGCTCTCTCACGGTCTCTCTCTCTCTCTCTCTCTCTCTCTCTCTCTCTCTCTCTCTCTCTCTCTCTCTCTCTCTCTCTCTCTCTCTATCTGCCTCTCCACTTTCAGTTGAATGACGAGGGATTCAAATCTCCTAGCGCAATTGTGACTGTGTGACTCAACAACACAACAGACTGACAAACACACAAGCACACTCGAACGAGTCAATCAAACCGTGCCACTTTGAATTGTGCGTGTGTGTGTTTGTGCCTGTTTGTGTGTTCGAGTTCGCGTGTGCCTTCAATCGACGGCCGTTTGCGGACGCGACCAGACCTACATGCACACACACACACATTCGAGAGTGTTCTCGGTCGGTCGCTGTGCAGTGTCTCGCCTTACACACACACACACTCACACACACACACACACACACACACACACACACACACACACACACACACACACACACACACACACACACACACACACACACACACACACACACACACACACACACACACACACACTCACACAATTATTATCACGCACACATTGAATGGGAACACAGTCGTACTCGACTTCGTAATGGACGCACATTCGATAAATTTAATCTAAACACCCAAAATCTGTACAGAGCGCGCGGTCGGCATGAATCGATAAGAAAGTAATCGTAAACATTTCTGGCTTCAGCAGCCAACAGCTCAGCCAAAACGATACCAAACAAACTCGATGTATTTGGATGTCTTGTGAAATTAGGTTGGTTGAGTAAGTGATCATAACATCTCAGCTCGGTACAAAATTACCCAATTGCCTGTGCCTTTGGTGAAATTGTGTTATCGTATGTTTCTGTTCTTTACGTGCGCGCCTATCCCCCACCATCATCAGCTAACGCGTCTCCGCACACATATGGCTTATATCTCCCAGGCCTATATATAGGGCCTAACATCTGAATAGGCCCGTACTTGACGTTTTTAGTCCATATGGCACAAAGTACTTTAAGTAGATTTGTACTATCGTTCACCCAACTTGTCGGTGACAAAGCCCAACACTGAATCAGATGTCCATCGAAGATGCTCTCGAAGACTCGGTTTTAATCCGTCTCTCTCTCTCTCTCTCTCTCTCTCTCTCTCTCTCTCTCTCTCTCTCTCTCTCTCTCTCTCTATGTGAACATCAGCCATATGGTTCCTAAATTGCGCAGTAGATACTAAATAGAGCGATTTATTTATTAGATCTTTGCACACGAACAATTTAAATCCCAATAAACAACCAAACTTAACATTATCTTTTTTCATTTCCACCAATTCATTTTGTAGCGATTCGTAAAAAGTTTTACGGATTTACAACTACAAAACAGTTTGAACCACAGCAACAACGCCTTAGCGCAGTCTACATCAAACTTGGCATCAGCTCCCAGATACTTTTGCGCTCCAGATTTTGATGTCTCACTAAAGCCCGCAAACTATCCACAAGCGCTGCTGCTGCCAAATCAGGCACACCAACAGCCAAGCATCAGTCGATCTCAATACAGCAACTACAGTCAATCATCATCATCACTTGATGAAGCGCCACTAGATCTGAGCGGTCCAGCCACCATTAAGCCGTCATTCTACCGGAGCAATCCGGACATTTCAATTAGTCTTGTGGATGCGCCCAAAGTCAAACGACAAACACAACCAAAACCGAAACCACAATCACAACCAAAACTACAATCACAACCAAAACCACAATCACAACCAAAACTACAGCCACAACCACAGCCACAGCCACAACAACTCGAGGGACTGGCGAATCATTTGAGCTGCTATCGAAGTCCATCACCATCACCATCGCATTTTGTCGCCAGAATACAGAAACAAAAGCAAGCAATGGAGAAACTGGCGAAGCAATCATCAGCACTAGCATCAGCCTCAACACCAGTCCGAATACTAGCCAATGATATAGTGCCGGGCACCACTCGACAGCCACCAGATGTGCTTCGACAGAGACTAAATGGTGCTACTAGTTCCTCATCCCCATCAGCAGCAGCAACATCAACTTCACACGATCAAAATCTAATTCCAGCCTTGATCGTTCACGATAACCCGATCTCCAATTCCATCATCAACAGCAAGTCATCTCAGACAACTAACAAAGGTGAGTGATTCCGTCTTGTAGTAGTAGTTCCTCGTAAATCCAACAATCTTTCTCACACAGTCATTGCCAAAACAGTGTCAATTCCAAAGGAATTCGCTACCACCAGCACCAGTTCAATAGTCAACAAGGGACCAGCATTAAGTCCACCCATCCATAATGTGCAGATGCTCTCAGAAACGCGCATTAAGATCATTTCTGATCGCGCATCACCGCCATCACAACAGCAAACTATAATCAACGCAACGTCTGCTGAGTCAAATCTCGAATCTCAATCCTCGGGCAGCCAATCAACGAGCAATGGTAAGTCGATTTGTCAAATTCTGCATGTAAAATTTGCTATAATTTTACACTTTCACAGAATTGGCCGAGCCGAAGGACAAATCTCAAGAGGGCAATAAGAGGAAGAACAAGGGCAAATCTCATCATCATCGAAAGACATCTGCGACTTCACCAAAGGCAACTACACCTTCCACTCCTACTTCACCCGAACCAACAGAGGCGCTGCCTAAAGTACGCATCAACGTGAAGACTAATCGCATAATACCTTGTGGCTCTCCAACTTCGTCTACTTCTTCAACTGCTGCTAATGAGGCGATGGCTGCGTCACCGCCAACAAGTCAGGCTGCAATCGAACCTAAAGGTGCTAACCAGGAGAAGCAGGACAATCCATCAGTGGCAATGGAAACGGATGGCGGTGAGTCTGTTGTTGCAATATCGCCATCATCTTCATCGTCAGTAAGCGAATTGTCGGTTGCGATGCCCGCGAATAGAACTGCGCCTGCAACGAATCCTTTTGAATCGCTAGTCGCTGTTGCTGCTAGATTGGCAGAAAATGACCAACAATCTACGGGACAAAACTCAGGACTAAATGAGTTGACCAATCGCGAGGAGCAGGCAGCAATCGAGTTGCTCAATTTGAGGACAGTTGCGATCACCAGTACGAGCAACACCGTGACCACTGCTAGCCAAACTGACAGCTCGGTGCCCCTTATTCCACATTGTACACTTCTCGTGATGGCCAATCCACCAACGGTTGGGGCCAGTAGCACTGGTGCAACCAAAACTCCTGAATTGATAGTCATCTCCGATGATGATAATGATTCGATTCATGAGAAGCAAGACGTTACTGGAAATGATAGCAATGAACAGGAACAGCAGCAGGAATTGAACGCAGTAGCCCAACCGATTGTAGCAATCGATCAACAACAGCCCGTGAGTATCAACCATCAGCAACCGAAGTTTGCAGACTGCAACATCGATCCAATTGAGGCTAACGACAACATGAGTGTGGACCATCCAGCCGACCTTCCAGCCGACCTTCCAGCCGACCTTCCAGCCGACCTTCCATTCAACCTTCCAGAAAGTCATGAAGAGCATCCGGGTGTTGGCGAGTTTCTACCATTCACAACAAATGTGGATCACAACGAACCGCTTGTGGTGCTCCATGGAGAAGACCTCCCAAGCGTCATGAGCTACTACGATGAAGTGGAGAAGGTGACAAAGCACTTCTTCTTGATTGCAAAGAAAGACGAACGTCATAATATCCATTGGATGCAAACTCAACTTGGCAATGGTGACGGTAGCGCACCGGTACGAGTTGTACCTACGATGGATGCGTGCAAAAGAGTACGCGTTTTCGACGAGAGTGCCATTGTGACCATCAGTGACAGTGAGGATGATGATGAGTCGGCTGCTCCAGAACCTCAGTCAGCGAAACGTAAGCGTGGACGTCCACGCAAAGGCGGATCACGAGTAAAGTCGAGCACGGCGTCAACCAGTGCGCAGCCAGTAGGACCTCCACTAAAGCGCATGCGTGATGCGTGATCGATCTCGATAAATCTTAATAGTTCGAACCACTCGAACCTCACCTAATGTTGTCCTCTTCATAAAGTACGTGTTACCTGCACACACACACATTTGACCAATACACATTTAATATCTGTTCTCCAATCGTTACACTTTTATCCGAATTACACACATTGCTTATTATTATCATTATCACTATTACAATATCACTCTGAACTTGTAATCAGTTCTCAAATTGATTTATATTTTTATGTTTGAATCTCTTCATACAAACAGAACACCACCACAACCACTTCACACATTATCATTATCATTATAACTTACACTTTTATCATTATTATATCAAACATTATATTTAAAAACGTTCATATTTGTGTTAAATATATATCATCATTTATTCTTATTATATTGTGAAATTAGTTTTATTTTTGATTGATTCAATAAATAAAAACTTACTTTGATCCAATGGCGTTTTGATGATTTTTTGTGTTTTTGATTGTTTTTTGTCTTTATTTGGTTAAGTTGTCAAAGGTTTGGTAATGCACGAGGTTTAGACGTGGTTTAAAGATCACATGATGATGTTACGCACATAACTAAAGTAAAAGTAGTACTTTACTTGAGAGAGAGAGAGAGAGAGAGAGAGAGAGAGAGAGAGAGAGAGAGAGAGAGAGAGAGAGAGAGAGAGAGAGAGAGAGAGAGAGGGCGAGAGAGAGAGGGCGAGAGAGAGAGGGCGAGAGAGAGAGAGAGAGGGCGAGAGAGAGAGAGGGAGAGAGAGAGAGAGAGGGAGAGAGAGAGAGAGGGCGAGAGGGCGGAGAGAGAGAGAGAGAGAGAGCGATAAGGAGAGAGAGAGAGAGAGGGCGAGAAGGCGAGAGAGAGGGCGAGAGAGAGAGAGAGAGAGAGGGCGAGAGAGAGAGAAAGAACAATCTTTATTATAAAAATATAATACAGAAAGAAGCTGCTCACTAAGTAGTGAGGTGCCTTGAGACACAGCATACCGATTAATCTGATAAGACATATGTTACAAAAATAAGATTAAGAATGTATATACTACAAAATATGTGAGACTAAACAACAAGAATAAAAACTAAATGAGGAGAGAGAGAGAGAGTGAGAGAGAGAGGGCGAGAGAGAGAGGGAGGGCGAGAGAGAGGGCGAGGGCGAGAGAGAGAGGGCGAGAGAGAGAGGGCGAGAGAGAGAGGGCGAGAGAGAGAGAGAGAGAGTTTGAAAGTTCGCGGAAAAGTACGTTTGGTATGCAAAGTTGTCAACACGGAAGATTGAGTGTCTGATTTATTATTATTGAATGTGTTTTCTTCTGTATGGAAATCATGTGATATGTAAGTGGTGTTTGTGTGTGTTGAAATGTTAAACGAGATAATTGAAGTAACATTAAGACGTACACAGTATGTGTAGCAGAATGAACGAACAAATGGGTGATACTGTGTGCGCTTCATTTCACTGTTTCATTTCACTCTTTTTTCCTACTAAACTGTACTAAATCCTTCGCAAATGTTTGTGCGTCAACATCTTCGCTCTATTTTTATCCTGATAACCACACAAGTCACACCGAAACACGCCAACCTCGTGTGTAATGGTGTAGTGCTGTGCCAGCCGATGATACGAGAGGAAACCACACGAACAGACTCGGCACACATAAGACTTGTGTGTTTCACTGTTGTTGATGTGGGATTGATAGTCGGATCTTAAATGGGATTAGAATTAATATTCAAAGTTAGTAATCGGAGAATATTTAATACGAGATATTGCTTACTCGGAAAGGAATACAGCTTTACAGCCAGCGACGTAGCACTCGAATTGGTTCAGTCGATGTGATAGGTTCTTGTGTATAGCGAGTTTGTGCTCGTTGGCCACATAGGCCAAACACACCCGACACTGTAGTGATAAGGTGGTGTAGTTGTGATTGAATTTGGTTAGTGTAGGTTCCGGTTTTGGTGTTGGGATCAGTGTTGGAGTTGCGATCTGTTTTGGAGTTGGGATTGTCTTTGGATATGGGATTGGTTTTGGAGTTGGGATTGGCATTGGAGTTGGGATTAGTGTTGGAGTTTGGATTAGTGTTGGAGTTGGTATCAGAGTTGGGTCAGTTGGTGTCGATATTAGTGTATGTATTGATGTTAGTGTTGGTGCTGATGCAGATGTTGATGTCTGAGTTGGTGCCGGTGTTGGTATCAGTGCTGGTACTGGCGGTTCAGTTGATCCGAGAGTATCGTTCGAACATTGAGCCGCCGCTGCCTGTCCTCTGGTTTCGGGTAAAGGAGAAATGAGTAGAGAGTGTAAAGTCACCGGGAACTTAGGGGCGTCAACGGGGGTCACAGAAGGATCCATTTGCTCTGTTTGCTTCGTCTTCTTCTTATGTTGTTGTACTCGACATCGAGGTTTAACGGCTTTACGAGAATCGTTTGATTTGGCCAAATCTAGAAAGATAAATGCAAAGTTATAGCATAAGGCAAACATAGATTTACAGTGACAAACCATTACTGGATTGAGAGGCAGAGACAGAAAGTGTGAAGTTTGATTCATCCAACGTACTCGGTTGTGGACAATCATTCGATTTTGATGTTGGTGTTGGTTGAATTGGTTCTATTAATTGAATTGCTGGGGTAGGTGTAATTGATTCAATTGGTGGTGTTGGTGGTGTTGGTGGTGATGGTGGTGTTGGTGGTGTTTGTGGTGTTTGTGGTGTTGGTGGTGTTGGTTGAATTGGTTCTATTTGCGGAATTGATTGTATAGGTGGTGTTGGCTGAATTGATGGTTCTATGGTTCCGAGCTCATTGCAGGTTCTCAAAGCCTCTTCTGTCTGTTCTATTTCTTCTAGTTCGTCGCCATCGAAAGTGCCCCTCCGCGTGAACAAACAGTAAGTTGGATACTCTGGATGCCACCACTTCATGTGTTCCGTAAGATGATCTAGTTTATTGAATATATGCAAGCACACACCACAACGCATAAATGTAACTACGGCTGGGTGCAGCAAGTCTTGTACACTTAGTTGTTGTGCTTCTGGTGGCTCTAGACCTGAATGAGCTTGCTCTGCCTCTGGTTCTTGCCCTTGTTGATTATGTGTTGTGATCATCATGACTGGTTCAATAATCGGTACATGCGGAACATTAGAAGGGGTCGATTTTGAAGATTCAATTTCGTTTTGGTTTTGTTCAAAAACAACCTCGTTGGCACTTTTACCATGATTCACTTGTTCTGTGTTTTGGGCTTCTCCGGTTACCGCTATTTCTTCACCAGAAGATAGTGTGATTCCGCTTTGGTTTGAGTTTTCACCATCCAACAGATCCACTTGCTTTGGATTTGCTGGGTGATTTAATTCAGCTGCTACCTGTGTGACCTCCTTATCTGCATCTTCTTCTTCTTCGTCATTTTGTTCTGTTTCTCCAACTGACGCGTCTGGAAAGTTCAATCGTGGCATGTTTTCTGGTGTGCTAGGTGCAGAACTTGATCCTGTGCTGTTCTCTTCTACGGAACTTGTCTCCTCATTGTCTGATTCGGATTCGGACTCAGATTTGATATTTTGTTCCTGGGGATGTCCTGAAAAAGAGAGTAAAACATGCGAGAATAAGAAAAGATTCTTTAGTGATCATTCGACTTATAATTAAGGACTTTCATGTTTTGCTACGATTCTCGGGGCTGAAACTAGATTGGTCCGAAATCTGTCTGATTTTTAGGGAAATCTAAATCGATGTTGTATTTGATCACATTGCCAACTTAATGCTCGGTCGACTGGCGCCAGAACACACTAACTGGAGCGGAACTCAGCCACTCTGTGCTGACCGACTGGCCGATCAGATGGGTCTCCTTGATTTCTCTCTAGCCCTCGCCCTCGCCCTCGCCCTCGCCCTCTCTCTCTCTCTCTCTCTCTCTCTCTCTCGCCCTTTCTCTCTCTCTCTCTCCCTCCCCCTCTCTCTCTCTCTCTCGCCCTCTCTCTCTCTCTCTCTCTCTCTCTCTCTCTCTCTCTCTCTCTCTCTCTCTCTCTCTCTCTCTCTCTCTCTCTCTCTCGCCCTCTCTCTCTCTCTCGCCCCTCTCTCTCTCTCTCTCTCGCCCTCTCTCTCTCTCTCTCTCTCTCCCCCTCTCTCTCTCTCTCTCTCTCTCTCTCTCTCTCTCTCTCTCTCTCTCTCTCTCTCTCTCTCTCTCTCTCTCTCTCTTAATTAATTGCTCATAATGTCTCTGCATACTACTAATTGTACACTGTGTGTATAATTAAAAGCATACCGCATCCGTTAAATTGAGAAAAAATAAATCAAACGAGATCTCAATTGCAAAGAAAATGAATATTTTCGTCAGTCAGCCAGGGCGCTAACGTTCGCCGAATGCAGCACATCACACGAACTCACACACACAAACACACAAGCATTGACCATCGTAGTGCACTGCACTAAGCGCATCACACAAGTTTAGTCAGTCGAGAGAGTTTGTTTCAATTGCATCGCTTCAGTCCCTTTGCCAAGTGTACTAATCGTAAAGTCGTAGAAATACATCTGTCCCCTCTTTTCAACCACAACACATCCCACACAACACAACCATGCAAAAAAAAGTCTGCACACCAAGTGTCGGTTTAGATAGTATAAAGTGTAGTACCTGACTAAATGTTAATGTCAACTTTCGACCATCGCACTGATAACACACACACACAACATTTCATGTCTCAACAATGTTGAGTCAACATATCGATGTCGAGTAACTAGAACACAACTAAAACAAGCACCAGCAGCATCGCACTCGTCCACTTTAGGCAAGTGTACTGTGTTCGTCTGTGTGCAATGTCGTAAGTCGAGGCATTTTAGTATTTCGGTATTTCACATAGGGGAGTGCAAATAATAAATCGTTTGCTAAATACACAATTTCCAACTCACAACTGACATCACCTACACATTCAATGTCGCATGTCACTGACACGAAAGGCTCGTAAGTTCAATAGGCCAATCAGGTGAGTATGATAGCACGCAGAACAGTGACTTGACTCAGCGCCCACTGTAATATGTGTTGAAATGTGCCTTAAAATTGAGTCAAAATTTATGATAAAGTAGATTTAAAGAACGAGCCCTAACTTTTGCATAATTGAAAGTGAGTGAGTGAGTCAATCTCTAACCATCGCGAACTGAACAGACAAACTCACGCACCTCGACACACCGTGCAGCACACACACACACACATTTAACAAACAAGTCAGTCGAGAGTTTGTCTCAATTGTCTCGCTTCTGTGTTTGGTCGTTCATCACCACACAGCACCAAACAAGAAGTCGGCTCATTTAGTGGTCATACTCGATATCGAGCAACTAGAACATATGCAGCCGACAACAACACAATTAGTCAGATTAATTTTGCCAGCATTGATTACATTTAGTTCAAAACTTCGTCTCGCTATTTTCCTGGCTTGCCAGAATTATTGTCAATGTGTTTGATTTGTGTGATTAGTCGTGCGAGCTGTATATTGTGCACTTATTTCTGTTGTGCAGTCGATTTGTTTGTATCTAATGGACACTCTCAATGTCACAAACATATGAAATGAAAATTAATTGCTCATGATGTGCCTGCACACTCATTATGCACTGGGCGTATAATTAAAAGCATATCTTGTCATTTAAATTGAGCCCGAATTTAAGATAAAAGACATCTCAAGTGAAAAGAAAATAAATATTTTTGTCAGTCGGCAAATCGGTCGGGCGCTAACGTTTGCCGAATGCAGACCAACACACGAACACACAAGCACAGACATGGCAGTGCACCTCACTAAGCGCAGCACACACTTTCAACATACGAAGTCAGTCGAGAGTTTTCCTCAATTGCATCAATGCAATAAGACGCCATGTTGTAGACAACTCAATCTCACTAGAGGATACACGTGCTGGACCATGGGCAAAAGCAATGGTATGATTTAATAGCAGCACCAAAGGGCGGACGGAACTCTGAGGACATTGGCATCTCAGTTTAGTTTGGCAGGCCAGACTTGCGACATGGTAAATCTAGGAGCTAAGCGGGCGCTGAGTAGTCGCAACGATTTTGTACAAAGTTGAGATGTGAAGATGTCCACTTACTCAACCAACCTAATTTCATAAGACACACTCCAAATATATCGAGTGTGTTTGGTATCGTTATGGCAGAGCTGTTGGCTGCTGAAGCCAGAAATGTTTACGATTACTTTCTTATCGATTCATGCCCGTGCGCTGTGTTCGAGATTTTGGGTGTTTAGATTAGATTTATCGAATGTGTGCGTCCACGTCAAGTCGAGTACGACTGTGTTCCCATTCAATTTGTGCGTGATAATAATTGTGTGTGTGTGTAAGGCGAGACACTGCACAACGACCGACCGAGAACACACTCTTGATTTGTTTGATCAATCAGCAGAACACAACTAAGCAAAAAAGTCTGCACATTTAGTTTCTGGTTTAGATAGTAAAACTTGTAGTATCCGAATCAATGTTAAATGCCAACTTTCGATCATCGCAATAATAACACGCACAAAACATTTCATTTCACAACATATCCATATCAAACAACTAGAACACACACACACCGATCAGCTTGACGCTCGTCCACTTTAGGCGAGTGCTCTATGTTCGACAGTGTGCAATCGTGAGTCGAGACATTTCGTTAACAAGAATGAACAATGACATTGAACATATAACCTTAAATTTGTGTATTTTTCAGATCTGTGAGTCAGTCTACCTCTAACCATCGCGCTCTAAACAGACAAACACACACAGATCTCGGCACACAGTAAAGCGCACATAACAAACAAGTCAGTCGAGAGATTGTCTCAATTTACTCGCATCAGTGATCGTTCGCCTCAACACAACGAAAAAGTCTGTGCATCCAGTGGCGGATGTACTAATCAAAAGTGTCCGAGTCAACTTGGCGCCATCATTGATTATATGACATGCAAGCAAGAAGCGAGCAATTAAAATATCATTATAGAATAAATCAAATTTTCCCAATTCAAATTAAATTGACAGTAGACCGTCAGAGTTTTAAAAATCAAACATTTCATATTTTGTCATGTTAATTTTTTATCTAATGTCACGGACACTTACAAAAATAAATTTATTTTCCCATGTGAATGTGTTCTTTCATTGTGTGCATTGCATAATGTGCTCTGTGTGTATTTGTGACCCATATTAGAGACATGTGACTTGTGACATTTACTGAGTCAAAATTTCAATGTGCTACAAAATATATTCAAGAACGCTCATTAATATGTCAGTCAGTCAGTTTGAGCTAACAATCGCACGGCACACACACAAACATCATGGTGAAGGCACACAGAACAGCACACAAGTCAATCTCTCTCTATCCCTCCTTCTCTCTCTCTCTCTCTCTCTCTCTCTCTCTCTCTCTCTCTCTCTCGCTCTCTCTCGCCCTTTCAAAACAGTGGACACAACTTTTACTCAAATAATACTATCAAAACTCAAGCATCAAATGTAGATAGTGGAAGTCGAGCGACTCGAAACGAAACAACAAGAGGCCAACCAAGAGTGATTTGTTTTAATAGTGTGTGCCTGTGGTTGCGTGTGTTAATTTTCACTAGTGTTACATTTGTTTGATAAATTCGCAAGCAAACAATATAACATCCAGTGGCAGGTGTAAAGTATGTCAACTTTTGATCATCGTACTGTTGCAACACGCCGCGACATTACATGCATTACACATACAGCATGCATTGCTAAAGCGACATTGCCGAGCAACGAGAACACAAATACACCGAACAGCAGCAGCAGCTAGCGCGTTCACATTGGTAAGAGTACACGATAAGTGAGTGAGATGACGATCGTTGGTCGAGGCATTTGCTGTTCTGTGCAGACACAGACAAATAAATCGTCCACTGAATTGCACCCGTCCCGATCTCACCCCGCCAGCTCGAACCCGCCAGTCCTCGAGCTTACAACGAACAGTGATCGAACGTTCTGTCCCGAACTGCACGTGCTATATAATTCTCGCAACTATGGTCCCCATTTTTGGGAACGGTCCAAAATTCGCAAAAATAGCATTCACTATATATAACTTACCCGAATCATGTTGCTGCTGCTGTCGTGGAAGTGTATCCGGATCAATAACCTCATCCGTTATCGGGTTATTATCAGCATCGTACTTTTCTGCCTCGTCTTCTTCTTCATCATCTCGATTGCCACTGATGATGAAGACATTGCCCTCACATTCACTGCAATCGCAGTCATCGTCATCTTCATCGTCTTCTTCGTAATCGACATTTGCATTCGATTGGTTTTGAGTAGAAGAAGCGGCTGCAGAAGTAAATGCTGAAGTGGAGGCAATAGCGTTCGCATTTTGCATTCCTGCAAGTAGCCGTGTTCGTTTTGCTGGTGGTGGTGCATCCGTTACATTTGCCTGCACATTTAAATCCGATGATGATGAACTTTTATGGCGTAAACATTTCGATGGTCCAGATGTACGCTTCATGGTTTTTGAATATTTGACACACGAAAGTGACAGTTTAAGCGAAAAAAAACAAGAACAAAAACTCGCAGCAATTACGTATGACCATTCACCAAGTTCATGGACAGGCGACTAATGCTGAATCACACATTGCCCATCAAACAGCAGCAGCAGTGTGTGCAATATATCTTTTTGCTATATAGCGACACATGTGCACACACACAAACGCGCGCGAACATGTAGATGTAAAAGTCCAACGTGCAAATAAGCCCCCTCTCACTCGCAACTCAACCATTGTCGGACTTCGAAACCTACGTTGCATATTTGTGTTTAGAAATAGACAGACCATTCTGAGTAAAGCACAAGCACACATTCACACAACTGCTAGTACACAGTGAAATCGATCACAGTCCAGTGATTGTGAACATTCTCCCTCTCATGATGGCAGAATTGGCAGTTCTATGCTTTATGGCTTTCGGATGCAACCGCGCCCTATGACCAGTACATGATGTAATGATCGGTTAGTGAAGCCAATGGGGAGTGCTAGAGAGAGAAGGAGAAAGAGAGAGAGAGAGAGGGAGAGAGAGAGAGAGAGAGAGAGAGAGAGAGAGAGAGAGAGAGAGAGAGGGAGAGAGAGAGAGAGAGAGAGAGAGAGAGAGAGAGAGAGAGAGAGAGCAATGTCAGAGGGCAAACGAATACGAGAGTGAATGAACTTTTACACCCCAGCAACGATGTTCGTCACCAACGGAAACACACTGTCGTTTAGTTTAGAAGCTTCTAGAAACTTGGCAACTCGAAATCGTATATAGCAAAGGGCGCCCTCGATTTCTATTCTATTCCACAGTATATAGCGATATGCCACTTTCAAACTTATAAAATCTAAAATTAGATCGAGCACTTCAATGACGCACGTCAATTAGGATGATGAAATATACAGTAGTATGGTGGTCAAAGAATATAGTTTAAAACTAAATAACCGAGTGCATGTATGTGGCAACTCTTGTGGAACACCCTGTGCATATGAGTGGGTTGATTGGTTTGGTTGGGTCTTATGACTTTTCTACCTTGTACAAACAAGTATGAACTTAAAGTACGAGGCCAACCAAGTTCAGTCCCATGGCAATACGACCTACACACATAGTTCGGGGGGTTCGAAAATGAACCAGAAACGTTAGTCACGTACGCCAACCAGAGAGAGAGAGAGAGAGAGAGAGAGAGAGAGAGAGAGAGAGAGAGAGAGAGAGAGAGGGCACAATTGGGTGAGCATGTAAAATATATTATATATTTGCTCCATTGGCTTGTGCTTGCAATTGTCCATAAAGTACAGCATTGCAGTCGAATTTACAGTTCACCATATATATCATTTATATATACGAACATACGCACACTGCAGTAGTGACATTAAGGACAGTGTGTTGGTATTGCCTGTTATGCTGTGCCTGGCCAACGGAATTTAGTTTTATTGATGCATTTTGTGCCATCTATATTCTTGTAAAGTTAAACTCTGCTGACCATTGACTGGTTTCCTGGTTATTTTGAATCATTCTTGCATT
>JAKIJQ010000014.1:1472500-1537500 GCA_023373905.1 Rhizoglyphus robini
GTTGCCTCTGAATCATTCTCTTCACTTGGTTCTTTATCTGATTCTTCACCTGGAAAGTTCAAGTGTGGCATGTTTTCTGGTGTGCTCGGCGCCGAACTAGATTGTGTGGAATTATCTCCATCACTACTTTCGGAATCTGGCTCAGAATTGATATCGTGATCCTCTAAATGTCCTAAAAAGAGAAGCAAACATATATTTCCGACTAAACGAGTGCCCTCACAATTGGTATTATATCATCCCTGTAGCCTGCAGCACCCAATCATTGAATTGAACAATTAGACCCTTGAGTTTGAATTGTTATCATCATCGGACCACTTTCCTGTGTGACTATGAATAGGTTCACTATAACATTCTTTTTAAAAATAATTGAAGCACATTTTGTATTTCTACTAGAGTGAAATCGGCCGAGTCCAAGTGACAACCGCACGGTCACCTCTCGTGCTCGGAGGTGTGAGGCGCACTTGACGCACAGACTTTCACCAACACACAGGCTGTGTGTGTGTGTGTGTGTGTGTGTGACCCAAAAGTGAGTGCACCGCCATAAGGCACCATTACCAAGTTTTCCATTTATTCGCTCGTTAGATAGTCGAGTTATGTCAATTCTCCCGAAATTGTCTGTTCGACTAAACTTCACTCGAGTTTGCAGCGAGTTGCGGCGTCCTTCATTCATAAACACACACAATCCTATTTGCATTGGTCGCCTGTGTCGTACCATATTCATCGACTTGACTGCAATATGTGCTTTTCAATATAAAAAAGACTCAAACTAACCAAAAATGCAATTGGAAGCGTTTTAGTGTTGATGTCAAACCATCAATATCGGCACACACACACAGAGAAAGCATATTTCTATCTTTATTCATCACGATTTTAGTGAATCAGTTAAGCATCAATAAAGTCTCATATTACTGAGTGGTGCACCACCATTCGAAATGACTCAATCAATATATCACCAACAGTGTGGGGCAATAAGTGTGTCTCGAGTTGTTTCGGCAGCCACTCAAATTGAGTCGACCACTGTCTGTGTGCCAGCACCGAATGTTGCCAACGAGCATGATAGGTGAGTAATTAAAATAAACATAAAATGGATCAAATTGCCCATTAATTTGAATTATGACACTGTAGAGAGAACCAAGTTGAACTAAATCAAAACTTTGATTTATTTACCAGTCAGTGTCAGGTCACACCGCGCGCGATTATACAGACCAACACACACACACGTTCGACAAACAAGTGAGTAGAGAGTATCTCTCTAACGCTAATGCCAACTTTTGATCGTCGCGCTGACAAAGCGCGCACACATACACAAACACACTCAACATGAGGCAACATATCGAAGTCGATCAACTAGAGCACATACAACCGAACACAGCATCGCGCGATATTCTCTATGCCTTTCGCATTGGTCTATGTCGATCACCAGTGCAGTCATGGCAATTGCTTTTCTGTGCACACACACAACTAAATCGTTCACTAAACTATACTGTCCCGAGTTCACCGCTCTCCGCCAGTCGAGTCCTTGCTAACACGATCGTTTCATATGTGCTATATAATTCAAAGGCATATAACTTTTTGGGTCGCCAGTTTTCGGAAGATCAATAATGCGTAGTATTCCTAGGTACGCTCGCAGATTAGATTTCGCAAGTATAATGTTTAAGAATGAAATAGAGATAGAACATACCTGAATCATTTTGTTTCTTTTGGTTCCGGCGAACTGGTCCAGTAGCCTCCTCTTTGATCAGATCATCATCATCTATCACTTTTCCCGCTTCTTTTTCTTTGCCTTTGCGATTACCATTTACGAGGACATCACTAACACATTCATCATCTTCACTATTTACATTTGAATTCGATCGTTTTTGAGTAGATGGAGAAGAAGAAGTAGAGGGACCGTTCGCATGTGTAATTCGATTCGCGTGTAGCCGTGATCGTTTTGCCGACAATTTGACATTTCGATCAGGAATATTTAAATCTGATGATGATGATTCTTTATTACGAGAACACGATGATCGAGTTGTACGCTTCATGGTTATACACTCTTTTACACACAAACTAAAACATGGAAAATTAAAGCACTAAAACACAAAGCAATTGATATGACCATCAACCAGGGTTCATGAACAAACGACTAGTGCTGAGTCAGACAAAAACCACCAAACAGTAGCAGGGTGTGCAATAATTCCTACTGCTATATAACAATATCTGCTCACCGCATACGATCTCATAGAGGGACACTCTACACCCTACTCAACTAAATAGCATTCCACCCTTTGATGCAACCGCACCCAGTAAGTTGGCAGTTAAAAGCGTCGGGGCCAGAGTAGCCGAACGGGGTTCGTATAATGTCAGAATCGAACGAGTGAATGAACTTTGCTTGGCCCGACATCGATCGAGGAAGCGCGCGACCTCGTCTTCCACTTGGAATAATGCAAGACTGACAAACTAAATTGACTATATTGCACGGGCGTTCCCGATCGATCGATCGAGCTCATTGACGCACGTTAATTCTGGTGAAATCTTATGGATAAGGTGAACCAAGAAAGTTCAAAATCCAATAATATCATACATGTCTTGATAACTTTTGAAACGCCCTGTGTATGTGTGGGTTGGATGGTTCGATTTTGTGACATTTCTACCTTCTCCTACATACAACTCTGAACTTAAAGTACAAATTCAACCAGTACCATGGCAACATATGACCTACACTAAGAATTGGGTTTTGGAGAATGAACCAGAAGTATAAAACGCCAAAAGCTGTGGTATAGTCTTCGCTGCTTCGCACGCTCAAACAATTAGTCACGTATAACAGCCCCAAAAAATCAATGAGAAACCGTTGCGAAGGCACAATTAGGTTTATATATTTTGAGCTATCGATTTCATTGGTTTGTGCGCACATTTGTTTTGCAAAGTACGGCAATGCGGTAACATTTGCGAATGTACGCGTATATATCTACATGTACACACACACACATTGCGGCTGAATGCCTGTGCCTGTGAGCAAGTGTATGTCTGGTGTCTGGCTAACAAAACGGCTCGGCTCGATTTTGCATAGTCACGCTGCTTATCACTTGTACTGGCTTTCTTCACTTTATTTCGAGTCCGTTCTTTTTGGCTGAATTTGTCTTATTCACTTGTCCACAAGATGGCTATTTGTCAAAACGATGACCCACCACCACTTTCACCATCGGGTGATGATGATTACTCGAGGAGCACTCACGTTTCTCAAAGCTATGCAAAACCAGAAAGCTTAACAAAACTCCGAATGAGAGATCGCATACTGCATGTCTGTCCCTACTGTACGGTTGTGTTTTTCTGTGATGGAAAACTACGCGAGCACACTCTGGTGCACATTGCAAAAGGGCATCAGCTTAAGGATGAGGCTGATTTGATTAAAATAATTGGGACTGCGGGACAATCAGAGGCCGGATCCATATTCCACGGATCAGTAAACTTTATTCCAGAAATCAAATTCCAAGCAGGAGCATCGATCCCAGAACCATCATCAATTCCCGAACCAATCACTGGCTTTACCTGGAAATGTGGCGAATGCAGTCACATTTGTGACTCCTCATTAAAATTCTTCGCCCATGCAATGTTACACTTCAACCAGAACTACTCCACTGAGTGTGAAGACACTTTGGAATGTTTGAACATATTTACCCGATTCAACCAAGCTACCGATCAGTTCTTGATTCATTATGGGGGCGATCACTCTGACGGAGAGAGTGCAAGTTCAGATTCGGCCGAGTCATCCATTGAAAAATGATCAAAACAGTCAGAATCATTATGATTTCAATCTGAATGACTCGATGTAATAACCCAAAATGAATGTAATTTTACACCAAAATGTACTTTGATGTATGTATGTTGATATGTGAATAAATCTAAAATAAATTATTTAAAATAAAATATTTGTGTAAATTGTAATTTGAAATTTCATTCCAGTAATTTGGTAATGTTTTGATCATTGCATTCCCTCCAACAGTACACAAGCGAGTTTGATTGGCAATGTTTGATCAACTTCATCTAGTAAGTTTAGTATGTTATGCATACTTCATCGTATGTTAGCATACTACGCCGCATGTTAGCATGTTTCATCATTTGTTATGACTCTCATCATACATTCATTGCATACATTTTCAATGCAATTCATTTTCAAGTAAGTACGGTTGAGTCATCAGCATCCAAACAAAAAACGCATACTAAACAAGTCGCACTATCACAGTAAAAGTCTGCCTATGTACGAGTACACAGGATTGGAATATATAAACAGGCGAGTCCGTAATGTAGCTTGTTCAAATGCTACTTGTATCGTAAAATCAAGGCGTATTAATAATTAAATAAATTATTATGTTTAGTATAAAAAATAAAACAAAATAAAACTTAAAACCAGCTCCAAGATCATCATACAGATGCGAAACATACAGAGGCATCAAAACAGACAAGAGAGGAATCGAGCGCGCACACACACACGAGCACACATCGTTGGCGTGATCGAACAAAACAGATGATAACGTTTGTAGAGAGAGAGCGAGAGAGAGAGAGAGAGAGAGAGAGAGAGAGAGAGAGAGAGAGAGAGAGAGAGAGAGAGAGAGAGAGCACTCGAACTTCAAATAAGACCCACAACATTATCATAATCGTGTGTTGTGTGCCTCAACAATATTTATCTTTGATTCCACATTGCATGTCAAGTTTTGGGCAAAATAACTAAACTTTGTTTGATCATTTGCCACCAACAATAACAACAACAACATAAAACTTAACGACTTTCGTGCTTACTTAATGCACTGTTTCGTCATTGATAGTGAGTGGGTCTAAGTGAAAAATTGTGTGTGTGTGTGTGTGTGTGCCTATTCAATGCCAAAATGAATATCAAAATCGGTGGTCACAAACAAAAAAGCCATTCACACAAGAAAGCACGCAACAGTCGAGTCGAGTTATATCGCGAGTTGCGATCAGATACTGTCAGTGTTTACAACTGTCGGATATAACTTGTCACACCATTCAGTCATCAAGTAGTGCATCATCAAAAGCGTCGCTGCATGCAGTCGAGGCACACAACAACAAGTCGAATAGTGGCCAACCAAGTCCTGTGTGTGTGTGTGTTGTTCGCTTTCACTTGTGTGTGTTGCTTGTTACTTGTTCGATCGATCAACGCTCACGGAGTGAGTCTGCATGGGAGATGATGATGATGATGATGATCAGAACAGAGCAGAGGAGATAGAGGAGAGTGGGGAGAAAAGGCCATTAAGCCATATGCTCGAAATACCACTCAACCGACAGGACAGGACGACGAGAAGACTGCACTCAGTGCGGTGTTCGAACACATATGCAACGAGTCACACATGCAAAGTTTGCATTGCAAACTAATCCCTCTAATGTTTGACGAGTGTGCTTCAATCAAACTCACAATTCAATCTCTGCCTGCAGTAGCAGGACAAATCAGAGTTGGATCGTTCATTAGACAAAAAAGTGAATTAGCACAGATGGCACACACAATTAAAATGCAAACTACTCAGTAGGGGGTTCACGTCCTCAATTGTCTTCGTCCTCTTCTCTTTTGAGACCCTCTCTCTCTCTCTCTCTCTCTCTCTCTCTCTCTCTCTCTCTCTCTCTCTCTCTCTCTCTCTCTCTCTCTCTCTCTTTCTTTCTCTCTCTCTCTCTCTCTCTCTCCCCTCTTCCCTTCTTTAGGAAAAGAAAGAGCGTCTCAAATTACGAGCCATTCAAAAAGCACTTAAAGTGGTATTATATCTAGAAGGGGACCCTTGAAGTGAAACTCAAACTGTGAGTTATGAGAATCGTAATGTTCCTTTTGTCTGGTGTCTTACTCTCAGAGTGCTAATTCCAAGTTTTACTGTCAAACGAATGGAATGTGTGTGACTGTGACTGTCTGTGCATATGTCAATCTCCCCTTCACACTTGAACTGACTAAGCCGCGTTAAGCATTCGTTCTTAATGGGTTTCTATTCATGTGAAATGTGACAAGCTGGCACAAATGGTCTGAAGGCTGGTCTCCCTCCCTCCTCTCACTCATCTCCCTCTATTCATGCACTCACTTGGTTAGTTGTGGTGGTGGTTGTGTCGATTTCGTTGATTAGATTAAATGAGGTCCTACTGAAACTGGTGGCGGTTCCTATTGATTTAAAGACGAAACCAACTGGAAATTTAATGGATTTATTTTTGTTTTTGATATTGCATATGTAGTTGTTGTTGTTTCAGTGCCAGATTGCACAAATATGCGCATTTTTAAAGATAAAACTGAAGGACATCAAAATTATGGTATTTTCTATAATACATTACATTCATGTAGTAGTAGAATACTTGACATAATACACAAACAGAAAAGACAAGACATAAGAAAGCCAGTTTTAGACAGCGACATCATCAGCATCAGCAACAGACGAGGATGTGTGTGTGCAATCGTGTAGTTGAACTTGACACGTAGACAGTTTTAATGTTTTAATGTGAAAGTTTGTTATTTTGCGTTGAATGTTGTGATATGTTTTGATGTTGATGGATGATAAGTTGAGGTTTAATGAGTAGTTTTCATCACTCTCTTTTGTTTTTGTGTTTGGTCTTGTGACTGTTTGTGTTTGTGTGTGTTCTGGTGCTTGTGTTTTCTTGTTGTTTTGATCTTCTATGTATTGAGCTTGAGCATTTTCTAACTAATATTATGAAAATGAGTTTCTGTTTGTTTTGTTCTCCCTCTCTATATTATCTACTCAATAACAAGATAAGATCAATTCACTTATTCACTTATTCGTAATAATTCGCCTCCTCAATCACCTTCTAAATCGTCAAAGTCATTCAAGTATAAATATTTCCTTTTTCACCATTAACGACTTTTTGTATATTTCACTCTCAACTCTTCATTATCCGACTTACTTTGTAAACTCTATACAAAGTAAGATTTTTGTTTTGTTTTGGTTCTTTTGTTCCTTACTGAGACTTTATTTGTAGGACTCGTAATCGCATCAACATATTAACAGCAGCGCCCTAACTCGGTAGAGACGTACTACATTGAACCTAACATTCCAATACAAAAGTTTTCCTGGCCAAATCTGTCCAATTCACTTGGAATAATTTGAAGATAGCTCATGCATTTGTCGACGGTCACTTGCACTTGTACAAAGTCGAAAAAGATTGAATAGCATGAATAAAACACGAATTGGACTTTATTGATCAAAATATGTTGAACAAAACTGAGAGCTAATTAAATTTACTTACTAAGAAATGAATACATAATTTCAGACAACAACGTAACATTTGAATTGGTTCATTCCATGGGATATAATAAGACAGCCGATAGGACGATAGAACATTCGGTTGTTATTTCAAACTAATCATTCTTTTTGTTTGGCGAATGTACTTCACTCAAACAAAACCAAAGTGCCTGTAGCAGGTTAAATTCTAGCATAGTTGGTTTGTACGTTCGTTTGCAAACTTGTTATCATCTTAAAGGTCCCATTGAGTGGGGCTCAAACTGTGATTTATGAGACTCGCAATAGACTTTTTATCTTGCGTCTCATTCTCATGGTGGTTTTGGTGTGTTTTGCGGAGATGCCAAGTTTTACTGCCAAACGAATGGAATGTGTGACTGTGTGCATATGTCAATCTCCCCTCAAACTTGAAGACGAAGCGTTAAACATTCGTTCTTAATGGGTTTTCTATTCATGTGAATAGGGACAAATGGTCTGACCGTTGGTCTCTTGGACAGTCTTATCAGTTTTATCGCTACTGCATCAATCTGCTTTCTTTTATTCACAATACAAAAATATAACGTCCACTTTGAGAGGTCACTTATTTAAGTTAAAAGGACTATTTTGATGCCAGATTGAATAAATATGCGCATTTTTACGATCAAACTGAAGGACATCAAATGATGGTATTTTGTATAATACGTACATTCATTCAGTAGTACACTTGACATAACACAAACAGACACGACAAGACATAAGAAAGCCTGTTTAGAGAGTAAGCATCAGCAACAGACGAGGATATGTGTGCAATCGTGTAGTTGAACTTCGTATGCACTTGACACGTAGACAATTTTAATGTTTTAATGTGTTTGTGTTGAATTTTGAGATTTGTTTTGATGTTGATGGATGATAAGTTGATGTTTAATGGGCGAAGTTGCTTTCATCACTCATTTTTAGTTTTGTTTTCTTATGTGTCTTGTGACTGTTTGTGTTTGTGTGTGTGTGCTGATGTTTGTGCTTGGGTTTTCTTCTTGTTGTGATCTTCTATGTATTGAGCTTGTGCACTCTAACTAACTAATATGAAAATGCGCTTTTTGTTTGTTTTGTTCTCCCTCTTTATATTCTATGCATTAATAACAAGATAAGACCAACTTGCTTATTCATACTAATTCGCCTCCTCGGTCACCTTCTCACTCGTCAAAGCTCCATTCAAGCTTAAATATTTGTTTGGAGACATTTCCATTTCTAACATATAAATTTCACTTTCATCTCATCATCTCTGATTGACTTTGACAGTATACCTAGTAAGATTTTTGTTCTTGTTTTTACTTTTCTTATTTAGATTTTATCAGTAGCACACTCCCATACAACATATATACTTGCAGCAAGTTTTGATCGAATGGTCTTATAAATAAATTTACCGAATGATTGCAAATAGTTTTATTATAATTTGTGGAAAGGAAATTAAGTTATACATTTACTATTTCTTAAATTTTTGTATATGTAAATTCCTGCAACGAACTAGAAATTCCAATGTTCACAATGTCTTCATACACGTAATGTCACCAATAAAATCAAGTGATTATCGCAAACCATTCTCTTTAATTTCCTTCTGGATTGAATTTGAACATTAATAGTTCCGATTTTTACATTTCGGAGTTTAATGTTTTTGTTTGTTTTACAGACATTTAGCATTGGTATGGTAGTTGTAAACTAAACAACACACACACACACGTAGAGAACTTCTAGTAAATTCGATGGAATTGGATGACTTGGCTCTACCATGAAGACTTGCATTGCATCAAATCACTGCTTCGAGTCTATGTGTGTGGGTCTTCCTGGCTATGGGACGCGTGGCGACAGCTATCGAGTAGCGTTTGACACATTTTTTCTATTCTCATAAACTTTATCTACATTTTTAATCATATCTCGAGAACGTGATGTTTTTCGAACCAAAATAAAATATATTTGAAATCAGCAATAAAAACTCAATATGGCACATATGTTGAAAACACTGAATATTACTACCGCAAAGTGTTAATTTGTTTAGACTGTTTGTTTTAGTAAAAAAAGTTGCCTTTTAGGCTAAATCACAACATTTGGACTTTGTCCAGTATTCAATATATTGTTGTCGGAACGCGAGCGCATGGTATCGTCGACGATCACATGCATGATTTTGATTGTCTATCAGGCGTGGCTGTGTCTACTAAGTTTAACATTTAATCGAAATCAAATACAAAGATAGTATGTTTAGTGCTGCAGAGCAAATGCTCAGCAAACTCTTCTTATGTAAACTTTAATCTACTCAGGGGAATGTATAGAATCGCCAGGAACGTGTGCCTTCTTTGTTGTGCACTTGTGCAAAGTTGAAAAAAATTGTATTGCAAGAATAAAGCCATAAATGGTCCTTATTGATTAAAATATGTTGAACAATATATGACGGCGTGAATATGTCAATCTCCTCTCACACTTGAAGACGAATCGTTAAACATTCACATTCGCTCTTAATGGGTTCTATTCATGTGACTAGGGACATTAACACAAATGTGCACAAACGGGTGCTGGGGTGCTTGTGCATCCCGTCCTCCTTACTTATTTACTAATGGTGATGTCAACTTGGTTGATTAGTTAATGATTTGATTTTGATCAAGTCTTACTAATCCCTGTTGGCGGTTTCTATGGATTTGCAGAAGAAACAAACTTGGAATTTAGTGGTTTTATTTATATTTATATTGCACATGTTGTCGTTGTTTTGATGCCAGATTGAACAAATATGCGCATTTTGACGATCAAACGAAGGACAAATGATGGTAGCTTGTATAATACAACATAAACAGAGAGAGAGAGAGAGAGAGAGAGAGAGAGAGAGAGAGAGAGAGAGAGAGAGAGAGAGAGAGACAGCATCACCAACAGACGAGGATGTGCATGTGGATGTGTAGTTGAACTTGACACGTAGACAGTTTTAATGTGAAGTTTAGTTTGTTTGCGTTAAATATTGTGATATGTTTTGATGATAAGTTGACTTTTTAATGAGTAGTTCTCATCGCTCTCTTTTGTTTTTGTTTTTGTGTTTGGTCTTGTGACTGTTTGTGTTTGGGCTTGGGTTTCGTTGTTGTTTTTCTATCTTCAATGTACTTCAGAGTATTGAGCTTGAGCATTCTAACTAATATGAAAATGAGTTTCTGTTTGTTTTGTTCTCCCTCTCTATATTATCTACTCAATAACAAGATAAGATCAACTCACTTATTCACATATTCGTAATAATTCGCCTCCTCAATCACCTTCCGAATCGTCAAAGTCATTCAAGTATAAATATTTTTTTCGAAGACATTTCCATCTTCACCATTAACGACTTTTAGTTTATTTCACTCTCAACTCTTATCACTATCCGATGTACTTTGTAAACTCTATACAAAGTAAGATTTTTGTTTTGTTTTTTGGTTCTTTTGTTTCTTACTGAGACTTTATTTGTAGGACTCGTAATCGCATCAACATATTAACAGCAGCGCCCTAACTCGGTAGAGACGTACTACATTGAACCTAACATTCCAATACAAAAGTTTTCCTGGCCAAATCTGTCCAATTCACTTGGAATAATTTGAAGATAGCTCATGCATTTGTCGACGGTCACTTGCACTTGTACAAAGTCGAAAAAGATTGAATAGCATGAATAAAACACGAATTGGACTTTATTGATCAAAATATGTTGAACAAAACTGAGAGCTAATTAAATTTACTTACTAAGAAATGAATACATAATTTCAGACAACAACGTAACATTTGAATTGGTTCATTCCATGGGATATAATAAGACAGCCGATAGGACGATAGAACATTCGGTTGTTATTTCAAACTAATCATTCTTTTTGTTTGGCGAATGTACTTCACTCAAACAAAACCAAAGTGCCTGTAGCAGGTTAAATTCTAGCATAGTTGGTTTGTACGTTCGTTTGCAAAAAAAGTAATAGAGTAACATAAATTGGGCACAATTAAAAATGCAAACTATACAAGAGAGAGGTAAAGTTACTGTTCCAGTCGTAGGCCGGTACACACGTACTCGATTGTCCTTGTTATTGTCAAAATAGGAAAAGAGAAAGGGACTCAAATTGAATCATGTTATCATCTTAAAGGTCCCATTGAGTGGGGCTCAAACTGTGATTTATGAGACTCGCAATAGACTTTTTATCTTGCGTCTCATTCTCATGGTGGTTTTGGTGTGTTTTGCGGAGATGCCAAGTTTTACTGCCAAACGAATGGAATGTGTGACTGTGTGCATATGTCAATCTCCCCTCAAACTTGAAGACGAAGCGTTAAACATTTACATTCGCTCCACGTTTAATGGGTTCTATTTATGTGAAAAGGGACATTGACACAAATGGTCGGTGCCCAAAGTGGTGGTGGTGCATCACGTCTCTCTCTTCAATTCATTTATTTATTTTGGAGTGGTGGGATTTAGTTGATTAGTTGAGGATTCGATTTTGTTCAAGTCTTAATGAAACCGGTGGCGGGTTCTATGAATAAGCAGAAGAAACAAACTTGGAATTTATTGGATCTATTTTTGTTGTTGATATTGCACATTTAGTTGTTGTTTTGATGCCAGATTGAATAAATATGCGCATTTTTACGATCAAACTGAAGGACATCAAATGATGGTATTTTGTATAATACGTACATTCATTCAGTAGTACACTTGACATAACACAAACAGACACGACAAGACATAAGAAAGCCTGTTTAGAGAGTAAGCATCAGCAACAGACGAGGATATGTGTGCAATCGTGTAGTTGAACTTCGTATGCACTTGACACGTAGACAATTTTAATGTTTTAATGTGTTTGTGTTGAATTTTGAGATTTGTTTTGATGTTGATGGATGATAAGTTGATGTTTAATGGGCGAAGTTGCTTTCATCACTCATTTTTAGTTTTGTTTTCTTATGTGTCTTGTGACTGTTTGTGTTTGTGTGTGTGTGCTGATGTTTGTGCTTGGGTTTTCTTCTTGTTGTGATCTTCTATGTATTGAGCTTGTGCACTCTAACTAACTAATATGAAAATGCGCTTTTTGTTTGTTTTGTTCTCCCTCTTTATATTCTATGCATTAATAACAAGATAAGACCAACTTGCTTATTCATACTAATTCGCCTCCTCGGTCACCTTCTCACTCGTCAAAGCTCCATTCAAGCTTAAATATTTGTTTGGAGACATTTCCATTTCTAACATATAAATTTCACTTTCATCTCATCATCTCTGATTGACTTTGACAGTATACCTAGTAAGATTTTTGTTCTTGTTTTTACTTTTCTTATTTAGATTTTATCAGTAGCACACTCCCATACAACATATATACTTGCAGCAAGTTTTGATCGAATGGTCTTATAAATAAATTTACCGAATGATTGCAAATAATTTGTTTTATTATAATTTGTGTGAAAGGAAATTACATTTACTATTTCTTAAATTTTTGTATATGTAAATTCCTGCAACGAACTAGAAATTCCAATGTTCACAATGTCTTCATACACGTAATGTCACCAATAAAATCAAGTGATTATCGCAAACCATTCTCTTTAATTTCCTTCTGGATTGAATTTGAACGGTGGCGGTTCCTATTGATCTACAAAAAGAAACATACTGGGAATTTATTGGATCTATTTTTTGTTATTGTTTTTGAAGATGTAGTGCACAAATATGCGCATTTTTAATATAAAATTGAAGGACATCAAATGATGGTAGTTTGTATAATGCATATACATTCATTAATGCAGTAGTAGTACACTTGACATAACACAGACAAAGACAAAGACATAAGCCAGTTTTAGAGAGATATCAGCAGCAACAGGGGATGTGTGTGGGTGCAATCGTGTAGTTGAACGTCGTATGCAACTTGACACGTAGACAGTTTTGATGTTTAAATGAATGTGAAATTTAGTTTGTGTTCAGATTTGAGATATAACTTGATGTTGATGATGATGATAAGTTGATGTTTAATGAGTTAAGTTGTTTTGATAATTTGGTTTTTGTAATCCTGTTTCGTGTTTGTGCTTGAGTTTTGTTGTTGAGATTGTTTTTAAGTATTTAGCTTGTGCATTATAACTTATAAATGAAAATGTGTTTTTGTTTAATTTCTTCCTTCTCTATCAATATTCAATAAAAAGATAAGATCAACTCACTTATTCAAACTAATTCGCCTCCTCAATTACCTTCTCAATCGTCAAACTCAGTCAAAAAATAAAATCAATAAATATTAAATAAAATAATTATTTTTTTCCGAGACATTTCCATCTCCACCAAAAAACGTTGTTATCTTTCACTCACATCTCATAATCACGCGACTGACTTTGACCGTCATTTAGCACTACATTGAATTTAACATTTCAATATAAAAGTAATAGTCTCGAATGTTAAAGAATGATTTTGATGTTACTTGTTTTGTTTTGATGATAGACCAAAAAAGTGATTAGAGAAATAAGGAAAGTGTTAATGTGTGTGTGATAAATCAGTTAAATTTACCTTACGAAAATTAACCTAAAATGATAAATTAACCTAAATTCCATCAATTTGTCCTTTGTCTTTCAAGGGCAATCAAAATAGACAGTCGATCGTCCTATTTTCTCGTTTCGTTAGTATATGACTTGATTGTCACGTATTTCATAGTCTGTGCTTAGTAAACAAGTGATAACACATTTGCTGATTGCCATTGCAGCCCAGCAAACGCACAATATTTTAGGTTTTTCCAAATCGATCAAACATTAGATTTTGTCTTATGATACGAACACCAGACACACATTACTTTTGCTTTGTAACCTCTCAAAAACACCTTTTGATGATGCTTTCAGACACATTGTTGCATCTCCTAACATTACCTAAAATTGTAAATAAAATCACAATACAAAAACAAGTGATCCAAATCAACCAAACATAATAATACCCAACACAAAACAAAAATACAAAAACATCTACACCAAATCAACACTACTGTAATCACCAGACATAATATCTTCTACATATATCAAATATTCGAACTTTATTTGAACTGTACTTCTTCATACTTAATGTCACCAGACAAATACGACACACATACGACCATACACCAGAAAAAGTATCTTTTCATGTAACAAACGTACCCAGTAATCCCACTCGAACACACACACACAAAAACATATATAAACGGCTGGGATGACTGATAACGGTTGTTGCGTTGCTAGCGGAGTTTGGTGATACTGCTCTGTGAACAATGTCAAACCAACCAACATCCTTGATCCAAATTCAATGTCAAGATCTTTTCAAGATCTTGACATGTCCCAATTTCAGACAACAAAACACATCCCAAACACTCAAAATTTTGTCAACTTGCTCAACATCAAAGTTGATGATTGAATATCAAATAAAATGGTTGAATTATTATTGATTTCCCGTCTGCATTTATTCTTCCATTGGAATATTCAAATTTTAGAATCAGAATTAGCCCAAAAAGAAAGTTCCTCATTACATGTGCTTAAATGGCACGAGTTAAATTTGTTTGCTTAAAACACAGACTAAATCACGATTAAAACATTTGTGACAGTGCACACATGTACGCACACACACACACACTGTTCGTGCCTCTCTGTTTCTGCCTGCACATTAACTACTGCACTCTATTCATAGACACATTGAACACATAGAGTTCATGAAATTGCTAAACGTTGCTAAACGTTGCTAAACGTTAGTTTGTCTTATTCTCTTTACTTCCCACTCAAATGAACACCGAATCGTGCACGCATCAGTTTTAAATGTGTTTTGGTCTAATTTAGAATCGTTTCGCTCTCGTATCGTTAGCGCTCTATAAATACTGCATAACTTTAGCTAAGTTTACATTTCAGTTTAAGAAGGCACTTTATCATTCTCGTCTTATGTACTGATCCGATATGGTCTAGTGGCTAGGATAGCTGGCTTTCACCCAGCAGGCTCGGGTTCGATTCCCGGTATCGGAGTTTAATGTTTTTTTATTTGTTTTACAGACATTTAGCATTGGTTAGGCAGTTTTAAACTGAACACCACTTTTACACACAGGCTAAATCTAAGGATGTAATGTAGAGTACTTCTAGTAAATTCAAGAGAATTTGATTACTTAGCTCATTGATCAAAGTTATAATAATTAAAACGGACTTTGACTGCCTAACTGATAGTCACATTTAGGATTGGTGATAGAGCAGTAGTGGAAAAAGAACTCACACATTAGAACGCGCGTTGAACACAGTTTTTTCAAAAGACTGCTTTCCATTTGAATAATATTTTGTATTATTTGTATAAAAGCACAGTGTGCAGTCAGTTAGGTTTATCATCCAAGTGTTTGTCACCATCATTTGATCATCAAACCAACTACAATTCCAAATCTTACCTCTTTACCTCAACAAAATCACTTTTAATCATGTCTCCCGAACACATCAACGCCCATCCCGATCTTTGTTTGCTGAAGATATTCGACAAAATGCCCCTTGTAGAACTGCTTCAAATGGAACATGTTTGTCCTCAGTGGGCCAATCTTTTGTACAGTGCCACTTGTCGTCGGCATTCTCTCACACTCAACATTGGTTATGAGTCAAGTCGTCTGGTCACAAATTCGGTCTTCTCCCATCGTGTACCACTTGCCCAGTCATTCAACTCACTGTCATACGAATTTATCGTGTGGCAATACGCCGAATGGATTGCCCATACATTACCAAATGTGAAATATCTGGTAATTTCGGCAAATAGCATACACTCTGTTGCATTGGAGTGTTTGATATGTTTGCTCGAAAATTGGGCACCAAAGTTGATTTCCGTTCGGTTGTATATCAAATTTGAAACATCGTACACCGATCTCGAAGTCTATAACATAATGCAGTACTCACACAGATTGATTCAAGTGGTCAACGGTATGCCCCAACTGAGGCGCCTTCTTTTAGACTGTCCACAAGGGTTTCCAAACAACCCTGATGGCATTCATTATTTTCCAGTATTGGCACAATTGGAAGAGTTTTACCTTCAAACACGAGAAGGATTGAACCTCGCCTATGGTTCACTGCGGAAGTATGGCCAGTCTAATAGTGGCCTAAAGAAGATCTGTTTTGGAGCAGGCGGTCAGTTTGACCCGAAGTTGCTTCAAAGCTATCTTCAGTTGGATGCCCGATTTGCATCTAGGATTGAACAGCTCGTCTACAATTCTTCTCCTGGTCTGGCACATTACGAGCTGAACCAGTTCTGTTATCACTTCACGGGGCTCAATACCCTTGCTTTAAAAATGGGCGCTCTTCTCCTGTCCAATTTGACCAATTGTTTGGCCAAACTAAAGTCACTGACCAACCTCTGGTTAGCGATTGACTTTACGCATGAGACCCGTTCCCTAAACCTTGAAGACTCAACATCTCCGAGCGAATTTTCACCGCTTCCCTCTGTGAAGCAACTTAGATTGCGAATTCAAACAACTTCCCACCAAGACCTCAACTCTCGCCACATGGGCCTCATTTTTGCTCAACTCGAAGATATCTCAGTTCAGGGTTTCTATGCCCACTGTCACTTGTGTGGCGATGAGGAGACTCAGCACGTGAATCCAAACAATTTGGACTACTGCTTGATGCACTTGTTTTCTTCGTTTGGACAGTGTAAAAAGTTGCGGAATAATTGTCATTTCTAATAAAGCTATTGAGTCGAGTTAAACACACATTTATCCTAGTCTCAACTTTATCTACATTTTTAATCAAAACTCGAAAACGTGAAGTTTCTCGAACCAGAATAAAATATTTTTGAAATCAGCGATAAAAACTGAATAAAGTAGATATTTTGATGTCATTATAAATGTTACTACCTTAAAGTATTATGTCATAGACTGTTTGTATGAATAAAAATTGCCTTTTAGGCTAAATCACTACATTTTAACTTTGTTTAGTGTAATGTATGGTTTATAAAGAAGAGTTTGGACTGTTCAGGGGTGATCTGTCGAGTGTTCAAGATAGAGGTAACATTACCAATCAAGGCCTTTTCATATCTATTCCATCAATTAAGCTAGCATCAACTCTCTCTCTCTCTCTCTCTCTCTCTCTCTCTCTCTCTCTCTCTCTCTTACTAAAATTAAAATAAACTCTTAAATAGTATCATCGTAAAGGTTCCTATTGAGCGAAGCTCCAACTGTGATTTATGAGACACATAATAGACTTTTTATGTGGTGTCTCACTCTCATGATGGTAGTCTGAGTTTGGTTAATGCTAAGTTTTACTGCCAAACGAATGGAATGTGTGACTGTGTGCAACTGTCAATCTCCCCACACACTTGAAGACAGAGCGTTAAGCATTCACATTCCCTCTTAATAGGTTCTATTTATGTTAAAAGAGACATTGACACAAATGGTCGGTGCACAAACATGCTTTGTAATGGTGTGGTCGATTTGGTTGATTAGAGTATTCGATTTTGTTCAAGTCCTACTGAACCCGGTGGCGGTTTCTATGGATTTTTAGACGAAACAAACTTGGAATTTATTGGATTTATTTTTGTTGATATTGCACATGTAGTTGTAGTTGTTTTGATGCTAGATTGAACAAATATGCGCATTCTTAACGATCAAATTGAAGGACAAATGATGGTAATTTGTATAATGCATTACATTCATTTATGTAGTAGTATGCACTTGACATAACACAGACAGACAAGACATAAGAAAGCGAGTTTTAGAGAGAAAGCATCAGCAACAGACGAGGATGTGTGTGCAATCGTGTAGTTGAACTTGGTTGTACTTGACACGTAGACAGTTTTAATGTTTTAATGTGAAAGTTTTAGTTTGCGTTGAATTTTGTGATATGTTTTGATGTTGATGGATGATAAGTTGAGGTTTAATGAGTGAAGTTGCTTTCTAAATATTTTGGTTTTGTTTTGAGTGTTGGTCTTGTGACTGTTTGTGTCGATGTGTTTGTGCTTGTGTTTTCTTCTTGTTGTGATCATGTGCATTCTAACAAATATGAAAATGAGTTTCTGTTTGTTTTGTTCTCACTCTCAAACACTGACAACTCTCTATATTATTTATTCAATAACAAGATAAGATCAACTCACTTATTCACTTAATCACGCTAATTCGCCTCCTCAATCATCTTGTCAATCGTCATAGTCAATCAAGCACAAATATTTGGGATACATTTTCCTCTCCATTATTTTTTCTTATTTCACTCTCGTCATCACTCACTTTTACTACATACAGTAAGATTCAATCTCATTGATTTACATTTATATTAAGTTTGAACACTAATAGCAGCGGCACTTCTACTCGGTATAGCATTACATTGAACATAACATTAAAATACAAAAGTAATAGTCCCGATCTTAAAATGAAAATTAGGAAATGAGCTTGATGTTACTGTTTGTTTTGATGATAGACCAAAAGTGACTTTGATAAAGATAATGAAAGTGTCGAGGGGTGCTTTGATGGTTTAAGCATATTTTGTTTGTGCATATACAAACATACATTCTAAATCACGATGAAGATATTTTTGACGCTGCACAGTGTACATGCACACACACACACACACACACACACACACACACACACACACACACACACACACACACACACACACACACACACACACACACACACACACACACACACACACACACACACACACACACACACACACACACACACACACACACACACACACACACACACACACATGTGCTTGTTGGTGCCTTTCTGTTTCGGTTTGCAGAGTACATTAATTCGACTAATGCACTATCCAGTGACACATTTAACATAGAGTTCATGCAATTGATGAACGTTAAAAGTGACTTTCTCTTTAGAAAAAGTAACATAACAGACACTTAGCATTGGTTTGGTAGTTGTCTATCACATTGTTGTAGAGTACTCTGCTAAATTTGAAATTGTTTGAAGACTAGGCTCATTTATCAAATTTATGATATTATGATAATTTGTTTCAAACGGACTTTGACTACAGCAGTTAGTCACAGTCTCCGTGTTAGTGATGGAGCATTGATAAAACAAAGTAACTCAAACGTTAGAACGCACGCTAAACGCGGTCTTTTCAAACACTGCTTTCTATTTGACTATTATTTGCATAAAAGCACAGTCCAGTCAGTTTGGTTGATACTTCGAGTGTTTGTCATCAAACCCACAACTATTCCAAATTTTACCTCCCTACCTCAACAATTCAACTTTCACTTTCTCATCATGTCTCCCGCACACATCAACGCCCTTCCCGATTTGTGCCTTTTGAAGATTTTTGACCAAATTCCGCTTGTAGAACTTCTTCAACTGGAACATGTCTGTCTTCGATGGGCCAATCTGCTGTACAGTGCCACTTGTCGTCGCAATTCCCTCACGCTCAACATTGGTTATGAGACAAATCGGTTGATCTCCGAATCAGTCTTCTCCCATCAAGTCTCAATTCTCCAGTCATTCAACTCCCTGTCATACGAGTTCATTGTGTGGCAATACGCTGACTGGATTGTCAGTACATTACCAAATGTGAAATATTTGGTAATCTCTGCAAATGGCATCCACTCTGTTGCATTGGAGTGTTTGATACATATGCTCGAATGTTGGGGACCCAAGCTAATCTCCATTCGGTTGTACGTTAATTTGGAAGTATCGTACACAGAATTCGAAAGCTACATGATAATGCAGTACACACACATACTGCTTCGCGTAATCAACGCTATGCCCCAACTGAGGCGCCTGCTCTTCGAGTGCCCACAAGGTTTCCCAAACAACCCTGAAGGCATTCACTATTTTCCAGTACTGGCCCAGCTGGAAGAGTTCTACATTCAAACACGAGACGGGTTGAACCTCGCTTTTGGTTCAATAAAGAAGTATGGTCAGTCGAACAGTGGCCTAAAGAAGATCTGTTTTGGAGCAGGCGGTCAGTTTGACCAAAAGTTGTTACAAAACTATCTCCAGTTGGATGCCCGACTTGCATCTCGAATTGAACAAATCGTCTACACCTCTTCCTCTGGTCTTGCACATTACGAGCTGAACCAGTTCTGTCATCACTTCACGGGGCTCAATACACTTGCCTTATCAATGGACGATTTGCCTTTGTCCAATTTGACCAATTGTTTGGCCAAACTGAAGGAGCTAACCAGCCTCTGGTTAGCAATTGACTTTACCCGACAGTTTCGAGCCTTCAATTTAGAAGACACGGTTTCAACAATCGAATTCTCACCGCTTTCCTCAGTGAAACAACTTAGGCTACGAATTAAGACTACCTCTCACCAGGACCTCAACTCTCGCCACCTGGGGATCATCTTTGCTCAACTTGAAGATATCTCAGTCGAGGGCTTTTTCGCTCACTGTCACTTGTGTGGCGATGAACAGACTCACCACGTGCAAAAGGCTAATTTAGACAACTGTTTGATGCACTTGTTTTCTTCGTTTGCGCAGTGCAAAAAATTGCGAAATATTTCTTCTATCTAATAAAACAAACTTATATCTTCACCAATTTTGGAAATTTCTTTTCTCTCTAGTTGTTTAGCATGTTACTCCCATATAAGATTCCTAAAAGTATTCACAGTTATATATGCTATTTGGATAATATTTGCAATTTAAACCAAATAAATATGTCAAAAGGTAATGGAAAGAAAATAATTCTCAAAAATTGATACTTTTAACTTTACGGGCTATTATCTTTGGATCGGTCCATTATTGAACAATTTGGAGTAAACCATCGTGTTCAGAATTGAAAATTCTTTAAGAAACATTTACATTTCATAAAGGATTAACGATTTTCTATGCAAAAAAACCAAATGATTTGGTAGTGGATTAGACAAAAAAAATTGAACACACACACACACACACACACATCGTAAAAAACTGTATAATGTACATATGGCGAGGTCACAATAAATGTTACTACGGTAAAGTGTCATGTCACAAAACAGTTTATATTAGTAAATTTTTGCCTTTCAGGCTAAATAACATTACATTTTGACATTATCTAGTTTAATGTATCGTATATAATTTCGTTTGCAGGAAAAAAGTAAAATAATAGGACAAACGTCAAAATTAAAAATGCAAATTATACAGGAGTACAGTTACTGTCACAGTGCACGACCTCGATTTTCCTCGTTCTTGTCATAAAAGGAGAGGAATGAGGGACTCGAATTACTCATATTTAAAAAAACATTTAAATGTTTTTATCGTAATTGAGTGAAACTCAAACTGTGATTTGTGAGACTCGTAATGGACTTTTTGGCCTGGTGTCCTACTCTCATAGTAGTGTGTTTGGAAAATGCCAAGTTTTACTGCCAAACGAGGAATGTGTGACTGTGTGTGCATATATCAGTCTCCCCTTGATGACAAATCGCGCGTTAAGCATTGACATGCAAATTTAATGGGTTTCTATTCATGTGAAAAAGAACATTGGCACAAATGGTCTGACAGTTAAACTTCGTCCATCCCTCCCCTCTCTTCATCTTTATAACGATTTCGATTTCGTTGATTAGTTTCGACTTGATTTAGTTGAGGTCCTACGGAACACGGTGGCGGTTGCTATTGATTTAGAGACGAAACAAACTAGCATTTTGTTGTATCTATTTTTGTTTTTGTTGTTATTTTCAAGACAGAGTGCACAAATATGCGCTTTTTACGATCAAATTGAAGGGCAAATGATGGTAGCTTGTATAATACGTACATGAATTTACATTTATTCAGTAGTAGTACACTTGACATAACACAGACAAGAAATAAGAAGCTTGAGAGAGAGAGAGAGAGAGAGAGAGAGAGAGAGAGAGAGAGAGAGAGAGAGAGAGAGAGAGAGAGAGGGAGAGAGGAGAGAGGAGAGAGGAGAGCGAGCGAAAGAGAGAGAGGGCGAGAGAGGGTGGGAGAGAGAGAGAGGGATAGAGAGAGGGAGAGAGAGAGACAGAAAAGAGAGAAAGAGAGAGGGAGAGAAGGAGAGAGTGGAGAGAGGGAGGGAGAGAGCGAGCGAAAGAGGGAGAGGGCGAGAGAGAGAGAGGGATAGAGAGAGAGAGAGAGAGAGAGAGAGAGAGAGAGAGAGAGAGAGAGAGTGGAGAGAGGAGAGCGAGCGAAAGAGAGAGAGGGCGAGAGAGGGTGGGAGAGAAAGAGAGGGATAGAGAGAGGGAGAGAGAGAGACAGAAAAGAGAGAAAGAGAGAGAGAGAGAGGGAGAGAAGGAGAGAGTGCAGAGAGGAGAGAAAGAGAGCGAGCGAAAGAGGGAGAGGGCGAGAGAGAGAGAGAGAGGGTGGGAGAGAGAGAGAGAGAGGGATAGAGAGAGGGAGAGAGAGAGACAGAAAAGAGAGAAAGAGAGAGAGAGAGAGAGAGATAGAGAGAGAGAGCAGCAAACAGACGAGTATGTGTGTGCAATCTTGAAGTTGAACTTTGTATACTTGACATGTAGACGTTTTAATGTGTTTGTGTTTAATTTTGAGATAAGTGTTTATGTTGACGACGATGATGATGAGTTGATGTTTGATGAGTGAAGTTGTTTTCATTACTCTCTTTTAGTTTTGTTTTTAAGTTTGTCTTATGACAGTTTGTGTTTGTGCTTGTTGTTGTTGTTGTTATTATCTTCTATGTATCTGAGCTTGTGTATTCTAACTAATGTGAAAATGTGTTTCTATTTGATTTTATTCTCCCTCTTTATATCTATTCAATTACACGATAAGATTAATTTGCCTATTCACTTATTTCTCGCTAATTTGCCTCTTCTATTCCTTTATAATCGTCACACTCTGTCAAGCATAAATAATTAAGTATTTTTTTTATCATAATCATATTTAATATTTATTTTATTAAATTTACTCTACTCTAGTTAATATCTCACAAAACAACAATTTAAGTTTTACATAAAAATCTATTTGTTACATCTATCGTTTATTATTCAAACTGTCTAATACACAAAGCAGGCGGCGATAAATTGAAATGTCCTTCAGTCGAACTCCTAATCGCAACAACATATTCGTGAATTATCGTAGCTCGTTTTTGTGGACTTTTCTTGTGATTTGACTTGATCACCAACAATATTAACGCCACCATTCGATACAGTACAACATTAAAACACAACATTCCAATATAGAAGTAATAGTCCCTATCATACAGTGACATCCAATAATAGAGCACTGGTTGTATCTCTCGAGTACCACATCTACCGAAACCGTACTCTAACAAAAGCAGTGACTCAATCGTGTAACGATGAATAGAAATGTACGAAAGCGCTCGATAGACATAGTGCATATGCTTCAAACTGATAAAGAGATTAATGAGATAATCAGGGTAAGATAAGTGCAAACGCCAGCGATCATAGATAGAAGCATGTTTCGATTAAACAGTAGCAGGACAATGTAGCAATTCCTTGGGTTGCGATGATGCCGAGTAGCATGACCAGTACCAAGTGCCAGTAGATGCCTGGTTGTACCACTTCGTAGATGTTGCAGATGTACACGTAGATGCAGATTAGCGGGATTAGGGGTACGATCTCGACGAGGGTTTTCATCAGATAGAAGGCGCCACTGCTGTAGCAACCTGTGGGGAGGGAAAATGTGGGATGTTAGGTGTAGGATGTTAGATATTAGATATTAGATATTAGATATTAGATATTAGATATTAGATATTAGATATTAGATATTTACCATTTCGATGTTCACTGACAAAAGTTCCAATTCCTTAAACAAATTGAGAGACAAAATCCTTTTCGTGAGGTACACTGTGCAGCATAAATTGATTTAACGACAGTCTGTGTGCTTACCTAGTATTGACAACCAATTACAATATTTTTCGTGAGGTACACTGTGCAATATAAATTGATTTAACGACAGTCTGTGTGCTTACCTAGTATTGACAACCAATTACAATACTTTCCGTGAGGTACACTGTGCAGCATTAATTGATTTAACGACAGTCTGTGTGCTTACCTAGTATTGACAACCAATTACAATACTTTCCGTGAGGTACACTGTGCAGCATAAATTGATTTAACGACAGTCTGTGTGCTTACCTAGTATTGACAACCAATTACAATACTTTCCGTGAGGTACACTGTGCAACATAAATTGATTTAACGACAGTCTGTGTGCTTACCTAGTATTGACAACCAATTACAATACTTTCCGTGAGGTACACTGTGCAATATAAATTGATTTAACGACAGTCTGTGTGCTTACCTAGTATTGACAACCAATTACAATACTTTCCGTGAGGTACACTGTGCAATATAAATTGATTTAACGACAGTCTGTGTGCTTACCTAGTATTGACAACCAATTACAATACTTTCCGTGAGGTACACTGTGCAATATAAATTGATTTAACGACAGTCTGTGTGCTTACCTACTATTGACAACCAATTACAATACTTTCCGTGAGGTACACTGTGCAATATAAATTGATTTAACGACAGTCTGTGTGCTTACCTAGTATTGACAACCAATTACAATACTTTCCGTGAGGTACACTGTGCAATATAAATTGATTTAACGACAGTCTGTGTGCTTACCTAGTATTGACAACCAATTACAATACTTTCCGTGAGGTACACTGTGCAATATAAATTGATTTAACGACAGTCTGTGTGCTTACCTACTATTGACAACCAATTACAATACTTTCCGTGAGGTACACTGTGCAATATAAATTGATTTAACGACAGTCTGTGTGCTTACCTAGTATTGACAACCAATTACAATACTTTCCGTGAGGTACACTGTGCAATATAAATTGATTTAACGACAGTCTGTGTGCTTACCTAGTATTGACAACCAATTACAATACTTTCCGTGTGAACGTAGGTTTGAGAGATTTGAAGTTACGCTCGTAAATGTGCTTGATAAGGTTCGATCTGCTATTTCTGTGGGACAGGTAGAAATTTCTAGATCGTCATAAGCCAATTTGTTTGACATTTCTATTGGTTGCACGTCTTGAGGCAATGGCTCGTGGATTACATTACACTCTAGATAAAATCTCAACTCTTTAGGTGGTCCAGCGTAAATGCACACTCCACCCTTCGCTAGAACATTGAGTTGATCGAACCTACACAACACATCATTGTTTGACACATGAAACGATGCAATCGCTGTCATTCGGTAATTCTCAGTCAACTGTTTGAGACACTTGACAACGTCCACTGCAAAACTATCCAATCCAGTTGTGGGGTCGAGGTAAGAAAAGTGTCGAGGGGTGCTTTGACGATACGAGCATATATTATAACAAGCACACACACACACAGGCTAAATCATGATGATGATATTTGTGATATTGCATGCACATTTGCTTGTGTGTGTGTGTGTGTGCCACTGTGTTTCTGTCTGTCTGTTCGCACTACTCCAACTACTGCACTATTCAATGACATACTAAACATAGAGTTTATTCAATTGCTAAATACGACTTTCTCTTCGTTAGTTTTGCTCTCCTTTCTTTTTGCATGAAATACTCAAACATGCACACTGTGTACATACATTCTTTCATTACTTTCTTACACTCGTTAAATGTTCTCACTTTTTAAAGTCTATTTTAGAATTGCTTCATTTTCGCACATCGTTAACGCATCGAGAAATAATTGCATAACTTAGTTTGGGTAACAGTATAAGAATAGACTTTAACAATTTCGTCTTATGTAATGATCCGATATGGTCTAGTGGCTAGGATAGCTGGCTTTCACCCAGCAGGCTCGGGTTCGATTCCCGGTATCGGAGTTTAGTGTTTTTATTTGTTTTACAGACATTTAGCATTGCTTTGGTAGTTGTCCATCACATATTTACATAGCGCACACACACAGCACATTTAGACTAAATCTATGGATGCAGATGTAGAGTACTCTTTCTCGCCCTCTCTCTCTCTCTCTCTCTCTCTCTCTCTCTCTCTCTCTCTCTCTCTCTCTCTCTCTCTCTCTCTCTCTCTCTCTCTCTCTCTCTCTCTCTCTCTCTCTCTCTCTCTCTCTCTCTCTCTCTTTCTCGCCTTCTCTCGCCCTCTCTCTCGCCCTCTCTCTCGCCCTCTCTCTCGCCCTCTCTCTCGCCCTCTCTCTCGCCCTCTCCCTCTCTCTCTCTCGCCCTCTCTCGCCCTCTCTCTCTCGCCCTCTCTCTCTCGCCCTCTCTCTCTCTCTCTCTCCCTCTCTCTCTCTCTCTCTCTCTCTCTCTCTCTCTCTCTCTCTCTCTCTCTCTCTCTCTCTCTCTCTCTCTCTCTCTCTCTCTCTCTCTCCTCCCCCCTCTCTCCCTCTCTTTCTCGCCCTCTCTCTCTCTCTCTCTCTCTCTCTCTCTCTCTCTCTCTCTCTCTCTCTCTCTCTCTCTCTCTCTCTCTCTCTCTCTCTCTCTCGCCCTCTCTCTCTCTCTCTCTCTCTCTCTCTCTCTCTCTCTCCCTCCCTCCCTCTCTCTCTCTCGCCCTCTCTCTCTCGCCCTCTCTCTCTCTCTCTCTCTCTCTCTCTCTCTCTCTCTCCCTCTCTCTCTCTCTCTCTCTCTCTCGCCCTCTCGCCCTCTCGCCCTCTCGCCCTCTCTCTCTCTCTCTCTCTCTCTCTCTCTCTCTCTCTCTCTCTCTCGCCTCTCTCTCTCTCTCGCCCTCTCTCTCGCCCTCTCTCTCGCCCTCTCTCTCGCCCTCTCTCTCGCCCTCTCCCTCTCTCTCTCTGGGTACAAACTCAAAAATATTGAACAAACTTTATTGAAAAGAAGAGAAGATTTATATAATCATAACATCAACTATTGTACAAAAAGACTTTTGATGACATTGAATTTAGAATTTAGATAAAATTGATAAAATTGTGGATGATCGATTTATAAAATTTTTTTAAATATCATTGGAGACAAAAGATCACAAGCCAAACTGTGAGACCAACATTTGTTCAAGTTCACCAAGCAATTGACGTTGTCCAACTGGAAGTTGAACATTCAAATTAGTTCGACTGGCCAGTACTTGTCTTGAAGTGACCGCAGGATTGAGTTGCTTTTCCGCATTTTGGTTTGAACAACCAGAATTCACCAAAGTCTTCTTGTTTCCGGAATTTGCCGGCTCGAGAAGCGCATTGATGTCCTCATCGCTATGAGTACTAGAGCCACCATGGAAATTGGAATCTATTTTCTTCGTGTTGGAGTTGAAGATTCGAATTGAAACAAATTTAAAAAAACAGAGGAAAAATAGAAAAAGGAGAACATCCAACGATCACAAATTGATCTATGTTACCACGTTGCAATCGTATGATGACATTTATTTCTAACCTAAATGTGTCTGGTAGTTGAAAGTAAATTGATCGAAATAATAGATAACAAATTCAACTATAAGGTAAATGGTATTTCAGCTGGAATTTCTGTAAATTGTCATTATCAGTGTCAGTGATGCGTTGGGGTTAAAAGTGATTTGACATTTGCTTTGGTGATGGCTGCTTCGGTAGATAGATGATGATGATGGCGTGCCACTTTATTTGTCTCTGGGTTACAGGCCGTGTATGGTAGTTGTACATCGTTTTGTAGGGACAGTTGTGATTATAGGTAGAGCAGTAGTAAAACATTGAACTCAAACATTAGAACGCGTGCATATCGAAACACTGCTTTTAAATTCCGACTGTGATTATTTTGAAATTTTTTAAAAGTTAATATGTTTAAAAAAGTAGTTTTCCGTCAATTTGGTTGATTAGTTGAGTTTGTTTGCTCAAACCCATCACCATCTAAACCTGACCTCATCAAATCAATCTTATCACGTTTAATCATGTCTTGCGCATACATCAACAACCTTCCCGATCTCTGTCTCTTGAAGATTTTTGACGAACTTCCTCTTTTAAAACTTCTTCAAATGAATCAAGTTTGTTCTCGTTGGAGAAATCTAATGAAAAATGCCACTTGTCGCCGTCGCTCCTTTACTCTCAACATTGGACATGAACCAAGTGAGCTGGTTGCCAAATCAGTTTTTGCCAATCAAATCCAGCAACCCCAATCACTCAACTCTCTATCATTCAAATTTATCGTTTGGCGATACACTGACCTGATTTGCAGTACATTGCCAAATGTAAAAAAGCTTACAATTTGTGCGAATAGAATCGACTCTTCATCACTGAAATATTTGATCTATTTGCTCCAAAATTGGGCACCCAATCTGGCCACCGTAAGGTTGTACCTCAATTTTGCAATCCCGTACACCGAACACGAAGACTCGAAGATTATCGAGAACACTCACAATATTTTCCAACTTCTCAACCGCATGCCAAGACTGAGAAATCTTCTTATAGAGTCACCACGATGTTTCTCAAAAGATGATAAACCTCTTAGTTTACCCGTTTTGAGCCAACTCAACGAGTTCTACTTTAATACGCTCGATTCGTTGAATTTTGTCTATGATTCATTGCAAAAGTTTGGTCAAACCAGCGATCGTTTGCAGAAGATCTGTTTCGGCGACAATGGTCAGTTTGAGCAAAAGTTACTTAAACGAATGTGCGAGTTGGATCCTAAATTTGCGTGCCGCTTCGCTCAACTCTCATTTACCTTCACTCCTGGTCTTGCACAGTTCGAGTTGAACAAACTTTGTCGTCATTTCAACGGACTCAACTCGCTCACACTATCACTGGACGATCTATCCTTTTCCCAGTTGACCAACTGTTTGGCAAACCTAAAGGCACTGACCCATCTCGGGCTATCAATAGACTTTAACAGAGAGTTTCGTGCGCTCCATTTTGAAGATCGAACTTCACCGAATGAATTTGCACCGCTTTCTTCTGTGAAGAATCTCAAACTTTCTATTCAAACTGTTTCGCATCGAGACCTAAACTCCCGTCACTTGGAGTTAATTTTTCCCAAATTAAGAAATATCACAGTTGTTAGTAACTTTACTCACTGTGAGCTGTGCGGTGATGAAGAACAGAATCATCGTGTGCCAGTAGAAAAGTTGAAACAGTGTTGGACACTCATGTTTGTTTCATTAAAACAGTACAAGAAATAGGTTCAATGGTAAAATATTCCGGACATGTAAAAATAACATTTATTATCATAATCAAACGTAATGTTTTGGCAACAAATAAAACATATTTAAACAATAAATTCATTTGAATTAATCAAATCAATTTTTAAATCTAATTTTATGTGTATAAAACGAAGTGTTCGGTCAGTTTGAGTTATTATTCAAGTTTTCTGTTTGCTCAAGCTAATTAGTTATCAAACTTTCTTTTACCAATTTCACTTTCATGTTCTGATCATGTTTCCCGCACTCATCACGCACCCTTCCCTATCTATGTCTTTTGAAACTTTCGCTTGGAGAACTGTTCCAACTGGAACATGTTTGTATTCGATGGGCCAATCTGCTGTATACAGTGCCACTTGTCATCGTCATTTCCGCACACTCAACATTGGTTATGAACCAAATCGTCTGGTCACAGAATCCGTCTTCTCCCATCAAGTACCACTTTCCCAGTCATTCAACACCCTAACGTACGAATTTTGTAGCAATACGCCGATTGGATTGCTCATACATTACCAAATGTGAAATATTTGGTAAATGTCTCAAATAGCAGCCACTCTGTAGCATTAGAGTGTTTGATATGTTTGCTCAAAAATTGGGCACCAAAGTTTTTCACCTTTCTGATACTATACTAAAACTTGTACTTTTCATTATATACAATAAATACCACATTTGATTAAACAATATTTTTTTATTTTCTTAAATTGTGACTTGTGTTGTAATGAGAATAATCATTATCGTGTATAACTCTAGGGTTAGATTCTAACCGTTAGAATTTGTTTCACATCATGAACATATCAGTGATATTATCACTATCACTGTCACTTTGTCCTACTTAACGCGGAAAAAGTTAAACTGCTTTATCTTTCTGAGCAGTGATGGAGGCCACAGAATCACTCAAAGTACTCACGTATGTCAAAGACATTGGTCTTTTGGTATTTTCAAAATTCGCTTGCGGGACTATTTTGAACTTGTCAGATAATATAAAACATACTTTGGTTTGCTCATTTGATCACTCGAGTGTTTGCTCTACAACAGAACAACCTTACCAATCAAGCTATTTCACAACACTACTTTGAATTTGTCACCATCATCACGAGTGCTATCTATTCCTTCGAACATGTCTCCAGTAGAAATCAACTCTCTTCCCGATCTCTGTTTGCTCGCCATATTTGACAATCTAACATTGCAGAAGCTTCTCCCACTTAGTCGAGTATGTCCTCGATGGAACAATATGATCAAGGAGAGTGCTTGTTGTCGTCGTCGATCACTCACACTCTTCATCGGAAACAGAAAGAATTCAGCCGAATTGGTCAAGGAGTCCCACTTTGTCAAACAAGTAAAATCTCCGCAAATATTCAATTCACTTTCATGTGAAATTATGTTGCGGAAGAATGCCGACTGGATGGTCGAGACACTGCCAAATGTGAAGTATCTGGTTATTTCTGGGTATGCGATCAATTCCGCTACAATGAATCACATAAATCACCTGCTGTTCCAATGGAAACTCAAATTAGTTTCGGTACGATTCCACCTGCGGTTTGACGCATCTTACACAGATATTGAAGATTTGAAGATTATACGAAACACTCACCAGGCGTTTCAGCAACTCAACAGAATGCCCAAACTGCGGAATCTTCTATTCGAGTCACCAAGAAGATTCGCATATAATCACAGGGAAATCCTATACTTTCCAGTAATCGCACAGCTCGACGAGTTCTACTTTCACACGCTGGACTCGTTGAACTTTGTGTACGGGTCACTGAAGATGTACGGTCAAACCAATGACCGATTGAAGAAGATCTGTTTCGGAGACACTGGCCGATTTGACCAGAGATTGCTAACCCGATTTTTGGCTTTCGAACCAGAATTTGCGAGTCGATTCGTTCAAATCGATTTGCACTACACGCCCGGTCTTGCAACCTACGAGTTTAACCAGTTTTGCCGCCACTTTTCGGGTCTGCAGATGCTAACCTTAGCCTTGGATGATCTTCAACTATCCGCGTTGACCAACAGTTTGGTCCACTTGAAGCAGCTCAACACGCTCGGACTAATCATCGATTTTAGCCGAGAGCTTCGATCGCTATCCCTAGAAGACTCAGAATCACCAAATGAGTTCTCCCCACTGCCTAGCGTGAAAACTATTCTACTCTACATCCGAACTGTATCCCATCTTGACCTCAAATCCACTCATCTCGGACTAATCTTCCCCGAAATCGAAATGGTAAAAGTTGAAGGCTTCCTCGAACACTGTCAAGTGTGTGCCAATGTGGAGAAAAGTGAAGATAAGGAAAAGCAATGCAAGAAGCGAATGTTTTCCTCTTTTGGACAGTGTAAAAAGTTGAAAATGATTGAATTGTTTGAATAGAACACACAAAATTGGTCTTTATTGAATAGTAATAAAATGTTAAACAAAATGATAGATAATTTAAGTGTTTCTGGTTAGAATACAACGTATATCGGCTACTTAGTTTACAGTGTATGCTGCGAATCTATTCGGAATCCACAACTAAATCCTTAGGAGCCAGTTCCTCCCAACTGTTGGTGAGATGCTCCGGAGGACAGTCCTCGACCTTCAATCGACTAATATCGAGATAGATACGACGTAGTACGGTACACTGCTTCAGTGGCTGTAGCATGATACGACCACACTTGTCCTTGTCTGCACAATCCTCACAGTTCGATAAGAACCAGTCGAGTTTGATCCACTTGAGATTCGGAAACAGACGAGGAATCCAGTCGAGTTGGCTGTGAGTGACCAGTCGAATGTTGAGATGGAGCAGTTCGACACTGTCCAGTGGCTGTAGAGATTCGAGTTCGGTTGGGTCAATGTAGGAGAGGGGCGCGACTTGACGGTTCCAAATGCGGAGATGCTTGAGTTTGGTCAGTTTAGCTAGTGGGGCGAGTGTCTGGTTCAGTGGGAGACGGGTTCGAATGTACAAGTACTCGAGCGATGGGAACTTCTCTCCGATTATGTCCACATACGGAAGGGCCAACTGATCGATACCCGGGAAGATGGTCAGCTCAGTGATCCTATAGGCAACCACCTTCTTCATGTCAGCCAACTGTCCAATCCACTCATTGTCCTTCATATGCCAAAGACCGAGTCGACGGATCGCCACAAGTCGTGCCAAATCCACGCCAAACGAGCCCAAGTACAGACTCTCGAGTTGGCCCAGTCTAGCCAGCCGATTGAGATCGATCACAACATTCTTCACCACTCTACCAAACAGTGTCAAGTGTTTCAGTCCCTTGAAAGTGTTGTTCAACTTATCGGCCAACGTAATCCACCACTCTTCAGCGTTACCGCTCATATTGTTGAATCGATAGGCAATCAGTTTGAGTTCCACCAAATTGGGCCAACAGCCAATCAGTTTAGCAAACTTGTCATTGCTGTCATAGAGAGAAAATGTGAGTACACTCACGGACTTGATGTTGGGAAATTTGCGTTGAGCCAACTCGAGCACTGTCATGTCGTTTCTGAAGTCCGGGAGAAGGTCTTCATTCTTGGACAGTACACTCGAGTAGACTGGCTTGAGCAGACTCAGGCCCGAGTACTTGCCGTACACCTTGAGGAACACCTGATTGAGGGTATAGTCTTTAGGAGTGAACACAATCAGATTCTGCTTGTTGATGGCAATCCGTTCTTGAAGTGCGCTCCATTTCGAATTGAGCAGCGGAACAGAGTTCATTAGGCCATCGATCGGAAAGTAGGCGCCAATCATTTCGAGGATCTCGTTTGCCAGATCGTCGATGCTCTTGCCGTCGTGCCATTGGAATGCGAACTTTGGATCTATGGGCTGAGGTTGAGATTCGCCAAGAGACAGTAGCTCACCAGGCCCTTGTTTGAGTGCTCTCTTGCTAGGCCCTGCAACGTTGAACGTCCAAAGGGTGTCCGGTATTCCGAGATCCTTGCGCCACTTGCTAGAAGCTTCTTTGTTGGACCAAACGTTGTCCAGCTTCCAACCTTCTTTGAGTAGACCCTTGCTAGACTCTTCAACATTGGCCACAACGTTGTCCGACATCTCAGCATCCTTGCTAGACCCTGCCACATTGGACCCAACGTCATCCATCTTCACACCATCCTTTCGCTTCTTGCTAGATTCTGTTGCTAAGTTGGCCACAACCTTGTCCAATCGCTTGCCATCGTCCCGCAAATCATCATCCTTGTTGTTGTCCATTCTTGCAGCCAAAACCGAACACGTATACTCGTAATGTGGTAGAGTTCAAATAGAGTTGATCTAGATAAGATGGATAAAACATACGTTAGATACGATCAAATATGAAGGGACTACTATGTGTTTGGTACCTCACAGGTTGTAGGGCAATCACCAAAGACACATGTGTTTGACACATTTCAACACACACTCACCTCAAATGTAGGGAACGTAGTTCACGATCAGGTTAGACAAAGGCAAATGCAGCTGATAAATCCCGGTTAAAGTAGGTGGATTTGGGGTGGATTTACTAGAAAAAAGTAAACAAGTATTAGTTCAACGTACACACACAATCACAGAGGGGTGAGGGACTGGGACTTGAGTACGATAGCAAAAACAATGATAATACGGGAATGCATACGTTTGGGCGGTAGAACACTCTTACCGTGAACGGGATTAGTCGAAAGAATCAAGTTTTGAGACGAGGTGGTTAATAAATACGACTTTGAGTGAGAAAAAACACAGACACAGCTGACGATCATCACTCGGAGAGTGACAGAGAGAGAATGAACTGATAGTCACTCACTCACTCATACAGTCACTTTTCAGTCAGTCAGTTACATTTTGTGTCATGAGGTGGAAATAGTGGCGCTGTATTTTTTATTTTAAATTACTGAACTCTTACTTTACATTGAGTAAAAGTTTCCACACATTTAACACATTTAGACAGTCAATAAAATTGTTTACAGTAGTTTTATAAATAACCATCGCATAACTTTTCCTATCAATTTCAGGCCACGAACCTTTACTTTTCCTTTGTACATTTTCTCTGATGGGACTTATTAAAAAAAAGTGCAAACTTGAGCATAATTGAGAATTTTCGGTAATAAATATACAATAAATGATGGATATAATGTTTATTGAATAAAAAAATGTGCGTGAAATGACATGAATAAATGAATCGTTGTTATCACAAATCGTATATATATGATTCTCTCTTTCGATGATTTTGATGCTATTTTGAGGTTGAAAATTCTAATAACCGGATCCGCCATTACCACCACCACCAAGTGATAGACCACCCAATCCTCCGGTTCCACCATTACCACCTCCACCGCCGAGAGATAGACCACCCAATCCATTTGATCCACCGTTAGATCCTCCACTTGGTCCACCACCGAGGCTTCCAAGATCTAGACCATCCAAACCGCCCTGACCACCAATGCCTTGGCCACCATTTCCACCACCACCACCGCCAGAATTACCGGAACTCTTTGAGATAATAGTCTGAATCTCCTCTTGAACTGGCAGGATCTCCTGAATGATCTTTCGGAAGGGCGAGATAATCTCTCGCACCTCTTGAATGATTGGCTTTCGGACAGAGTGCACCAGTCGGGTGGGCTCATCCTCGGACGAAGTCTGCTCCACCTGACCACCGCCGCCGCCCTGGTGAGACTGTCGGGCACGAATTCGGGAAGAGGTTGACTTGAAGAGAAATTCAATTGGCAGACCACCGCCCTCCACCTCGATTATTGCCGGTGCACCATCGGCAGATTGAACTTGCACAGGACGGGTCTCAAAAGTACGTCTTGTTTGAACAGCAGCTGAGATCACTCGTGGACCACCACCTCCGCCGCCTCCAATATTTCCACCTCCAATATTTCCACCTCCAAAATTTCCACCTCCAATACTTCTACCGCCACCAAGGGACAAACCAGCCAATCCTCCGATTACTGCAGGACTACTCAATCCACCACCTCCTAAAGATGCTCCAACCGTTCCAGGACCTCCTTTGGTACCATATCCGCCTGCATAAGCGGCAGAAATACAAAGACCGACCACACAAAGAACCTGCAAAAAATCCAAAATTAGAAATTTCATTACAAAAACCAAAAACCAAAAACTTACTTTGAAAAACTTCATTTTGAAAAACAAACAAACAAACAAAATACTGAGAATGTACGATGATGATGATGATACTGATGATACTGATGCAGAAAAAATGTGTGAAAGGATTCACTTTTATATACAAAGTTTCTAATATTTGAAAAGAGAGTACACACACCATACACGGTAAAGCACTTATACTCTACTATTAATTCTCTATTTGATCGTATTTCAAGATAGACTTAGTAAGTGACAGTTTTCGACGATTTAAGAGTCGACAAATCTAAAGAGAAACAAATATCGAACAAACTCGAAATGTTCAAATTTGGAAGCTTAAAACTTTTATTTTTCTTGTGCAATAAGATAAGATATATACAATCTGTTTAATCTTGGAGGACTTTTCTTTGTTTTTTAATGTCTCGAATAGGATTAAGATTAAGTAACAAATGTTCATGATATCATAATATAAAGCTTATTAAATGTCATGAAAATGTAAGCTTTTCTGTTTTTCCGTCAGTCCGTCCGTTAGCGTTTGTACTTTGACTTTCGAATTTCGACTTTCGATCTTTGTTTTTGTTTTTTTCGCTACGATGATGACTTTTAGGCACGCAGACATCATGAACAAAGATGCCCACCCGTGATATGAGTTGACTTATTTTTATGCTCTTCGTAATGTTGAAATCAGTTCAACTCAACGACTTTTGAACGCTTCACTTATCTATGAGCAATTAATGTCTCGATAAGTGTCTTGATGCGCGCTCAAATACGCATGATACGCATTTATAATTAGTTCCTAATGGTGTTGTTGTTGTTTTTGTCTGAGACTTATCTTGACAATCAATATTTTACTTTACTCAATCAGTACTTTTTGACAAAAATTATGGGCACTGGAACATAAAAAATGAAAGTAAAATGTACTTTAGAGAGGCATTGAAAATTTAATGATTTTCATTTTTTTATTAATATGATTTTTTTTAAATTTAATATATAATATACAATTAGTGAAAATATAATTTTTAATTATTGATTATAGTTTTGATTTTCATTCGGATTTGCCTGATTGAAACCCTCGAGTATTCCAACATATTCGGGTTCATTTGGTTCGGCGTTGGTTTCATTTGGGTTTTCTGGTTCAGAAGAAGAAGTCTGTTCTATTATTTCTGGTTGTGATGATGATGATGATATTCCTGTTGTTTCAACAACTGGCGTACCAGCACCATTTTCTGGTTGAATCGCAGAATTTAGGAGATTGTTGGTTATTTGAGGTTCTAATGGACCAGTAAGTTCTTGTACTGGTTGAATTTCGATAGTTTGCTTTCGATTGATGAATTCGTTTCGTGAGTTTAGTTGTGGATTTGAGAGGAATGAACCAATTGATGCTACAGATAAGGCAGATGGTCCAGAGGATCCGGATGATCCAGGTGATCTAGATAATCCAGATAATCCAAATGATCCAGATGATCCAGATGATCCAGATGATCCAGATGATCCAGATGATCCAGATGATCCAGAACCCCCATTACCCCTACCCGAACTCGCCACAATGGTCTGAATATCCTCCTGTACCGGTTTCACCTCTTGAATAACTTTTCGGAAAGGAGTGATAATCTCGCGAACCTCCTGTATAATCGGTTTCTTCACCTGATGAAACAGTCGATGAGGCTCATCTTCGGACGAAGTCTCCTGCACCAGTCCACCTACACCAGCCTGATGAATCTGTCGTGCATTGATCAGACCCGAGATGTACTTGAACAGAATGTCCATCGGAAAGGGCTGAGAGTCCACCTCTACGACGGTAACCTCACCAGGGGCAAATTGGACGGGTACGGGTCGCGATTCAAAAGTGTGTTTCGAATTTACGGCAGCGGAAAATATTCTTGGAGCGCCGGAATTCACAAAATTCCCTGAATTAACGAAAGGTTGTGCTATTCCATTGGAACCAGTGTTGGGTGCACCAGAAACAGACGACGGAGTTCCATAGCTATTTGTATTTGTATTAGTTTCATATGCATGAGTAATCAAAATAGTGAGACAGAAAACAAAAATCTTCTAAAATGAAAGCAAAATTAGCTAAAAATACTCAGATGTACGAGAAACTTACGCAAGGATACTTCATGTTTTTTTTAAATGTGATCTAGTAAATGAAACGACGAAATGACCTGAAATGTTTCGGAACTTTATGCTTTTATACCTGTTCCGTGTTATCCAACTGTAAAAGAGTGTGAGATTATGGATCTTATGTTAGAGATTAAAGACTTGTTTTCTGTTGGACTTGGTGTTTTACATTATACATTGTATCACCATTTTACAGGATGACCAAGTAAAAATGGTGCATTTTTTCTCGAATCTCATTGTTTATGCGAAATTTTCGGATTCACTCTGTATAGTATAGTCTTCTTCACAGGCGACACAATCTCTTCATTAGTTCAGGTACATTTGCATGGAGAGATTGATGATTGACGCGTATAAAACGAGATTGCGCGCGTCCAACCACCTCGACGCGTGACATTTCACATTTCGTGAAATGTTTTTTATTTTAACGCGCGGTCAGATTAGTGATCTTTGATCCTCTGTCAGACTGTCCGCCTGTTGTGATGTACTGTAATTGCTCTCGACTGAATTTTATCTTTAAAGTTAGATCTCGATAGATCTAAAAGGGGAGATTTCATTGGGGGAGATTTTTATGACTCGACAAATTACTCACAATTTTCACACAAAGATCGTGGTGAAATGATAAGATTCTGAGACATGGAAGTAAGCGAAAATTTTTATGAATATTTAAAAAATATGTAATTTTTTGCTATCGAACAAAACCATCTTGAAGGCCATTAAGATTTGACCGAGTCCATGTCTGATGAGTCAACAAGTCAAAATGAGTTTCCTGAAAGTGACCAAACCTCAATGAAGTCAAGACTTTTATTTGTTTCACATAAAGTCAGTAAAAACACGAATTTGGCCAGCAAATATTATTTTATTGTAATAAACGTTAACATTTCATTTTGTGGCGTACACTACTTTAAAAGCAAAAAAGAGAAAGATGAATGATGAGATACGAAAAAGAAGAAGGTGTGAATGCAATAAGTCACTTGATGATGGTTCTTGAATTTTTAAAGGTTGATTTGCGTTGTTTAGTAGCCTTTGCCACCACCGCCGCTGGTTGTGATGGTACTACCACCGGAACCAGATGAGCTAAGGAAGACAAGACCACCGTTACCGCCGCTTCCGCCGCTAGATCCGCCGCTTGATCCACCTCGACTACCTCCACCAAGGCCACCACCGCCAAGACCGCCCAAACCGCCCAAACCACCCAAACCACCCAAACCACCAGATCCTCCAGAGCTACCACTTCCGCCGCCGCCACCACCACCACCGGAACCACCAGAACTCTTGGCAATAATAGTCTGAATCTCCTCTTGCACAGGCTGAATCTCCTGGATGACCTTTCGGAAGGGAGTGATAATCTCTCGCACCTCTTGAATGATTGGCTTTCGGACAGAGTGCACCAGTCGGGTGGGCTCATCCTCAGACGAGGTCTCCTCAACTTGACCGCCGCCGCCGCCCTGGTGCTGCTGACGGGCTCGAATTTGACTAGACGTGGAACGGAAGAGGAATTCAATTGGCAGACCACCGCCGTCAACCTCAACCACTGTGGTTTCACCGGAAGAGGTTGATTGGACGGGTCGGACTTCGAAGGTCTGTCGAGTGTTGACTGCAGCGGAAATCACTCGACCACCACCGCCACCCCCACCGCCTCCTGAACTTCCTCCTCCACCACCACCAAAAGAGAGACCACCTCCACCGGAACTACCACCGCCCCCACCAGACGATCCGCCATATCCACCACCCAAGGCAGAACCTACACAGAGTGCAGAAACGAAAAGAACCTTAAAGTAGACAAAAAAGTTAGCACATAGAGCACCTCGAACATCAAAGACTCACGTTGAAAAATTGCATGATGTTGATGAACTTTTTTTAAAATACAAAATCAAATTTATGTCAAGATGAAATGAAATGATCAGTGAATGAAAGAAGCTAATGAACGATGATGATGATCTAACTTATGGAATGGACATAGTCTTATATACTCAAACTCAAACTCATATACGGAAAAGAGAATTTCTGTTCCGGGCGTTCGGCAAAGACAAAGTCTGCTCATCATTGAAAATATTATATTATACATCAAGTTTGCCACAAGAGAAATTATAATATTACTATTTTACATCTAATGTACGAATGATTTCAATGTTTAATTAAACTCACTCAGGAAATTTCAGTTTTGTTTTTTGTTTTTATTGCCTTTCAGTGGACACATTGAAATAATCATTATACGATTGCGATTAATATATACTGAGTATATACGAGTGTGAGCGAAGGAGAGTTATCAACTTGTGTCAATCTAAGTCGCGTAAGATGCGTAATTTTTGCTGATACGTTTTGTGTGTGTGTGTGTGTGTGTGTGTGTGTGTGTGTGTGTGTGTGTGTGTGTGTGTGTGTGTGTGTGTGTGTGTGTGTGTGTGTGTGTGTGTGTGTGTGTGTGTGTGGTGTGTGTGTGTGTGTGTGTGTGTGTGTGTGTGTGTGTGTGTGTGTGTGTGTGTGTGTGTGTGTGTGTGTGTGTGTGTGTGTGTGTGTGTGTGTGTGTGTGTGTGTTACTATGCAATAACAGACACATTTCGTCTTTCCGTATGGTGATGAAAGTGTTGTTTTTGATTTGACTTGACTTGACTAGAGTGAAGGATTCATGGAGGAAGAGATGTTTTTCTGGTTTTGTTGTTTGTTTTTTCTGTACTTTGAATTTTTATTTTAAAATTTAAATTTAAATTAGATCATTAAATGCACTGTGTGCGTATATGGAAATTGGTGATTTATGTGCTTTACGATATATTTCGTATATATTTTTTTGTTTTGTTTGAGTTTTTATTCGAGTTTTAGATTTTTTAATGCACGTGGGCAGATTTTTGGTCGAATGCGACTCGAGATTGGGCTAATTCAGCTATTAAGACTTGTTTTATGTACTTGAGAAGATAGGATAGATCTAATTAAAAGTAGTGGTGGTGTTTTCTTCGATAGATACGATAGATAGTTAGTTATATTTTGTTTGCTACAGGTTGGCATAAAAGTTGACTTGCAGGAAATATTTAAATATTATATTCTCTTTTAGACTGTGTGCAAGTTTGCGTATATAAGACTATGTCCATTCCATAAGGTGGATCATCATCATCATTTTGCAAACTTCTTTCGTTTACTGATAATTTCATTTCATCTTAACAAAGTTTGATTTTTTACAAAAAAAAGTTCATCATCATCATCATGCAATTTTTCAACGTGAGTCTTTGACGTTCGAGGTGCTCTATGTGCTAACTTTTTTCCACTGTTCTACTTTAGGTTCTTTTCGTTTCTGCACTCTGTGTAGGTTCTGCCTTGGCTGGTGGATATGGCGGATTGTCTGGTGGGGGCGGTGGCAGTTCTTCCGGAGGTGGTTTTTCATTTGGTGGTGGTAATGGAGGAGGCGGTGGGAGTGGCGGCGGTGGTGGTAAAGTAATTTCCGCTGCAATCAATACTCACCAGACCGTTGAAGTGCGACCCGTCCAGTCAACATCTTCGGGTGAAAGCACCCTGATTGAGGTGGACGGTGGAGGTCTGCCAATTGAATTCCTCTTCCGTTCTTCGTCTAGTCAAGTTCGTGCCCGTCAGCAGCACCAAGGCGGCGGCGGTGGTCAGGTTGAGGAGACCTCGTCCGAGGATGAGCCCACCCGACTGGTGCACTCTGTCCGAAAGCCAATCATTCAAGAGGTGCGAGAGATTATCACTCCCTTCCGAAAGGTCATCCAGGAGATTCAGCCTGTGCAAGAGGAGATTCTGACTATTGTGTCCAAAAATTCGGGTGGTTCGGGTGGTTCTGGTGGCGGTGGTGGTGGATCTGGAGGATCTGGTTTCGGTGGTTTGGGTGGCGGTAGTGGTGGACGCGGTAGTGGTTCAAGCAGCGGTGGAAACGGAGGCCTATCTTTCCTTGGTAACACTCGTACCGGTGGTAATACCATCACTACCAGCGGTGGTGGTAGTGGCAAAAGTTACTAAAGTTTTCAACAACCTTTAAAAACCCAAAAAACATCAAGTGATTTATTGCATTCATAATTTTTTTAAACGTATCTCATCTCATCTTTTTTGTATTTATCCCACAATAACAATGGAATGTTGACTTTTATAATAATAATAAAATTTGCTGGTCAAATAGGAATTGTTTCTTCAATCTATTTATATTTCTGGTTGTTTTTTTGTAGTAGTTTGTCTGCAAACATTTTCTCCCTTCTCTTAGATTCTTCTTGTTTTAGGGTGCAATACACACTCGTTGCATTGCAGCCGTGTGATAGCTATTTTTATCTTATCCTGTGCAAAGTATAAGTAGCTAGCTTTTTGTGTGTTGTGTCGTATGTTAAATAATGTCTTGAAACTGTCACCTAACTGTATCCTCAAATCCGATATGGTCTAGTGGTCAGGATATCTGGCTCTCACCCAGAAGGCCCGGGTTCGATTCCCGGTATCGGAAAATTTTTTTGGTTGGGCTATGTTTTACGATTTTTATTGATTAGAATCAAATTTCTGTAAAATTTGAAAATAGGTTATAAATAAATACTTTTGTTGTGTACAATTCCAAATTGAGCACAGCAAAATCAATAAATAATATCGATGAGATAAATGACAGTGATTGATGACTTGAGATTATGAAAAGAGTTCCTTTAGTATCCTCCACCTCCAGATCCTCCTGATGATCCTCCACCAAATCCACCAAATCCGCCCCTACCACCACCAAAACCACCGAATCCTCCGGAACCACCAGATCCCCCAGATCCTCCACCATTTCCACCACCACCTCCTCCACCACCACCGGAACCCTTCGCAACAATAGTCAAAATCTCCTCCTGAACTGGTCGAATCTCCTGGATGACACGTCGGAAGGGAGTGATAATCTCGCGCACCTCTTGAATGATTGGCTTCGTGACAGAGTGCACCAGTCGGGTGGGCTCATCCTCGGACGAGGTCTCCTGCGTCTGGCCACCACCACCACTCGAGTGGGACTGTTTCACCTTAATTCGTGAGGATGTGGACTTGAAGTTAATCTCAATGGGCAGATCACCACCCTCAACCACAATCACAGCCGGTGCACCACCGCCACCGGTGCTTTGGGCTGGTCGAGTTTCGAATGTATGTTTGGTTTGAACGGCTGCGGTAAATACCATTCCACTTCCGCCACTCCCACCGCCACCGAATCCACCGAATCCACCAGATCCACCACCACCTGAGCTGCCACCATAGGCTCCTCCACCCCCACCACTCCCACCTCCACTACCATAACCACCAGCGGAAACCGCAACGCAGAGTGCGGATACAAAAAATGCCTAAAACAAACAGAATTAAATCTAAACCTAAATTGAAAACCAGCGAAACTTACCTTGAAAAATAACATGTTTCGATGATCAAATTACAAGTGAATGATGATGATCTTTCATGTTAATCTAGCTTATCCTTTTATACCACAGATCAAGACATCAAACGTAACACATATTTTGTAAACGACACATAAAGTTCGTGTTCGAGAAGAGTTCAAAGCGTTGCTCCATTTTGTGCTTAAACTTTCGTGTTCCAGGAACATTGTGTGTTCATGTTTTATGACATGTTCTAGTATGTGTCAAATTAAGTTCGAATGTCATAAATGCACAAACTGTAGCACAGATTCTTTTTGCTATTTGTATTTTGTTTTAGTATTTTTTTGCAGTGCACACTGTGCCATTAAAGTTATCTGTTTAAATGTATGATACAATTTCGGGAAATGAGTGAGAGCAATAGAGGGGAGAGGGAGAGAGGGAGAGAGAAAGAGAGAGAGAGAGAGAGAGAGAGAGAGAGAGAGCAATACTACGATAGGACTTTTAGTTTTGTTTTGTGTCTTCTCTTATTGAATTTAATGTACATCTTTAATGCCGTGTAATCTAATTGACATAGTTAACGGAAAGTATACCCAACAGCAACAAACATTGGTCAATCACATGTAAATGTGAACGGAATTTACGAACTATTTATCAAGTTCACAATTCCAAACATATTTGAACTATTTGAACTACATTTTCAAATTTGTTTGTGTGTGCTTATTTCATATCTTTGAAATTGATGACCATGAGGATTTTGTATGAGAATTGATTAAATATTTAAAATTGTGAATTTAAAATTTAAAATTTACAAAATTAACATTTGACTTACTTTTTATTGTTTTTTTATTTTAGTAAAATATTTTTATTTTGTTGAATACTATGTCAGATTTCATTTAAAGGGGCTTTAAGTTCAATTTTTTCGCAAAAAATGTTCCGATACCGGGAATCGAACCCGGGCCTTCTGGGTGAGAGCCAGATATCCTGACCACTAGACCATATCGGATTTGAGGATACAGTTTGGTGACAGTTTTAGCACATTATTTAACACACATACAAAAAAGTTAACCACTTATACTTTGCACAGGAGTAGAAGTGATAAAAATAGCTGACGGATGCAACTTTTAAGCTCGACTAATTGATTATTTGCGTTTAGCGTTAGTGGGGGAACTATTTTTAAACATACGCACTCCACTCGAGTGTCTCATTTAATCGTAATCGTAGTTTAGTAGTAGTCACATTACGATTAGCGTTGAAGCACATCCAATTAGAATGTCATCATAAGTTGTGTGACAAATGATTGATGATGACTCGACGTTAAAGGCGCAAATTTGCGCATCACCATCATCACCAGTGGCCCATTAGCTCAGTTGGTTAGAGCGTCGTGCTAATAACGCGAAGGTCGTGAGTTCGATCCTCCCATGGGCCAACTGCTTTTTATTGATAATTTTTAATTATATTAGGTTTTAAAATAACTTTACTTCGAGTTAATTGTTGAGAAGGGATCGTGAATGCGTGTGTTTAGCTATAAATATCAACATTTCTGCTTGTCTCATAGTATCAATTTTTCACTGAGGATCAAAAGAATCCAACTGTTCTCATAAAAGCGATTTTTGATGCTGCTTCTGCTTCTACTTCAAGATGACCATCAAAATGAACCAACTTCCCGAGAACTGTTTCCAGTTGATCTTCAAAAGACTCGCCCAAAAACTGCTGAGCAGTGTGGAATGTACTCAACAGAAGATCGACTCTTTTAATTGAACATCACAGAGATCATAAAATCTCAGATACAAGACAGGTTTGACTGAGAATTTGCGAATAGTTTGTTTCACAATTCCCCATTTGAGCAAACCCCGCAAAACCCGTCAAAATCGATTTTCACCGGCGGTGCATCATCGATCAGTTGTTCTCAGAAAATCGATTCGTGAAACAGAATTGGATATTGATCCTGGAATGTATAAATCCAAATTCCCGATTTGACGCGACACTTGATTCCGCATCATATCAATCAAGATGATATCAAGGGATGCATTCTAATGCATATTATGAACGGAATCAAGTGAAAATTTGTGGTGGTACCTTAACTCGGGAAACTTTGAACCATCTTGTGAACACATTTCCGAATGTTCCGCGCCCTCATTGTGGCAAACAATCCTATTGCCACTTCATGAACCATCAACTAGTTCAATTTCTATCAAGCTACAATCAACAGTTGAAGAAACTGAAACTGTATCTGAACTATGAAAATCACCGAAGTCCTCAAACACATTCAGAGCATATCGACCAGTGGTTCAAAAGACTAAAATTGAAAATTGATCACTTTATATTACTTGACACTTGACTGTAAGGATCAAATGGTGAGGTACGAACCACAACAATATGACCTCAAATTCCTGTTCTGCATCAAGCAACTCAAATGTTTCATGCCAATGATTCCACGGGTTTGGTTCGAATGTTTGGAAATTTTTGAACAAAAAGGTCGATTAGCGAAACTGGAGCTGATTGGATTCAAGTCCTGCGGCCATCAGATGTTTCTGATCGCATTCGAGATCAAGTGAATACTATCAATCACTAACCACACTATCAAAAACGTTTGCGAATAACCAAACTATTCGTCTTGTGGATAATCGGGATCATAATCATCGTTGCTTTTATGACGGTTTGCTAATTAATAAAATCATTGAGGCATGTAATTTTAAATTCATTTAATGGAATAAATAATTTTATGAAATCAAATCAACTGATGAGTCATTTTCATGTTTTCCTTGGGAATATGATCGATGAAATGTTGGATGTTGGTGTTGATGTTATGATAATATGGCATCTTGATTACCGTGTTTTGAATACGGCATGAATGGTTGGGATGGTTGTGGTTGTTTAATAACCACCACCACGACCACCCAAGAACATCATACGGCCACCACCATTCGAGCCAGTGATGGAGTTGAAATGAAGAGCAGATGCGGCACCTGCGTATCCACCACCACCACCGCCGCTTCCACCACCTCCGTATCCGCCACCGCCTCCTCCGGAACTACCTCCATATCCGCCGCCACCGCCGCCGCCCATACCGCCATAACCGCCGCCGCCGCCACCACCAAGGCCTCCACCAAAACCACCACCGCCGAATCCACCACCGCCATTTCCACCGCCTCCAAAACCACCACCACCACCACCGCCGCCGCCGCCTCCACCTCCGGCAGCCTTAGCAACAATAGTTTGAACCTGTTCCTGGACTGGTTGAATCTCTTGAATCACTTTACGGTAAGGCATGATGATCTCGCGGACTTCAGCAATGATAGGCTTTCGCACTTCGTGGATCAATCGAGTTGGCGCTTCATCGGATGAGGTTCGTTCAACGATACCACCACCGCCGCCGCCGCCGCCTCCATTTCCGCCACCACCATTTCCGCCGCCGCCATATCCTCCACCACCACCACCGTATCCACCACCGCCGCCGCCGCCGCCACCACCGCCTCCGGCACTTTGTGATACATGTCGAACTCGGATTCGGCTTGATGGTGACACGAAACGAAGCTCAATTGGCAGTGCTTGGCCTTGGACTTCAATGATTTGAGCCTCGCCGCCGCCGCCATAACTGGCTACGGGTCGGGTTGAGACGGAGTGACTGGACTGGACTGCGGCGCTGATTACACCACCGCCGCCACCTCCCCCACCACCACCTCCACCTCCAAAACCACCACCACCACCACCACCACCAAGCATGGCTAAGAGACCACCAAGTCCACCGCCACCTCCACCGCCATATCCACCGCCGCCGCCACTCCCACCGCCGCCATATCCACCACCACCGCCGCCACTTCCACCGCCTCCATAACCACCTCCACCGCCGCCACTCCCACCGCCACCATAGGCAGATGAGCCAATGGCGAATGTCGAAACTAGAAGAACCTAAAAAGCCAAATATGATTAGTAAGACTTACAAAACCACAAAAGTCAAAGCAAACTTACAGTAGAAAACTTCATGTTGAAAAGCTCGAGACAAGGAAAGCTCGAGAAGGGAAAGCTCGAATGAAGATGATGATTCACTTGAAGGCTCGATCAAACTTTATATACCGAGTCATGCATGAGTAGAATCCGTGTGAGATACTCTCTTCACTACTCAGTTTGTTCTCATCATTTCTCCTCTAACTTGTTTAGCTAAAACAATAAAAGAATCCGAATACGATCTTGACAGTTTCATCTCAGTGGTCACAACACTCAAAACACACTCATTTGCTTGACTTGACAATAAACATTAAAAACCGCACTCATTTACACACTTGTTTAAGGAAATTAGCGTAAGCAGATATTTAAATATGCCTCGATGACTTCAACTTGATTAGTTGACTCCCGTCATAAAAGCAACGGACGACGACAAAGATGATGATCCATCAGGTCTGTCGCGTATGTTAATTACGGATATAGCTTGTATCATCACCTCTGTTTGACTGCGAAAACATTTTGGGGTTATTCTTGTTGTTTGTTTGGGATTTAATATATTTTTAAATTTTAAATTCACTTTTGTATTATATATTTACATATATGAAACTGGTCTCATATATGCTTTGATTAAAAGAGAGTGAAATTGCTAAAGAGAAAGTGTCAGAGATCCCGTACTTTTGATAATGGAGTGAGTGAGTGTGAGAGAGGTTATTAGGGTAAAACATGTAATAAGTTCAAGGACTATTTCTCACAGGAAGAAGATCCATTTTTATTTTTTGGTTTATTAGTATATTCACTTTTTCCTAAATTTTTCTTCAATACTAGAAAGTCGTTTTTCGATGATTTCCTGGCTGCTTTCAACACTAGAAAGTCTCTTCTCGACGTTCATTTGGCTGTTCTCGACATTAGAAAGTCTCTTCTCAGTGTTCAATTGACTGCACTCAACATTGAAAAGTCTAAACTCAATAATAGCTAAAAACTTTAGAATCGCATCCAACTTTGAATGCATCTCATCATCTTGGACTGATGTGTCACTGAGTTTGTCTTCAATTACTTGTTGCATGATGAGATGTGTTGAGGCTGATGAAGAGGGTTTTGAAGTTTTATTCTCGAATGAGTTTTTGTTCAAAGTGCACTTGTCAGTAGTCTCAGATATATTTGACAGGTTAATGCTAAAGTTAGTTAAACTTAGGTCTTGTTGTTCTTGTTGTTGTTGTTTGGCTATTTCATTCTCAATTACCTGTTTAGCAGGCGGATAGTTCTGCAAAACAGGAATTAAATTAACAAAATTGGACTTGATCAATCGATCAATGTTTTCGAGTATGAATTGAATGTTCTCCTCTTTCATGTTCAAATGAGTGCTCTTCATGACGAGATCACCTATCTCAATTTTAGAATTGTCACACACAAACACAACATTTTCGAGTGTTGCATTCGACAATGTTGTGCGCTTGTAGTCTGTAAGCAAACCTTTGATTTCAATTAAAAGTTTATTGTTTTGAATAAGTAGAAAAATGATTTGTTGAAGTTCTACTAGATGTTTGACGTCGTTTTGGTATTTTGTAAATTGCTCTTCGTTTGTAGTGTCATCAGTTGACTGTTCGGTTGTGTCAGGGATTGATAAATTATCGTGATTATCGTGAAATTCCAATGGTGAGAATAAGTAATCGTCAAGATGATACGATGACAGACTCGATGTGGTTGAATTCAAATTGTTTTCTATTTGTGGGTTTACATAGACATTTTTCTTTATTTCGAAACTGTTGTCGGGCTTTACTGTGATTGTGATCTCTTTGATTTCGATTTTTTTGTTTCATTTTGTGTGATTCTGTTGATTTGCTCCGTAAAATGTTTCCCGGAGTGTTGCAAGTCTTTCAATTCTGTGAATAATTCTTTGAAATTTTTGAGAGAGTAATTTCCATTGAGTTTGGTTTTGAACGATTCACTGTTAGGGTAAAGGGTGAAGAGTTTGTAGAGGAAATTTTGCATGTTTTTATTTCGATGAACTCTATAAAATTCCATCAAATCTTTAAAACCACCCCAACTTACCTGCAAAAGAATCAATAAATCACTTTCATTTCTCCTTCCTCCCCCACTCACCACACTCGAGTTGATCAGCATTGCCCACAATTTCGCACAAATGGATTCGATTTGTAAATATTCGCTTGGGTTTCGTTCTAGCAAATTCAACGTTTCATTGATTTCTAAAAAATCAGACGGTTTATGCGAATAATATCTTATTAATCCAAAACCCAAATTCCATATCTGAAACGTTCGCAGCAACTCGAGCACATTTGCGCACTCGCACGCCTCTACACTTGCAACATGGTGGATCATATTTTGAATTTGTTCACTCGCTTCATTCCAACATGTTCTGTACTCCTTGACTAGTTTATCACTGAAAGAATGTCCTTGACTGTGAGCAATCAAACACTGATAAGCTCGGTTATCGAGGGCAAGCAGATTTTTTCCTGGGTGGGGAGTGATTGTTGTTAATTTTTCAAAAGAAGGTGTCATTTTTACAACAATTTGATCTTTATTAATTATATCAATGTATTGATCTACAAAACAATACACTATATTTTTAGATGCACCTTTGCATATTGTTTGCAATAAATTCAAATCAGAGGGCTTTATGTATTTATTACTTGTAACCAACACAATCGCATTCAACGTAACAAAATTTACCAAACATTGCGATATGGTGTGCAGATAGTTTGTTGGTGAATATAAATATACCAACTCATCTCCAGGTGTATCGATAAGACGAATTAGTTTATTGTTGTGATGAATCGAGTAAACACGAAGGTTTTGTGTTTGGGTATAAAATTCATTGAACCTATTTTCACTATTAACTTCATTTTCATCATTGCCCGATTCAATCTCTAACATTTTGCCAGTTTGTTCATCTTTAAGTCTAAATCTGGTCGCAATTACCTCTACACATCCTCCAGCCATCGCTTCATCCAAACTGTTATATTTGAGATAGTTGACAAAAGCATTGATGAATGTTGATTTGCCAACACGAGAAAGACCGATTAACAGAATGTTGTATTCCACTCCTTCAGATAGCTTGTCAAGGCTGATGCTCATTTTTGATTAAACAAAACGATTCACAAAATAACAATTCAACACAAATCATTTGGCAAATGTCACGTCACCACAATATTGTCGAGTAGCGCTAACACTAAAAATTGTAGAACGGCAACGAATTGAAGTACAGATGTTTAATAAAGCCACCAACATCTTATCAGTAAGATTTACTCAGCAACAAATTGCCTAAATAAAAAGAACACTCATTAAAAGTGTAATCATATTATAAATCATATATTTTGATATTATTTTTTATTTGTTTTATCTAATCTAATAGACAATAAATCTAGTGATTACCAGGCATGACAGCTAAAGTATTTCGCCGTTTTTCTGCCACAATCGAGCTTTTGTTGAGCATTCTAAAAACGTGTAATAAGTTCAAAGATTGCTTTCACAAAAGAAAATTAATAAATTTTATTTGATTATTAATATATCAGAAAATTGATGGCATAAAACATATAGAAAAATTAATCTTTCTCATAATCCTCGCCACTACAGTACAGTGTGCGAATGTTTCGGCCAAAAATAGCTTTCAGTTTACTCAAAAAAGCAATCGCGCCGCCTTCCATCACATCTTCTTGACTGTAACTGTACGTCCAGAAATATGACTTGTCCCGGAGATCCACAAAACGGACAGATTGAACATTCGGGAACATTGAAGCCAAAGTAGTCATAGATGGGTAAAAGTTACCAAGGGCGATTTTCTCATGGAATCTTAGATCCAGCGCCTTCACTGATGGAACTTGCTGAAGCTTGTTTGACTTTGGGTCCACTGGTGGTTGAATGCTCAACCAATTCTGATTCAGCTGCAGGGAAATGTGAACCAGTTTGGCTAGTGGTTGGAGACTTTTCGATAGTTGGGTGAACGATTCGGGCATTAAACTACAACAAATGCTGAGGGTAGAAAGTGATGGAAAGTTCACCAAGTCTTTCAAACTGACTGGACCATCGATCCAAGAACTCGATGGAAGTCGTGTAAATCTGGCCGACACTGGCCAAGGATTGATTTCAAATGTGAACGGATGCATCAAAAGGTCAATAGACGTAAATCCAATCTGTTCAATTTGAGCCAATTGACCCTCTTGCTCAAACTCGCGTAAACATTCGAACCAAACCCTTGGCATCATTGGCATGTAACAGTTGAACTGTTTGATCCGTGTCATGAATTTGAGCATTTCCTTGTGCGGTAGGTATAAGACCATTGGATTGGTGCATTCGAGTGTCAAATGTTCCAAATTAGTTAGAGAATTTAACCTTTTAACCAGTTGATCAATATGCCAGTAAGATGGGTTTGGACTTCTATCGTTTTGATAGTTCAAATAGAGTTTGAGCTTCTTCAATTGATGACTATAGGCTAATAGGAATTGTGCTAATGGATTTGTTGTTCCAGGAACAATGTACTGTTGATGTGCAGCAATCAGGGTATGAATCATGGGAAATGTTCTCACAAGAAAGCTGAATTTTCCACGTGTTATGGAACCGGCAAGTTTGACTTGATAACGATCAAAATATTGATTCCAGTTCATTGGCTGACCATCCTGATTGATTCGATGTGGAATTAGGTTTCGCTCAAAACGGGAATTGAGGAGCATATCTTTTGCAGATTCACCAGATAATAGAACCAAAGTTTTTCGTATACGACAGTTGAGCTGATGCTGAGCGTTCCAGTACTGACAAACAAGACGAATAGTGCTCAGTAGTGTTTGAGTGGGAATGCGACTGAACACCAATTGGACACAGTCTTCGGGAAGTTGGTTAAACTTGATGGACATTTTGATGTTGTAGTTGTAGAGTTATTAGAAATATTACAGTAAAATGGCAAAATAAGAACTGATGGGTTCGGATGCTGCTTCAGTGGAAACTGATATTTTGAGATCACCCAGCATTGCATATTAGTAGCAAAACACGCATACATAGACCTGCTTGAAGTAATGCATTATTTATCGAAAACCACTCGAAATACTCAAATGCGGTTTGCAAATGTGTATGATATCATCATGAGCATTTAGCATTTTTTGGACATGATCTACCTATGAGTAATGTAACGACGCAAATATGAAAAAATTAGTGCAATATCGCCAAAAACGATTTTTACTACCAAATGAATGACGACAAATTTGATAATTTATTTAATTAAATTGACTCTATGTATATATAATTTTTCCCCTACTAATAAAGTTTATATGTTAGACTTAACATTTACATAAAAGTGGGATGATTTGATAAAAAAAAATTGTGAATTATCTCGACACAAAGGACATGAAATCAAAGGATAATTTGAATTTTCAATAATTTTTTCTTTACGCTATTTTTTAAATACAACTCACACAAAATACGTGGTTACAATTGGAGAGCAGAGCAAATTGGCGTAAATGTCGAGGATTCTTTTGAAAAATAATATCTTGACAAACGTAACACTCCATATCCCTACTTTTGATTACTTCAGGCGATACATTTTCTATTACATCCGTGGCTGATAAATGTATTTTTCGACAGCTGTAACCAAATCGACATCTTTTTTTTGTAAGTTATAGATACAAACGTAATCGGGAATTGGCGTGGAAGATTCACAATGTGAGAAAAAACATTTAGATCCATACTTGCAGGCTTGCAGGGCATAAGGACAAAATAAGTCTTTGGTAGACATTTTGAGTTGATTACTTGATCCATAAGATAAACAAAAAATTAGGTTAGCCTTATGAAGCGATATCAAGTCTTACTTGTTGGATCACTGGTCCAAATACCTTGTAATAGATCAATATGATGAGCCGATCGACCATTGGATAGGTATTCCCAATGAAAGTGTTTGTGTCAAAAATTCGATTGAAGATCAGTTAGACACTGTCCTCGGGAAGTTGGTTGAATTCCCTTAAAAGTAGAAGTAGAAGCAGAAGTAGAAAGCAATATATAAGGTTAAATTTTGATCCTCAGTAAAAAACAATGATACTTTAAGATACGCAGGAATACATACATTTATAGTAATCTACCCGCATTCTAGACTAAGGCTCAACAATTAGCTTTATGGTAATGTTATTAAAAAAATTAATTAAGCATAAAAAAGCAGTTGGCTCATGGGAGGATCGAACTCACAGGACCTTCGCGTTATTAGCACGACGCTCTAACCAACTGACAATGTGAGCTAATAGGCCAATAGTGATGCACAAATTAGTGAATTTAACGTCGATCGAATATTAATTTGTCATAATTGATAATCAAAAATTTATTACACAATACATAATTACAAATTACAATTTTTCATAATCATCACCATTACTGTACAACGTACGTATATGTTGACCAAAAATTGGTTTCATTCTCACCAGAAACTCAATTGCACTGCCTTCACTGTACTCATTTTGCCTGTGAGTTGTCATCCAGAAATATTTCCTCAAACGAAGGTCCACGAAACGGATTGTTTGTACATTGGGCAGTATCGATGCCAATGTGGTCATCAATGGGTAGAACTCCTTCAGTCTAATATTCCCCAGGAATACTAGATCCAGGGCCTTCACTGATGAGATTTTCAGAAGTCTTGAGTTCTGGTTCAGGGGGCGTTTCAATGTCTAACCAGCGATCATTGAGTTGAAGTTCAATGTGGGCCAATTTGGTCAGTGTTGCAAGACTTCTGGAGAATTCGGTGAAAGATTTGGGCACTAAATCACCATCGATTTTCAGTGTGCGAAGTGACGGGAATTGCACCACTTATTCCAAACTAATCGGATCTTTAATCCAAGAAGCAGATGGAAAGCGAGTGAAACGGTCTGGCATCGGCCATGGATTGATCTCGAGCATGTTGGACGACATTTGATGATCGATCGACTCAAATCCTACTTTTTCAAGTTGACAATCATCTCCAAGTTCACTTAAACTGTCGAACCAAACCCGCGGCATCATTGGCATAAAACAGTTCAACTGTTTGATCCACCAAAGAAATTTGAGGTCCTGCTTGGCAGGTTCGAATCTGACCATTGGATTGGTCCATTCGAGGGTCAAGTGTTCCAAGTTGGTTAGGGAATTGAGTTCCTTCACTAGTTGATCAATATGCTGAGCTGGTGGTTGTGGACTTCGGCTATTTTCGTATTGCAAATACAGTTTCAGTGTCTTCAACTGTTGGCTGTAATTAGATAGGAACCAAACAAAAGGGTTGTTGGTTCCAGGAGCAACGAGCTGATAGTGAGACAAAATGAGTGTCTGAACGTTCGGAAATGTGTTCACAAGGATGTTCGCATTTTCTCGTGTGAAGGCGCCACCGATTTTCACTTGATTTCTGTCAAAATATGCATTCCAGTGCATCTTCTGACCGTCCTGATCAATTCTGTGTGGAATCAAGTTGCGTTCAAATCGGGAGTTCACCAACATGTCTTTTGTAGATTCGCCACAAAGAAGAATCAGGGTTTTGCGTGTTCGACAGTTGAGCTGCTGTTGGCTGTTCCAGTGCTGGCACACAAGTCGTATGTTCAGCAAAAGTGTTTGTGTCGGGATTCGATTGAAGATCAATTGGACACAGTCTTCTGGAAGTTTGTTGAATTTCAAAGTAGTCATTTTCGAAATTGAAGTAAAATAGTTTTTAGTACAAAAATGGTAAAACTATTTTGTTCTGCTGTTGCTGTAAAGCTTCAGTGAAAACTGATACTCTGAGAGAAGACAGAAATGTACATTTAAAGCTTAACACGCTTGTAAGATGTGAAATATTTTGAAAAATCACTCGAACTATTTTTGTATTTTTTTAAAACATACTTTGCATAGTATTCATTGCATACTTTACATGCTTTGCAAATATAGCTTCATATCATAATTCCATAAGCATAACATTACATTTTGAACATAATCTACCAATAAGTAATCAAACAACGAAACAGTGTCAACATTAATCATACATTCCAATAGAAAATGTACTCTATATTATCATAAACTTTTTCCTTATCTCGTAGCGTCATTTCATTAACTCTCACGCTCCGACAATTAATACTAATCTTAAGTGACGCCGTTGAAGTCTGAGCGGAAATATCGCGAGCACTCCTCCTCACCAGTTCAGTCATCGACAAGTCATCACAGTGCGAAACACACACACACACACACACACACACACACACACACACACACACACACACACACACACACACACACACACACACACACACACACACACACACACACACACACACACACACACACACACACACACACACACACACACACACACACACACACACACATCAACATCAACTCATTTCTCAATACAAAACTATGTAAAATATCACTGATTATTTTTTTAAATCTCCGGTGACCTTTGACCTATAGTGACCTATTTGCGCAAAGGCACATCTTCAGCCCAACCAGAACATTGTGTAAAACTTTCAGACCGATCCATTGAACCAAATAGATACACTATCCTCAACACAAGACTTTTCCCAATCAAGTGAAGGTAGAGTCGTCAGTTCATCGTTCCGCTCCGCCAATTATTATCCGTACCACCATCTAACATCCGTTAACACTCTAAGTGTCTAACTCACTAAATAGTATCCCGATAAAATCATGTAATTATATATATAATTACATACGCTCACGCAAAGGTAATTGCGTGCACTTTTTACCACTGAAGTAAACTTTACTTTACTTAGTAAAGTCATCTTCTTCATGTTTTTTATATGAAAGTCGCTTAATTTAAGAGGAGCAATATGAGTTTTATTGAAAGTTGACACAGGGTGACACGCATATAAAGTGATATCCTTTAAAAGTTACAATTTTGTCACTGCGCCAACACTTAGAAGGGAAAAATATCCGGATAATGGTAATGTTAATATGTTGCAGTATGTGCGTGTTTTAATTTTTAAAACGAACATTAAGATAAGTTTTTTTTGTTTCATAGATATTTTAGGATTTAATATACGATTGGTACAATAAAGTTAAGTGGATCAGTCGTATCCTTGATGGGATTCCACAGGAAGCAGAAATTCCATCTACACAAGACTGATTTGATGTGCTTTATCCCTTTGTTTTATTGTGATTACCCTGTGTTTATTGTTTATATCTAAACACAAGGTCAGTATGAAGGGAAAGAAAGATGAACTTTTTGTAGTCGAGTCACGGGGTTGAACGCTCGACCATCAACTATGACTGTGAAGGAGCGCGCGTTAACCAGTTGTACTACAAAAGTCTTTCCTCGTTGTGTTTTGATGGAGGTGCCTTCTTATGGTGGTGTCTTCTCTGTTATATTACCTTTAGTTTTTCATTAATTTTTGCATTTGCATTCAAATTTTTTACAGAGCTTCTCTTCATGGAACATTTTAATTAGTTTGATCATTAAAAATGAAGATAGACAACTCATTCTATCATATATATGTCAAGATTGATTAATGTTTTTATCAGATTTAAATATTTAATTAATCAAATTTAAATTTCTGTGAGACGATGAACTTTTTATTAAAATCTTGTTTTCAAAATATTCAAATTAATGGAAAACATCATCGAAATCTGTCCCAAAAGTAAATGAACAATTGCGCATGTTGGTTCTATGAAACATGGTCATTGACATTTTTTAAATTTAAATAAAAAAATATTACTTTTATTTTACGAATAAAATCAAATTTCTGAACTCAAATATGAAACTCAAATGACGTGATGATGAAGTGTGTTGTTTGTGAAATACATATGTATATATGATATGGACCAGAGTAATCCCATCCATTTAAGGAAAAAAATGTTGGTTGGTTTGTTAGTTAGGACAGTAGAGACAGAACTAGCCTGTTTCGGTTGTTTGTGTTTATATTATCACTTTTTTGTTTGCTTCTTTTTAAGGGACTGTTTAGTAGCCACCCTTGGAACCACCACCGCCGCCGCCAAAGAAGCTACCACCGGAACCGCCTCGGGATCCACCACCGAGTCCACCAAGGCCGCCAAGACCTCCAAAACCTCCGGAACCGCCCGAACCACCTCGAGAACCACCTCCGAGACCGCCGAGACCTCCAAGACCACCACCACCACCGTTTCCACCACCCCCACCACCACCAGCATTACCGGTACCCTTGGCGACAATAGTCAAGATCTCCTCTTGCACAGGCTGAATCTCCTGGATGACCTTTCGGAAGGGAGTGATAATCTCTCGCACCTCTTGAATGATGGGCTTTCGGACAGAGTGCACCAGTCGGGTGGGCTCATCTTCTGAGGAAGTGGACTGGACCTCACCACCACCACCACCAGAGTGCGATTGACGGACCTTAATTCGGCTAGAGGTGGACTTGAAGTGAATTTCAATGGGCAGATCACCGCCGTCTACTTCAATGATGGCGGGTTGGCTGATTTCGTTTTGAACCTGCACGGGTCGAGTCTCGACCGAGTGTTTGGTGAGTACGGCGGCATTGAATGTACCACCGCCTGAGGAACCCCCTCCTCCACCGCCAAGGCTTCCACCACCGAATCCTCCGCTAAGACCTCCAAGGCCTCCAAGGCCTCCAAGACCACCAAGACCCGAAGATCCACCACCACCACCACTCGACCCTCCATAACCACCACCACCACCACCACCGCCATAGCCACCACCGTTTGCCGAACAAGCGGCTACGAATAAAGTCGATACCAAAAGAATCTAATAATGTAACAAAAACGACAAAAAATATAAATAAAACATATATCTAAAAACTTATAATGAAACTTACCTTAAAGAACTTCATGTTAGTGTAATGATAGTGTCAATGAGTCTGTACTAGATCTAGATTGTCCGTACACGAGTTTTTATACCCCAAAAAGTGAAAAGGAAAGTCTCACTTTTTAATATCTCCACTAGACAAACTAAGTCATGCTTCACATGTCCGAAATGAACATTTCCCTTCGAGTATTACGAAAAGGACGTCTTTTGCTGCACTGAGCGTACTCTGATCAGTGTGTGACTCTTGTTAGTTGTACTCTCGATGATTATAAAAAGTTTTGAAATTGTCTCCTCTTATGAGATGATGTCTGAATGCATGTATGCATGCATGAAAGTGTTAGATTTAGATCTCACTAGTCGGACTCACTTTTCAGACTCACAGTCCGATCTCTCTTCCTGTGTTGATTTGTGACACTTTGCGAGCACTTTTTACTTTTCTTTTTGTATGTTGCATCATCATCATCTTCTTCTTCGTTTTTGAGTTTCTAAGTTTAATCTAGATAAACATTATTTTTTATTCGCATTTTATATTAAAGAAGAAGAACAAGAACTAGACGACGGAGAAGACGAGATATGAAGGACTTAGCAGGTTTTATGGTAAGCGGTAAGACACAGACAGACACTCGCCGATGATGATGATGAAGATAATTGAGGAGACAGGACAGGACAGGACAGGAGAGGGAGAGGGAGAGAGAGAGAGAGAGAGAGAGAGAGAGAGAGAGAGAGAGAGAGAGGGAGAGAGAGAGAGAGAGAGAGAGAGGGAGAAGAAGAGGAGCGAACGGGCAAATTAGCGTATACGATAACACACATATAAAAATTGTTTGTGTGTCCGCTGTAGTTTGAATTCCAGTTTCATTTGTGTATAACGATTTTTGCTTTTGTTTTATGCTTTTAAGGGTAAGTGCGTAGAAACAAAAACAACACTTGCGTTGAATGCAAATGTGAAATTTGATATGATATGGTGGTGCTATCCCCATTAAAGGTCAATTAATGTCCGTTCACCTGCTGTGATATTACTTTTTTCTGTTATGTCTGGAGACTTTCCTCAGTGGACAGCGCAGTCTGTTATCTGTGATCTGATCGGCAAAGATTTTAAAGATAAAAAATATTACACTCGATTTGTGTAAAAGGAAAGAAAATTTTATGAACTCGATGCTGCACATGAGTTAATTAAATTGATGAGGGTTTTTTCGTTTTTTTTCCGTTGAAATTTTACTGTGCAAAGAACAGTGTGCGCCTTGTAATAGCTTTCGTGTTTTACAGCAAAAATATGCATCTTTTAAGCAAAATAATTTTTAGCTTAATTAGTTGTGTATTCAAGTAAATGCTCGCGTAGCGATCGGTGATCACAAGGCGCTTCGCGCCGACACTCCCACCACACCCCTACAACATAATTTTTTAACTTAATTAGTTGGATATTGTGTTAGCGGTAACATTTATGATATCTTTGTTTTATCTTTTATATGCAAATATCAAAATGTAGTGTTTGTATGGCGAGTTTAGGGCGATAGGTCAATGGGAATGTACAAAGAAAAGCTGTTATCCGCTAGCCATTTCAACGACGGTTATAAAATTATAGATTTTTTGACTTACACAAGTCACAATCCATTAATACTACAACTTAGCACTTAGTTTGAGAATTATGAGTCAATTTTAACAAAATCTGGGTCCAAAAACTTGAGTACGCCAGACTTGGATTGTTTTACACGCAAAATTGTTTGAATGAGAAGCACAAGGTGGCGCCACCGGAGCGGACTGTTTTAATTTTAACAAACAGTGTGTGTGTGTGTGCAAGCACAACTACCAAGTAGACACATCAGTTTCGCCATTCAATTGATAGTTTAATTAGTAAATAATCAACAACAAAACGACACAGAAAACGGTTTAATTGGTACAGAATCAGAAATAAAAGATAATCATAATATCATTGAATTGAGAACATGGGATTGGGATAATAAGTTCATGTGTTGTGTTGTGAGCTTTTCAGAATAATGTTGTGTAGGTTGAACTCGTGAAGTCAGTCGAAAGTGATTAGCGTTATTAGATAATAAATACAATGTGAAGCAACTTAGCTGCTTCAGTTGCAGTGATAATGAATAGATAAGTTGATGAGATCTAAATGACCCGGGAGTCTTGAGAACGGTCCACACACAGTCGAGATAGGTAGGTTGCTTCGTCAGAAGTAGTGAGAGAAGTCTAGAAATCTGCAAAGAGGTAGAATAGTTAGCATTTATGTTGGCATATCATAACAAAATAGAACTCACGAGGCATTCTGCTACGGGGAGTATCACCACACTGGTCTTTTATAATGATCGAGACAGTGTACGGTGGCTTCTATGTCAGCATGTTGACAGGTGACTAGTGATTCGTGACTCAGCATTGTGGGATCAGGGATGAGACTTGACAGGTGACTCGTTGGTGAGGTAGCTTACTATATTATGACAAATCTACAATGTATTAGTCTGTTTAGTGTTGTGTTGTGTAATTAAGAGTAAAACAATGTGTAGAAGTGTAGAATATATTGGACAACTGCTACTCCATTAACCGAAAGATAGGCGCCTAGCTTGTTCTGCATTAGGCGTCTAATTAGCTTGGAACGGCGCATCAGCAACGGAAGAATAACAATGACTGGCCCGGGTCCTGCCGCCAACTACCTTCGTGAAAAGTACCACCCTTGGCAGCAGCTCGTGTGCCCCATTCTCGTCTTGGCGATGAAGCCAACGGAACGATTCAATATTGTCGTTATACTGGAGGATGGCTCGCACCATAAATTGCTTACACGGTATGCAGAGTTGGTTCAGAAATGGCCGTGCCTCAAAGAACTCCACTGCATTCTCACCGTCCACGTTTGGTATTAGGCGAAGTTCAAATTCAAAGTGATTCGCATTTGGAAATGCATATCTGAGCAGATGTAGATTGTGCGGATCGAAAAAGGTGGTCAGATGGAAGCGACGAATCGAGGGGAAGATGGGCAAGCCTTGACAGTCCTCCGCGGACACAAAGCGGATGTTAGGCTTTCGGTAACTCTCCGCATGCGGTTCGTAGTAGGCCAAACTCAGATCGGTCAAATTGGTCAGTGGAGTGAGGCGTTGGAGAATACGCTTGAAATGGTTCTCATCGTCATTGAACACTATTGTGATGTGCAGTGTCTCGAGTGCAGTCCAATCGGTGAAATTCCATCTCTCAAGTAGGGCTATTCTCACCTCATCAACAGCAAGTCTTTTCAATCTACGGATGAGTTGTGGATTGGCAAAGTGTTCTTCTACTTGTGCTTTGTATTGAGACACGCCAAAGGTGGTCAGCGGAGCAAAATGTTCGGGTCTATTCCAAAAGGTTCGTTGAGCAGTTTCAGGATGGTTCCGTTCTCGGTACAACAGAGTGCGCAATCTGCCAGCCCTAACCAATCTGTCGAGGCCGATGGCTTGAGCATTGAATAGGTCAGCATCCAATTGTAGATGCTCCAGTTTGACAAGTGAATGAATCGCAGGCCAAACTCGGCGCCAATCGATGAAATTTCGACGAAACCATCCAACACTGGTCACACGAAGATGGGTCAACTTTGGGAAGTTTCGTATTAGCCGGGACTGACCGTCACCAGGCCATCGATTAACATACAACACCGTCAAATGGGTGAGATTCTTGAACCATCTACACATTCGATCAATCTGCTCCACTCTCAGCACAGGCAAGTCCTCACTGAATTGAACGTACTGATGAGGCTGGAATGTTCGCTGATACTCTTGACTAAACCGCAGCACCAGTGTAATCTCATCGTCCTGCTCGACATTGTCAAAGAATTCGCCCATGAAGGGACACTCTCGCTTGTGCACAATTGAGCCACCAAGTATACGGAGCTTGCGGACATTGCCAAAGCGCCACTGCATCATGTCGTTCAGTTTTCTGCACATCCGTGCCAGTTGAACAATCTGCCAGATGGGTAGATAGCAGAAAATGGCCTGCAGAATCAAGTCGGGCAGATCTATAAGTTCAACCATTTTTGTGGTAAGTCGTTTGATGTTTATTCGATGTTGGTTAGATGTATGTTCAGATGGTGAGTAATAATTGAGAGTACACAGTATAATGTAATGTCGTCGTTGTCTTAATGTTGGCGAAATTCGGTAGGTAGTATACGGCAAATATACGTGAATGAGATTACACGCAAACACACACAGCAGCTGCAGCCGGCGAGAAATGAGTTTGCTATCGTTCTTTGTGTTGTGTTCTTGTGTGCTCGCACACTCACTCACTTGCACTGCGAGCCGCATTGCCTACAGGACGCTCGATAATAGTGCTTGTGTGTACTCGCTCATTGCATACAATGTACATTTACAGAGTTGACTGTTTGTGCTTTGTGTTGTCTCCCTCTCCGTCGCTCAATCGCTCGATCCTCAACTCGAAATATATTGCGGAGTAGAATAAAATATAAAACACCACGCGTCCAATGACAGTTCACATTGAAAAATCTATTCACAAATTTTCTGCATTACCTCACTTCGCTCCTCTCGATGTAGATGTAGACTTTTGCCGATTGCACAGCGTACTGCATACATTCGCTCAGATGTGCCGGCCTGCAGGACAGGAGAAGGGAGAGAGAGAGAGAGAGAGAGAGAGAGAGAGAGAGAGAGAGAGAGAGAGAGAGAGAGAGAGAGAGAGAGAGAGAGAGGCACCCGCACACATTAGCCGTATTCTGCATGCACAAATACAAATATAAATCAAATAACAAAATTGTCCGATGTAGTTTGAATTCCAGTTTTGATTGGTTATTTATGATTTTGCTTTTACTTTTGTTTTAACATGCTTTTAAGGGTAGCGTAGCAATAAAATACAGAGCACTACTAAAAGTGTTGAATGCAAATGTGATTGTCTTGATGGTGCAATCCCTGTTAAAGTTTATTGGTAAATAATTTAACTCAAAACGTTAAAGAAAATTGGTTTAATTGGTCAGATTCTGCAGTCAAATATAATAACATTGAAAGTTGTATGTTCACGATGGGAATTGGTATAATATGTTCATGTGTAGTCTGTTAGTGTTGTGTTGTGTTGTGTGTAGTTGTTGAAAACTTGAAGTTAGTTAAAAGAGATTATTATTGAGATTAGGTAAAATACTATTTCGCTCAGTCGTTTTTTGTTCGTTTTCAACTAATCGCACATTCCTTTCGGGTCGCGGTGTGTGAGGCAATGAGGACGTTGGGTGACAGAAGCGAGCGTTGCCTCACAGGACGAGTCCTCTCCCACATGAGGAGAGATAATGAAGTAGAGAGAAAAGGAACAAACTTTATTTGAACACAAACAAAAGAAGCCGCAAACTTAAATGTGAGGTCCTTAAATGCAAGACATACTAGAACGAACCATAAGGGACATATGTTACAATGTAAAAGAATGCATACGTTTGAGTAAATGAAAGGGTTGAGATCGGAATGAGAGTCCTGGGGTTTTTGAGAATGGACCACATAGTCGAGTAAGGTTGAGTTCTTAGGTGATATGAGTGAGTGCGTGTGAGAGAGAGAGGGAGGGAGAGAGAGAGAGAGAGAGAGAGAGAGAGAGATAAGGTGACTGTCATGTCGACATTGACAGTTGATTAATGACTTAGCAGTGAGTGATCAGTTGAACTTGACAGTTGGTGAGGGAGAGACAATTCTAACATATGTGTTTAGTGTAATTTTGTGCTTGTAAAAGTTAAATAATGTACAAGTGTAGAATATATTGAACAACTACTATTCATCTACTCAATTGAAAGAGAACAAATATAACACAAAAGATAGGCGTCTAATTAGCTTGGAACGGCGCATCAGCAACGGTAGTATAACTATAATTGGCCCGGGTCCTGCCGCCAACCACCTTCGTGAAAAGCACCACCTTTGGCAGCAGCTCGTGTGCCCCATTCTCGTTTTGCTGATGAAACCAACGAAACGACTCAATATTGTCACCATACTGGACGATTGCTCGGACCATTAATTGCTTACACGGTGTGCACAGTTGATTCAGAAATGGCCGAGCCTCAAAGTACTCTACTGGGCCGTGTCCGTAAGAATTTGGTGATAAATAGAGTTCAAATTCAAAGTGGCTCGCGTTGAGAAATGCATATCTGAGCAGATGCAGATTGTGCGGTTCGAGAATGGCGGCCAGATGTAATCGACGAACCGAGGCAAAAATGGGCAATCCTTGACAATCCTCCGGGGATATGAAGCGGACATCTGGTTTAGGATCTTCATATACTTCGTGGTAGACCAAATTCAGATCGGTCAAATTGGTCAATGCAGAGAGGTGCTGTAAAATTCGTTTGAACTGATTAGCATTGTCTTTAAAGGCTACAGTGATGTGAAGTGTCTCGAGTGCAGTCCAATCGGTGATATTCCATCTCTCAAGTATTGCTATTTCTGTCTCGTCAACATGGAGGCTTTTCAATTTGCGTAACAATTGTGGATTTGCAAAGTGTTCCTCAACGTGTGCTTTGTATTGGGACACTCCAAATGAACGCAATGTCGCAAAATGTTCGGGTCTATTCCAAAAGGTTCGTCGAGTTGCTTCAGGATGGGTCCTCTCTCTGTACATTAACGTACGCAACCGGCCATTCCTGACCAATCTGTCGAGGCCAATGTTTTGAGCCAAAAATATGTCAGCATCAATTTCCAGATGCTCAAGTCTTGCAAGTGAATGGACCGCAGGCCACATTCGACGAAAATCAATGATATTTCGACGGTACACTCCAACACTGACCACTCGAAGATGGGTCAACTTTGGGAAGTGTCGTATTAGCCGAGACTGACCATCATTCGGCCATCGGTTGACATACAGCACCGTCAAATGGGTGAGATTCTTGAACCACCTGCACATTCGATCAAGCTGGTCCACTGTTTGTATAGACAAGTCCTCACTGAATTGAACGTAACCAAAAGGTTGGAATTTTAGCTGTAATTCCTCACTAAACCGCAGCACCAGTGTAATGTCATCGTCTTTTTCGACATTATCAAATAATTCGCCAAATAATGGACACTCTCGCTTATGCACAATTGTGCCACCGAGTAGACGTAACTTGCGGACATTGCCAAAGCGCCACTGCATGAAGCCGTTCAGTCGTGTGCACAAGCGAGCCAGTTGAACAATCTTCCAGTAGGGCAGATAGCAGATGATGGCCTGCAGAATCAAGTCGGGCAGATCTAGCAGCTCCACCATTTTTGTTGTTTGTAGTCGGATTTTGATGTAAATATCGGTTAGATGTGTTCGGATGTTGAGTTATAATGGATAGCACACAACAGTAATGTCGATGTTTGTCTCGAAGTTGATAAGATTCGGTAGGTAGTACGGCAAATATACGTGAATGGGATTACACGCACACACACAACAACAACTGCACTTGGATAGCACTCGGCAAGAAATGCGTTCTCTGCCGGTCGTTGTGTTGTGTGCTTGTGTGCTCGCACTCACTCACTCAGCGACTCACAGGGCGTTCAGTAGTGCCAGCTAAAATCACTAAAAGTCGTTTTTAGGACACACTGTACTCAATGCAGATAGATTGTATTCAAGTAGACTGTTCGTGTGCTTTGTGTTATCTCTCTCTCTCTCTCTCTCTCTCTCTCTCTCTCTCCCTCTCTCTCTCTCTCCCTCTCTCTCTCTCTCTCTCTCTCTCTCTCTCTCTCTCTCTCTCCCTCCCTCTCTCTCTCTCTCTCTCTCTCTCTCTCTCTCTCTCTCTCTCTCTCTCTCTCTCTCTCTCTCTCGCCCTCTCTCTCTCTCTCTCTCTCTCTCTCACACACACACACAC